>OZ014429.1:7503386-7884097 GCA_963966015.1 Aphidecta obliterata | reverse complement strand
GCTAAATTATTGGTATCTGTTTTATCCACTAATTTAGCAAGGGTCTATAAGGGTATAATATAACTGAAATTACTATTTAACACCCAAACTCCAAATAGATTTTATGTACAACATAAAAAATTGTAAGAAAGCAACGAAATAAGCAGAGCACTTTGAAGCGATTTTCATAGGTTCAATTTTCAATTAGTTCATTCCAACGCCACAAAACATGAAGTGGCTCTGTTAATCCTGTTCAGCTTGTTACGCGTCATCTCAATCGATCATATGTTTCCAACCGAACATCTTTGGAAACGAAATAATAATTATTCATACTTAAATTAATGGTTTACGATTTTGAGAATACCAACTTAGAGGTAGGTGAACACAAATTATGACAAATAATAAAAGGCAATTAATTGTAATTAATTTTTAGACATTGAAAAAGGTCAATTCAAAGACCGAAACACGTGTATGATAATAAAGGACATTTTAATTTTGACAATTTTCCACCTTTCATTGAAGCACTTAATACTCAAGAATACCATAATATATTATAAATATATAGTGCAAGAAAACTTTCTACTAATAACTACCATTATATTCATTATTCGGGTACAGAATCGATTGAGCATTCAGAAAATATGGGAAAATATTATGAAGTATATTTTGCAAGAAAATCAGAAGTTCAAATGAAGAAACAATTGTTGAGAAACTTTCTGTAGACCTTCTCATCTTGAAAACCAGTCGAATTTGAAAACAAAAATTTTTTTGGAAGAACAGTTTTCCTCAATATATTTCCATGCCTCGATTCGATACATGTTCTTGAAAAATACTTTCATAGTGAAGGGTCACTTTTCAATTTTGCTCAAGGAATAAGTCACAAAATCCTGTTACCCGCTTATGGTACATGCTCATTCCTGTCTTCGCACACTGGCGATATAAAATTGCTCTTGATTTGCCAGTTGCAATCTCGTCGGCTTCGAATGAACATGTCGATAAACATTGAATAATCCATAGAAGCTTTTAGATCACGGCCAGCATAGTATGATAAAAGGGTAGAAGAATAAGCAGATAAAAATCTTTAAAAAAAGTTGTTGAGTGATTTTTTTTTCAGATTCTCAAACAGTTTATGAAATTCTCCACTTTTTCCTTAAGGCTAGCGAAATACAAGACTTCAAGGGGAGAGGCAGATCATTGTGTTGTCTATATGTCTTTATATATAAAATATACCGTGTCACGTTGTTTGTCCGAGTCCTCACTACAGCTGATCATTCGACAAGACCGATAACGTGCGAGGAGTGATGCCAAGTTTCTGGGTCTTTCCCAAAACTGAAGAATTTTGAACTGTTTGAGAACTTTCAAAAAAATCAAGGATAGGGTTAGGGTAAGGGTAGGGTTGGGTTAATAATAATAATAATAATTCCATTGGTTTGAATACTTCAGCCACAGCAACGCGTGGCCGAATCTTCTAGTATTATATGTAAATGATCTTGCAAACATATTAGTACAATAGGCAGGTGCCGCAAGTAGACCCCGATCTCGAAGGTTCAATTTATGAACATCCTAGCTAGGGGAACCTAATTTTGTTTTAGATTTTAGATTCATGAAGAATCACTGAATGGAATAACATAGCAGAGTGTAGCTTTCTACGTTCCTCCATATCGAACCAATTGCAATCGGAGAGTCTATCTATGACCGGTTCATATCGAACCTCAAGCACGATCTTTGTACTATATGAATTCTCCTCATTGATTCGCTGGTCAAGCAAGGTCCATAAACACAAAAATTAAAATGACTCAGAACCAGCGACTTAGTCAACGCAAACTACATTTCAGTTGAAAGGTATTGACGATGTGGATACAACTTGTTGAGGTTGCCATAAGCCCTTTGAATGCATTTTGATATATGCTCGTTGAATCTTAAGACCTGCTTTACACGTGTCAAGTAGCTAAAGCAAGTAACTAAATCAAGTAAAGAAATTAAGTTGCATGCATCGTATAAACTACTTGATTAAATACTTGAGCAAGTGCTGAATTTAGCCGAAATTGCCATTTTTTTACTTGATTTAGTTACCTGCTTTAGCTACTTGACACGTGTAAAGAAGGTCTTAGTCTGAGTCAATTACTACACCCAAGATTCTGGCAAAGGATTCACAAGGCAATTTGACATTGTGTAGCAATATATTGTAACGTTAAATTATTTAAATATTAGACAGTAATTGAATGCCCCTGTATTCATCTAATTAGGCAATCAATAAAAAATCGATTATCTTCAGCGAAACAAAAAAAAATTGTCCTCACTTCCTTGCGCCACATGAGGTCAAGAATTTTCATTACGATTCACGTCTTCTTTTAAGTAAAGTGTTAGATATTCGACATTCAAATTTGTGGAATTATATTTACAAGATATTTTCGGATATTTTGAATAGTTGACTTCCTCGAGTTCTGTTGATTTATTGGAGTTTTGGAAATCGGGATTTAATATTTACTACGGAGGAACATTCGAGAAAAGCCGACCACCATCTTAAGCGCTCTGAACTCCCGCTGCCCGCAACCGACGACGTGGGGCTTACGTCATACGGGAACGCTGCCTGTCATTGGCCGGTCTGAACGTCGCACTCGACGGTTGAGAGAGACCTTGCCCGTGGTTACCCGAACATATTATTCGGAAGTTGACGGCGACGGCACCGTGTAAGTTGTCGAGCGCGGTTCATAGAGACCAGCGCATTAGGCTTTTTGTTAATATAGACTTTACGATAGGATTTGCATATTTTGGGCGTTTGGTATATGCAACAGCAACGACAACAAACACTTCTCAACATCCTCGAAGGCAAAGCGACTTCGACAAAAATTTGAACAACCCTCGTCTTTCGCCCTTCGGATGTGACGCTAAGGCATCTTCACGGCAGGTAGGACTTGACATAGGATGAGTAGCGGAGGGTTGGACGAAACGGGATATAGGCCAATATTCGAAAATAATGAGGACCATCTGACGACTGATTCTAAGTGGTTTCGAAAAAAAAAAGGAAAAAATTACGAAAAGCACTGCCGTGAAGGCATGAGCTTTTGAGCGCTCGTACATGCACCTTGTAGGTAGATTCGCATTTTCCAGTTTCAGAAATCAATTGAAGGAATTTTCGCTGTCAAAAAAATTCTGAAACTTAGGCTAAACTCCAGACTTCATGTCAGTGCTTCAGCTGATCAATTTTCTTTCGATAATTCGCTAGAATTTTCTACTGTATCTATGGTCTTGGTGGTGCGATCTGGACAAAATTTTGCACGTGGTTTGAATACATTATTACTCAGCTAGATGCAAAATTTCATCCCAATCCGCTCAGTATTTTCGGAATCATCAGAAAAAAAAATATTTTGAACGGCCATATTTACGGAACCCCTAGTCTAATTTTGCTCATTGATGAAAGTGACCGCGATATTCGCGATCCAAACCCACCCTGAAAATTTCAAGTTCCTAGGCCTTTCTGTCAAAAGTTACAATTTTCTATGGTTTCTATGGTTCTGGTCATGCGATCTGGACAAAATATTGCTTTAATATATCCATTCTCGATCAAAACACAAAATTTCATCTCGATCGAATCCGTAGTTTCGAAATTATCGAGAAACCAAAATTTCAAACGACCGTATTTATGGAACCCCTAGTATAATTTTGCTCAAAGATGAACGTGATCACGACATTCGAGATCCACACCTATCCTGAAAATTTCAAGTCCCTAGGCCTTTCCGTTCGAAAGTTATGATTTTCTATGGTTTCTATGGTTCTGGTCATGTGATCTGGAGAAATGTAGCTTGAATATTTCATTCTCCATTAGTATACGAAACTTTGTCACGATCGAATCGGTAGTTTTGAAATTATCAAGAGAACTAAATTTCAAACGACCATATTTACGGAACCCCCAGTATAATTTTGCTCAAAAATGAACGTGTTCACGACATCCGAGATCCACACCTATCCTGAAAATTTCAAGTCCCTAGGCGTTTCTGTTCAAAAGTTACAATTTTCTATGGTTTCTATGGTTCGGGACATGCGATCTGGACAAAATTTTGCAGGTAGCTTGAACACCTTAATCTCCATCACAAAACTTTGAACGGCCATATTTACGGAACCCCTGGTGGAATTTGGCCCATTAACGAACTTAACCGAGGCATTCGGGAACTGAACCCATGCTGAAAATTTCAAGTCTCTAGGTTGATCCGTTCGAGAGTTATCGTGCTTACGGCCGGCCGGACGGACAGACTCGAATTTTCCGACAGATTCGTCATCAGTGAGTCGAACATAGTCGATTGAGACCATTTTAGGCTCAAAATTCGAAAAATACAGACATCGTGACGAAATGATATAGCCCTCGTGTAAGTAGTACGAGCGCTCAAAAAATAGTTCGAACGGCTATATTCACGGAACCCCTAGTCTAATTTTGCTCGTTGATGAACATGAACTCGAAATCAGCGATCCGAATCTATCCTGAACATTTCAAGTCTCTAGGCCTTTCCGTTCGAAAATTATGATTTTCTATGGTTTCTATGGTTCTGATCATGCGATCTGGAAAAAATGTAGCTCGAATATATCATTCTCAATTTAAATACAGAATTTCGTCACTATCAAATGCATAGTTTTTAGATTATCAAGAAAACCGAATTTCAAACGGCCATGTTTACGGAACCCCTTGTCTAATTTTGCTCATTGATTAACGTGACCGCAACATTCGAGATCCCCACCTATCCTGGAAATTTCAAGTCCCTAGGCCTTCCCATTACAAAGTTATAATTTCCTATGGTTTCTATGGTTCTGGTTATGCGAGCCAGACAAAATTTTGCATGTATACTCCGTTTAAGAATTATTGACATCTCGGTTGGCTGTGAAAAATCGAATTTAAGTTGGTAATAGACTATTCAGTTATATTTTGGGTTGCTGAATTCAGGTTGGTATAGGAATAACACTAACATTACCCATAGAAATCTTGCTTTGATGATTTTATCGAAGATATTGGTGAATATGTAATTATAAAAATTTGCTCTGAATTTGAGTATTTTTTGTCTTATGCTATTAAAATGGCTGGAATTCACCAGGAATCAGGATACATCGCGCCTAACAAGAGAACGCCAGGCAGTTTGTCGGTGTTACTTCGAGTTTTTCAAAGATTTGGCATATATTTCCGCTAGAGTTTCAGGTAAACGGTTATTCACCGACTCAAAGTGTATTCTGATTGATCAATGTCTCTTAAATTTTCAGATTTCACCAAGCCCTGTCCGTAGAATATTAGCATGTTATTATAGCCTGGAATTAGCAGTGGAAGAAAACCTGTGCGATATGATTATTCCTTCAAAGAGACATTGAATGACTTAGTTTTTGCTAGAATTAAAAACAATGAATATATCAGTTTAGATATCCTTTTCGAACTGGCCAAAGAGCACCTAGATTTCAATTGATCGAAGTCAACATTATATTATGTATATCATAAAAAAAATTGGATACAAATACAAAAAAGAAAATTCTTACTGATAAACAGAAAAATATAATAAAAATAGTACAATATTGTGATAAATAACGAGAATACATGGAACAAAACGTAAAATTCATTTATCTAGATGAAATTTGGATATTCAAAAACGGTATTCAAATTTGTCAGTGGACACTAGAAAATAATCCAAAAGGTATGCCGAGTATATTCAAGGGTAAAGGCAGAAGGGGCACTATTTTGAATGCTGGAACAATTGATGGATTTTTACCTGGATGTGATCCGATTCTTGACAGTAGTATTAATGATAAGGAAGGCTGAATTATTTCATAAATGGGTTATTGAAATATTGAAACCTTCCCTGCAAAAGGATGCCCATCAATAGGATTATGTCAGCTTATTCAATAAACACATCCAAATCACTACACTACGTGGAAACAAAGTTTTCAATATTTTAATCTTTGCTCTTGTATCATTCATAGATATTTTAAGTTTATTTATTATACTTATACTGTATAGTACCCTGTTTACATTCCCTCTGCTAATACACATGCTATATTGTTCCCAATTCAAAAGTATACTGAATAATTGTAAAATTTCATGTCAATATTCTTCATGTACTACATAGATTCTTAATTTTTGTTTCTCTCTTATTTTAATAATAATATATGTCGTAGACTAAGGAGACAACTCAAAAAAGGTCCATTTTGTGTTAGTGACAGTATTGAACTCAGGAAGTATCCCTTTTCTTACGTGCAATATCAGAATAACTCTAGTTGGCCTCTCCGCCACATAAGAGACTGTTCGTGAAAAAAGGTAACATTTCAAATTTTTTGGAAAAACAGTGGAATATTCCACCACGATGGGAAAAATTGCATTAATTGAATATTGGGTGCTAGAGTTATAATGTTCAAATGGATTGCTGCAGTTATTACGAATGTTCAGCGTGTTAAATTGTGTAAGTACACAAAAGTAAAGAACGAAAACTTCGGTAAACCAAAACTTCAAATACGATTTTCCAACAAAATCAATTTTTGAGTTGTCTCCTTATTCTACGACGGGTGCGATATTATATCGAATGAAACTGTTTGGGTAACGCATCGTAGATCTTCATGCACATGTATTTCACATTATTCTGTGCTAGTGTCAATTGTTGCCTCGGGTATATATAAGGATCAATTTTCCAAGTTGGGTTGTTGTTCAGAAACGGTTCAAATAGTTCACTGTGGCTTTGTAGGAAGATAACATACTTCAGCACATATATTGCTGTTAACGTCAGAATTTTATTCCTTTTGAAAACACTTCTACAAGTCTCTCTATATTTCATTCTATACATAGCTCGGATTGCTTGCTTTTGTGTTTTAAATATTTTTTTCCGATGTACTGTTTCCCCAGTAAACAATGCCATATGAAAGGGTTTACTGAAAATTGGCTGTGTATAAGAGCTTCAATGTATCTTGTTGGATATGGTATTTCATACTATTGAGGGTGTAGATTATGGTGGTGAGTTTCCTGTTCAAGTTTTCTATTTGGGGGTTCCATTTCTTAATAAATATAACGTTGAACCTGAATTCCCATTTTTAAACTGCAGTCGAAATATTCCGGCTTAATTAATAATTATTCGATCATTCGTATACTGAACACAGTTATATTTATGTTTTATTTATTTCTATGATTAAAACAGTAACTTTTTTGTAACTAGAAATAAAGCCTCGACTGGACGTTCATGGCCTGCTTCGATGTCAATAATTCTTAAATGGACTATAGCTTGAACACGTAATTTTCCATCTGGGTGCCAAATTTCACCTCGATCTAATTTGTAGTTTCGAAGTAATCAGAAAAACAAAATTTCGAGCGGCCATATTTACGGAACCCTTGAGCGAATTTTGCCCAATAACGAACTTAACCGCGGCATTCGAGATTCGAACCTACCCTGAAAATTTCAAGTTTCTAGGACATTCCGTTCGGGAGTTATCGTGTATACGGACGGACAGGCTCGAAATTTTCGACGGATTCGTCATCAGTGATTCGAAAAATACAAACATCGTGACGAAATGATATAGCCCTCGTGTGAATAGTACGAGCGCTCGAAACTGAAGGATATTCTTATAATTCATAGTGAAAGGAGACCTTTATGAATAGGCAAATAATTTTTTGTGAAGGAATATTATGAATGCGAGCTAAAAAATTTACTTCATTTTCTGCAAGTATAAGCATAACCTTTTGAGCGCTCGTACTACTTACACGAGTTATATCATTTCGTCACGATGTCTGTATTTTTCGAATTTTGAGCCGAAAATGGTCTCAATCGACAAGGTTCGACTCACTGATGACAAATTCGTCGCAAAATTCGATTAGCTCCGTCCGGCCGTCCGGTCGGCCGTATATTTTGTTTTCCTGATTACTTCGAAACTACAGATTCGATCGAGATGAAATTTTGCACTCTAATGGAAAATGAGGTGTTCAAGCTACATGCCAAATGTTGTCCAGCTCGCATCACCAAAACCATAGAAACCATAGAAAATTGTAACTTTTGAACGGAAACGCCTAGGGACTTGAAATTTTCAGGATAGGTGTGGATCTCGATTGTCGTGATCACTTTCATCTATGAGCAAAATTATACTAGGGGTTCCGTGAATATGGTCGTTTGAAATTTATTTTTCTTGATAATTTCCAAACTACAGATTCGATCGTGACGAAATTTTGTATACTAATGGAGAATGATATATTCAAGCTACATTTCTCTATATCGCATGACCAAAACTATAGAAACCATAGAAAATCATTACTTTCGAACGGATAGGCCTAGGACTTGAAATTTTCAGGATAGGTGTAGATCTGGAATGTGGCGTTCACGTTCATCAATGAGCAGAATTATTCTAGGGGTTCCGTAAATACAGTCGTTTGAAATTTGGTTTTCTCGATAATTTCGAAACTACGGATTCGATCGAGATAAAATTTTGTATTTTAAACGAGAATGATATATTGAAGCAACATTTTGTCCAGATCGCATGACCAGAACCATAGAAACCATAGAAAATTATAACTTCCGAAGGGAAAGGCCTAGGAACTTGAAATTTTCAGGGTGGGTTTGGATCGCGAATTTCACGGTCAAGTTCATCAATGAGCGAAATTAGACTAGGGGTTCCGTAAATATGGCCGTTAAAAATATTTTTTTTCTGATAATTTCGAAATTACTGATTTGATTGGAATGAAATTTTTCACCTAGCTGAGGAATAATGTATTCAAACTACGTGCGAAATTTTGTCCAGATCGCATTACCAAGACCATAGATACCGTAGAAAATTCTAGCGAATTATCGAAAAAAAAAAGTCTGGAGTTTCGTCTAAGTTTGACAATTGTTTTGACAGCTGTCGAAAATTCCTTCAATTGATTTCTAAAACTGTAAGATGCGAATCTTCCTACAAGGTTGATGTACGAGCGCTCAAAACTTCCTGACTTCACGGCAGTGCTTTTCGTAATTTTTTGAATACATATTTCAAGAGGGTTTACGCCATTTGTCCCTGAATTAAATATGTAGTTTCAGAAGAATTCCAAGCTCGATTGAGCATAGTGTTAATTACTTCTTTACGCAGCGTGTTACAACACTCAGTGGGTGTTGAGGGTTTAGAATACAAAGGAGTTGAACAGAAAGTTATAAAATTCGAAATTTCAGCGAAAGACAAGAAATGTTATCACGAAAAGACTAAAATAAGGACAGGATTTGAAAAAAATTACATTAAATATTAATTCGTTCGATCGCTACTTCGGTGCCAAAACTCTAAAAAGAATTTCTGTTTGATAATCAAATTGGTATTTCAAGAGGATATCAATCAAAAAAATTGAGACAACTGCGAGACCGAAAAAAACTCCAGATTGCAATATAACTGGAAAAAAAATAATTATTGCTAAGCTTGGAGGAATCGATGCATTAAGCAAAGATAAATCTTTAGAGTTGGTTGAACCACTGCCAGCCAGGACGACAATATCCAATAAAAGGGTAGAATAAAAGCAGAAAATATTAGCGAGATAGAATTAGTAGCAGAAATGTGGATTTGACTACAAAATTTCAGTCCGATGATGCAATTCAAGTCAATAAGAAATATTCTGGGAATTGTAGTAGAATAAAATAAGAATTTTAAACAGTTCGATGTAAAAACCGCATTACTCAAGATTTTAAAAGAAGCCTTTTTTGAGCAATAACTATTTGGATTTGACGACAATTCTGGAATAGTTTGTTTATCCAAGCAGTGTCTCTATGGCCTGAAACAATCATCACGAAGTTGGAATGAACAATTTGTGGAAATTTTGGAATCAATTGATTTGAATCAAACTGAAGGAGATCCGTGTGATTTCATCTATTCTAGTGGCGAAAAATTGATTCTGGTGATTTTTGTTGGTGATGGTCTCATTGCCGAGGAGGCAATCCAAAGTAGCACTATCTACAGCTGAGTCAAACGTATTGCTGCAGCAGACGCAGGAAAATAAATCATCTTGACCAACTTGGTATTTCTGAGGTGTCTCTGCCATTACAAGCCGACAATCAGAATGTGATTCGCTTGATGGTCCCAACATTGGGCTAGTGAAAAAATGCCTTCTTCATTCTCAATTTCTTTTATAACACCATGAAAAAAGTATCAAACTTTCGCTAATTGTGCAAAAATCTAAACCCAGTTCCTTCTTGTTTTTCATCTGGATGTGTTGAATCAAGTTTTGATCTAATGGGTGAATCAAGGGTGTACCGTTTGGTGACTGTACTGTTAGAAAAAAATAATGTGCTAATGTTGAAAAAAATTGTTATCTTCTGTCGTCAAATCTGCAGCATCTGGATGTCTGGGCGCATTATAACAATGCTCTTTGTGGTACACCCATTTTTTTGAACGAACGGATGAATATTTCTTTTTTCTTTTTGTGGACACTCTAATGTAGCCTCAACTTAGAGAGGGTGAGCGCGATTATTGAAAATTGACCTATTCGGATTAACTAAATTATTTAGGGGACTACTTCGACAGATGTCCAGTTAATTAGGTTAATCTGGTCAGTTTCAGTGAAGATGAAGAATGGCATTGAATATTATTGAATGAATAAACTAATTTTAACTAATTATTATTGGGTTTGATTACTCACTTTCAACTTCAGCAACGCTGTCAGAACTTGTTGTAAGATCGGTCTGATGTATTTCAGAGGCAAAGGGCTGAATTTATTCTGTTTCAGGAAATCATACAAGTTTTGTTCCAACATTTCAAAGACCAAACAGGTATGATGCTTGTGTTGGAAACACTCATATGCTCGAACAAAATTAAATTCATCCGCATTCTCCTGGCTCAATCTTGATAGAATGCTGACCTCTATCTGTCCCTGTGGCCAAAAAAATTTTATTAAAATAGACATAATGAACAAGTATCAATTGATCGATGTTGAATGATAATGAAACAAAAAGTTAATAAGAATACTGAAATCACAAACAATTCTTATATTTCCTCCTCATTTTGCCTTCATTACTGTTTTCTCTATCCTGTGATTATAACTATATTCATACAGGGTGTTTCCGAATAAGTGCGAAAGTTTTTAGGGGGTGATTCCTTGGCGAAAATTAAGGGGGGACTTTTATGTAGACAAAAGAGATGGCATTTTGTGGGCATGTTCTTCCAATGAGAAGGCTACCTATAATTTTATTTTATGGTGTTTCATCATAAACTGGAAAAACATATGTGGTCGTATAGATGACACCGGGACATTCATTTTTGTCTTATGACATACCCTAATAGCACACAACATCCTAGGGACGTACAATTTATTTCCAATTAACGTCGGAACGTCCATGGACTTGGTATGTACGTTCTTTGGATGTTTCTTTTGGACAGTATTAGGACGTCCTCTACATACAGGGTGTTTCATCCTAAACTGGAAAAAAATATATGGTCGTGTAGATGACACCGGGACAATCACTTTTGACCTATCACATATAACTCGTTTTCGAAGCATAAGCGAGATTCAACATCATTTTTGTGCAATATTCTACTGTTCAACATTTGTAGTAACGCTGTCTGGTCACATCTAAGTATCTTTGGGTGCTCAATTCAGAAATGTTGAAGAAGTCTGAAAAAAAATTCAACCTGCAATGTTCGTGATTTTTTCCTCTCTTTAGCCGAATTGAATTACATTTCTTGAATGAACACGATTTTCTAAGAATTTCAGTGAAAAAAATTTTTCCAAAATCGAGCACAATTTTTTTTTACATGTCTACAAATAATTGAAATTTTTCACGATTTTACTTTCATCAATCTCTAACACGAATATGAAAACAGAATCGAGAAATAACGAACGATTTTCAATAAAAGCCACTAAAATGTCTCGTTCGGACCTCTAACATTATAAAAAAATTGGCTATGGTTGGGCTATGAAGGCCAAAATTTTGAAATTGGGCTGTTATAGCATTAATACATCATAACAAAAAAAAATTCAATGTGATTCCAATGAAACGAATTCGTATTCGAACGAAAATTAAATATTCAATTTAAAAAAAAAATGATACTTGAGGCACATTACGAAGCGAATTCCTTAGAGAGCAAAGAGAGGAAAATTTGCAACAATAATTTACCCGATAGCATTAGTAGAGTATTTTCAGGAATAATTTCACATTTTGCAAGCGCAAGAAAATAGCACATTATTACAATAATTGAAAAACTGGTTAAATAACTCTGAAAGGAATATCACTTATGAATCACTTTCGAAAATATTCTCATTTTTCTGAAGACACATTCTCATTCCTCGGTTTCGGGAATTTCCTCGGCAGCTGATTGAAATCGTTGAATCAGTTCTTCTTTTGAGTCCACTGGAGCTCGTTTGTCATAGACCAGGCTTTCCATATGACCCCAAAAATAGAAATCCAGAGGTGTGTGATCTGGAGAATGGGGAGATCATGCGACCGATCCTAATCGACGAGGTATTTGGAGTCTCTCATACTTCTGACTGTATGGGTTTCTTTCTTGAAACTGGCTTCGAATCAATATTCCAGGGAGAATGTAACACCCGATAATAAATCTATCCTTAATTCCAATCCAAACATTGACTAAAAACCTCTTCTTGCTATTAATTGGTACCCTGGTATGTGGATTATCTCTTTGCCATAGAAATTCTTTCCTTTCATCAAAATCAACTTCTAACGTTCGACTTCTTCTGAAATGATATGGCTTGTATTGTAGTTATCGGTACATACACTTAAAGCTTTAATTTTTTTTTAAAACTCCACGTACCGCTGATTTGCTCTTGTTCACACTGGGGTGATTCGAAATCATTTTCGTAGATATCATAGGATTTCTTCTTACTAAATTAAGGAAACTTTCAGCGTGATTTCGGATGATTTCCTTTTTTTGCGGTGGTGAATACCTTCTTCACGTAATTGGCGAGCTGTTTCCATGAATTTCTTGAAGTTTGGTAGTGCTCGGCTTGGAAATCTGCGAGAGTAAATTTCTCTCGCTTTCGGCCCTGAGGAATTCGCTTCATAATAAGCCTGAACCATATTATTTTTTTCCATAATTGAATATTCAACTTTGGTTCGAATACGAATTCGTTTCAAAGAATATCGTCGAATTATGTGAATTACCGTTGCTTGGCAACGAAAATTAATTTCCTTAGATTAATTTCAATTTGCATTCCAAAGCTAAGGGTGTCAAGGTCGGTTGTACGATTTCATTGGAATTACATTGAATTTTTTTTTTGGGTGATGTTATGATGCTTAAACAGCCCAATTTCAAAATTTTGACCTTCATAGCCCAACCAGTTTATTTTTTTTTTATGTTAGAGGTCCGAACGAGACATTTGAGTGGCTTTTATTGAAAAACTGTTTGTTATTTTTCGATTCTGTTTTCATATTCGTGTTAGAGATTAATGGAAGTACAATCGTGAAAAATTTCAATAATTTGGGGTGAAATTTTTTTTTCGCTGTAGGCATGTGAACAAAAATTATGTTCGATTTTGGAAAAAATTTTTTCACTGAAATTCTCAGAAAATCGTGTTCATTCAGGAAATGAATTTCAGTTTTTTTGATAATTTCAAAACTATGGATTTGATCGGGACGAAATTTTGTATTTAAATTGAGAATGATATATTCGAGCTACATTTTGTCCAGATCGCATAATCAGAACCATAGAAAATAATAACTTTCGAACGGAAAGGCCTAGGGACTTGAAATTCTAAGGATATGTTCGGATCGCTAATTTCGTGATTACGTTCATCAATGAGCAAAATTAGACTAGGGATTCCGTAAATATAGCCGTTCAAACTATTCTTTTCCTGATAATTTCGAAACTACTTATTGGATTGGGATGAAATTTCGCACATGAAGAATAATGTATTCAAACTACGTGGGAAATTTTGTCCAGATCGCATAACCAAGACCATAGATACCGTAGAAAATTCTAGCGAATTATCGAAAAAAAAGCTGGTCATTTTTTTTTTGTAAGCACTGACGTGAAGTCTTGATTTTCGCCTTAGTTCGAAATTTTCTTTGACAGCTGTCAAAATCTTTCCAATTGGTTTCTAAAACTGGAGAATACGAATCTACCTACAAGGTGGATGAACAAGCGCTCAAAAGCTCCTGACTTCACGGCAGTGCTTTTCTAAATTTTATGTACAATGTCCATGTATGAGGTGAACTGCCAACATGCGTTATCAAACGGACAATATAAAACATTACCTCAAAACGGACGGTCTAAGACTTGAGAGAATGTGCCTTGTATGAACATCCATAATATAGTCCATAAATGGACTTGAAAATGTGGTCTATAATGGGGGCTCCCTCTATAGACCAGGCAATAGAGCAGAAAAAGGGTCATTCTGTGACAAAAATCGTAGAAGAAAACCGCGAGTGGGGAGTTCCGTGGGATGGTCCGTGGATGTTCAGTGATATGTTTTCGACTCGCAAATATCATTACTTTTCTTGAAATTGCGAAGAAACACCAAAAAAGCGATGTTTTTTTAGTTTTTTGCTTGTAAAATCTGAACCAATGGAGCGGTGCTAATACTTTCAAAGTTCACGAATTGTAGAGAATGAAAAGATGAAAAAAATGAGTGCTAGTGCAACTCAATCGGGTCATCATTACTGGAGCAAAGCCGGAAAAACCGAGAAAATCAGAGTTTTTTCAAATCCTCATAACTCGGCCAATTTCGAAGTTGTAGCGCTGGCTTTCCAAATGAAAGTAGTGGTTAATAGATACTTTAAGTGTGCATAACCCAGACGTTGTCCGATAAATAGTTTTTGCGTAATTGCGATTTGAATTATTTAAGGCACTATTTTCCGGAAGAGCTGGATGCGTCGGAAGTAGTCCGATTTCAATTTACAAAACGGATTTTGAAAGAAGAAGTATAGTACTACAAAACGGCAAACTTGATTTTGCGTTAAAATGTTGCAACTTCGAAATTGGCCGAGTTATGAGGATTTGAAAAAAAGGCTTATTTTCACGCTTTTTCCGGCTTTCCTCCGGTAATGATGACCCGATTGCGTTGCACTAGCACTCATTTTTTTCATCTTTTCATTCTCTACAATTCGTTTGTTGAAAGTATTAGCACCGCTCCATTGGTTCAGATTTTACAAGCAAAAAACTGAAAAAACACCGTTTTTTTTGTTTCTTCGCAATTACAAGAAAAGTAATGATATTTGCGAGTCGAAAACATAACACTGAACATCCACGGACCACCCCACGTAACTCCCCACTCGCGGTTTTCTTCTACGATTTTTGTCACGAAAAAATCTCTATTGCCTGGTCTACTAGGACAGTCTAGGGCATAATATGAGCAACATGAAAGAATTAATTACACAAATTATTTTATTTCTGAGGATGTTGACAGAGCAAAAATCTCAAAACAATAGTTATTCAGACTAGGAGAGGTACAGTGTACTAAATAAAACAAGTATACGGAACTGCGTCATGTGGTAGGAATTCAGAGGTACCTCTCGTCTGCCCTCGCGCACAGCTGATTCGGCATAATTGACAAAGAGCTACTGTCATTTTTTTTGACAGCTGTCAGAAATTTCTTCAATTGGTTTCTAAAACTGGAAAATGCGAATCTACCTACAAGGTGGATGAAAGAGCGCTCAAAAGCTCCCGACTTCACGGAAGTGCTTGTCAGTTTTTCTATTGCTGTGTTGTGCCCGTGAGAGCCATAGTTTCATAAAAAAGGAAATACAACATTGCGCACGAACGGATCTTCTAGATGGCTGTTACGTTTTGTTCGCACAAATCGTGAGTTCAATCTTCGTTTTTTGAAATTTTTCTGCTTGGATGGAGGCATATACCATGTTTTGTTTTGATAGAATATCGAATTGAACTGTCCAGCACTTTCGATAAAAATATAATATTTTTTTTTAATTAGTTGTGAAAGCTCGAATTACGTTTTAGTGGTGAACAACTGGGTTTTTAAAAATGAGTTTATTTAAGATTTACAAGGATGGAAAATGTCGAACGATTCGTACATAAATTCACGATCCCGATTATGTCAAGACTAACTAGAAGTTCTCCAGTGGTCCCCTTTTATGAATCACTGTAACGTAACACTCAGCATAGTTGGAATGTTGGAATGTCTCTGTCAGCATGATTGTTGTTGGGAACTCCTGGATGTGAACGTATAACACTCGCAAATTTACAAGGGAAGGCCTTACAGCTTCTGTTAACATGAAAACCCCCCTTTATTTTTCGACAGGGTTCACCCCCCTAAAAACTTTCGCACTTATTTGGAAACACCCTGTATAACTATAACTAACAAATAACTTATTTCAGCATAGTTGTATAATAATATCTCAGATATGTGAGATAATAATATATGAAAAGAAGAAAAAAGTCTAATGTAACCATTGCACCAGCACCTGATACCGGGGAAGAATTTTCGAGCGAAATCTCTTAATACGGTCAAAAAATTGAAAAGAATAGTTATAACGTGCATTCAAGCAATAGGCTTTTAAACGTATAGGTGTTATTGTGCGAATAAAGGCCCATTAAGATGGAGATAGTTTCACGCACGTTTTGAGGCGAGAAATCGTACGCAATTATTGCATGCAACCGACCAAAATATGTCCGCCTAAAAAAAGGCTATTTTTATTCAGTCACAAAAGTGACACATATTTCCCCTCATGTGATTTTTACACGCATACCTGTTGCATTTGGTACAATATTTTTATGTGGATTTCTCATCAGCTCTGGGCATATAATAACAACGTCCAACGCGTACAACATAATTTTGTGACCTTTCAGCTGGAGGGGGGTACGACCTTACTTATACCTAACAGATTTCGAGCGCGGGGCCTCATTTTTGCTGGCAATTGTAGAACTGTTGATCTAAACTCAATTTGTGGTTTGATCAGTTTTCATGCACAATTTTCTAAAAATTCATTTCGAGATTCTGTTTCTACAGGGTGATCCGCCTTGAGTACGCATAAAGCGTGCATACCAGAAATGTTCAAATAAATCATAAAACACTACTATTGTCCAGCGACGGGTATTTCTGACAACATTGTAATTGTTGCAAAGCTGATCTTCTGAATCAACCCCAATGTTTGTTCTATTTCAAACGGTATAAACGGTAATAATAAACATAATAGGTTTTTTGGCATCTCCTGTTTCAACATCTATCGTATAACAGTGATGCATAGACGACAACAATAGTACTGACTTGTTTTTGTTGGAATAGTCTAAGAACGCCTTCTTTTAGCGTTAGACATACTGATTACCCTTTAACAATAAAAATAATTTCTTCCAACTAATCCGACACGAACCGAAAAGTGTAACATAAACCGTGGCGTAGACTACAATCGTAGACCAGTCGTACTCTAGATTAATTCACTTCCATTACAGCTCGGGGACACTGTCGAAACTACATTGATTCTCTAAATACTTAAAGTATCAACAGCAACTGAAACGTAGGTATGCACAACGTAAATAGTTCACTGATAAAATAGGCATGGTCTACAATCGTAAATCACGCGAGTAACTTAGGGTTAAGAAACCTCACATCCCAACGACCCAACGTCTGACAAAATGTCCCATACTTCGGTCTCGGACACATATTTCAAGGAATGCATGCATCACTCCCGATACGTGACTGGCCAAAAGCTCACATATTGACGAAGAAAGACATAATTTGCAGAATAGATGATATTCCCTATCAAATGGATGGTCACGAAGACGGAATAAGAGGTACAAGAATTAAGACTCCTTAACTTTGGTCTGACAAATTACCATCAAAGAATGTTAGTCTTTGTTTAGACCACATTCTCATGTTTCGAAAAATATAATCGAAAAGGTTATCGCTGAATTGGGTAAGTAACAACCACTAACAAAAAGCTGTGCTTAAAGATAAATCTACCTCTCCAACTGTTTCAGAGCAGGTCAAATTTCAAAAGAGATTAATCTTGTTTTAAAATATTGTGACATGTGAAACGAACACTAACGCACCGCGAAATAGTA
Organism: Aphidecta obliterata; assembly: GCA_963966015.1. Lineage (NCBI taxonomy): Eukaryota > Metazoa > Arthropoda > Insecta > Coleoptera > Coccinellidae > Aphidecta > Aphidecta obliterata. Next base: position 7,866,187 of record OZ014429.1, on the reverse strand, counting down.
CATTAAAAACTTTGATGATCAGTCTTGAATTCCAGAAAACATTATTGTGCTCTATCGGCCTTCAATACACCGACCATTCGGAACGAAGGAATGGATAATGAACGCTTCTCGGAAAAAATATGTTTTATAAACACCATCATCTTAGTGAATTCTAGTCAGAAAACTCGTCAGGAGTTAAGTGTGACAGTTTCGAAATTCGTACAAGGAATGACATATTCGCATGTTAAAAGTATGTAAATGTTAGCCGGCGAAAAAGTGATAGTGCTCAACTATAGTTTGCTATGGTTAAACGTCAGGAAAACATTTAGACGAAAATTGACAATCGGTGAATTATTTGATAATTCTCTAAGTTTCAACCTAAATGTTTCATATCTATTAAATTCAACAGAAACTAGAGTGTTTACTCGACTCTGATGGGACTCTACTTTCATGCTCCAAGCTTATGAGGGGTTGTGCATAATGATAATAATGATAATTGTGTTCAATATTTTTTTATCCCGGCCCTCTTAGGTCTCTGTGAGATCCCTCAAGCGCTCTGAGCTTCTGTGAGTTGGGAGATCCGGTTGTGTTCTGTGTTAACTTACTGTGTCCTCGCGCCACCTTAAACACAGCATTGTTGATTGTTTACTAACCAGTGACTGGTGGAACAGTACTCCAATTTTTTTTATTTAGAGAAATTTATTCATTGGCCGGAAGACTCGAACCTGAGACCTATCACTATGCCCCGTTCCGTATATTCATATTTAAATGTTGCATAATATTTGTCGCATGGTGCATGATACTGCGCGAGTATATACAAAATGAATTCAGGTTTGTATCAAGAAGTTATTGTTTAGTTTTTCTGTACTCACCTGTCTTGCATAAGAAGGGTGGTTTTTGAGAATTTTAATAGCGACAATTTCGTTAGTGCCTTTTTTCCAGCATTTGACCACCTGGCCGAAGGTACCTCGTCCCAAGAATTCAAGTACCTCATACTGGTTAGCCATGGAGAAAAGCACTTCATGTTGTACGAGCTGGTAGTCGCCGTCTGCGCCGCTACCTGAACTTGCTGAAATTGGAAAATAATATGTTTTGACTTAATTGATAATTTTCTTAAATCTGCAGGATATGTATAACAATTTAATATAACAATATAGGACGTGTATCGTCTACAGGGTCTTTCACGAGGAACCTCACCCATATTTATACGGGAAACTACTGAACGTATTTTCATGAAATTCAGCACTTATAAGTATTTCACGATGCTGATGAAATCTAAAATATTTTCAAGGCATGAGCACCTCCGGTTTTTCCGGAAATGACGTCAACTTCCGTTTTTCAAATTAGAACACCATTTTTGAGCGCTCGTACTACTTACACGAGGGCTATATCATTTCGTCACGATGTCTGTATTTTTCGAATTTTGAGCCGAAAATGGTCTCAATCGACTATGTTCGACTCACTGATGACGAATCCGTCGGAAAATTCGAGTCTGTCCGTCCGGCCGGCCGGCCGTAAGCACGATAACTCTCGAAAGGAACAACCTAGAGACTTGAAATTTTCAGTGTGGGTTCAGTTCCCGAATGGCTCGGTTAAGTTCGTTAATGGGCCAAATTCCACCATGGGTTCCGTAAATATGGCCGTTCAAAGTTTTGTTTCTCTGATTACTTGAAAACTACAGATTTGATCGAAATGAAATTTTGCACTCGAATGGAAAATGAGGTGTTCAAGCTACATGCGGAATTTTGTCCAGATCGGATGACCAGAACCATAGAAAACATAGAAAATTGTAACTTTTGAACGGAAACGCCTAGGGACTTGAAATTTTCAGCATAGGTGTGGATCTTGAATGTCGTGATCACGTTCATCTATGAGCAACATTATACAAGGGGTTCCGTAAATACGGTCGTTTGAAATTTTGTCTTTTCGATAAATTCGAAACTACGGATTCGATCGAGATGAAATTTTGTATTTTAATCGAGAATGATATATTGAAGCAATATTTTGTCCAGATTGCACGACCAGAACCATAGAAACCATAGAAAATTCTAACTTTTGAACGGAAAGGCCTAGGAACTTGAAATTTTCAGGGTGGGTTTGGATCGCAAATTTCACGGTCACGTTCATCAATGATCAAAATTAGACTAGGGGTTCCGTAAATATGGCCGTTCAAGATATTTTTTTCCTGATAGTTCCGAAACTACTGATCGGATTGGAATGAAATTATGCACCTAGCTCAGGAATAATGTATTCAAACTACGTGCAAAATTTTGTCCAGATCGCATCACTAAGACAACAGATACCGTGGAAAATTCTAGTGAATTATCGGAAAAAAATTGATCAGCTGAAGCACCGACATGAAGTCTTGAGTTTTGCCTAAGTTTCAGGATTTTTTTGACAGCAGTCAAACATTCCTTCAATTGATTTCTAAAACTGGAAAATGCGAATCTACCTTCAAGGTGCATGTACGAGCGCTCAAAAGCTCCTGCCTTCACGGCAGTGCTTTTCGTAATTTTTTTTATTGCAGAAATAGATTCCTTAGAAAATTTCAAGTTATTTTGATGTAACATTTTTCAGTTTTGGTTGGAAAATTCTCTCTGAGCGGGAAAATTCGAAAAAAAAATCGAAAATAGAGCTCCGCTGAAACAAGAATAACTTCGAGGTTTTTGGATGGAAAATTTTCATTTTTGGGATTTTTCAAGATGTAACATTGATGTATCCACTTTAAAAATCGAAATCGCGATTCATGATACAGGGGTGAAAAAATCGCTTTCAAAGTTAGGGATGACAAAATCGTGAAAAATCAATTTTTTTCAAATTAGAACCCCATTTTTTTATGGCAGATATTGAATCTACGTTAAAAAATAATGTGAGTGTATGCATCACACCCTTCCCCTAAAATGGATATTTTCTGAGTTATTCACAAAAAACTGTTTTTCGTCTTGAATTTTCAGCTATTTCTTTTCCCTTCACGCCAAAGAAATGAAATTTTCAGGAACTGTTATTTGAACCATGCTGTAGATTTTTCACCCCTTCTTGAAACCGACTTCAAGTTACTATTAGGAGAAAACCGATGGCCGATTAGTTGAAATAAAGAGGTTTCCGATACAAATTCGCCATCTATTTAGGAACAACCTGTAATTTTTTTTCTCTCGCATATTAGGGTAGTAAAATCTAAAACATGGTTTAAGTAACAGTTCCTGAAAATTTCATCTTTCTGGCGTGAAGGGAAAAGAAATAGCTGAAAATTCAAGACGAAAAACAGTTTTTTGTGAATAACTCAGAAAATATCCATTTTAGGGCAAGGGTGTGATGCATACACTCACATTATTTTTTAACGTAGATTCAATATCTGCCATAAAAAAATGGGGTTCTAATTTGAAAAAATTGATTTTTCACGATTTTGTCATCCCTAACTTTGAAAGCGATTTTTTCACCCCCTGTATCATGAATCGCGATTTCGATTCTTAAAGTTGATACATCAATCTTACATCTTGAAAAATCCCAAAAATGAAAATTTTCCATCCAAAAACCTCGAAGTTATTCTTGTTTCAGCGGAGCTCTATTTTCGATTTTTTTTTCGAATTTTCCCGCTCAGAGAGAATTTTCCAACCAAAACTGAAAAATGTTACATCAAAATGACTTGAAATTTTCTAAGGAATCTATTTCTGCAATAAAAAAATGGTGTTCTAATTTGAAAAACGGAAGTTGACGTCATTTCCGGAAAAACCGGAGGTGCTCATGCCTTGAAAATATTTTAGATTTCATCAGCATCGTGAAATACTTATAAGTGCTGAATTTCATGAAAATACGTTCAGTAGTTTTCCGTATAAATATGGGTGAGGTTCCTCGTGAAAGACCCTGTATACATACACTACTCCGGCAGCGACATCTCATCAACCTGAGAAATCCTTAGTTAAGAAATGGCAGAATAAAAATTTTATTTGGAACTCTCATAACATATAATTAGTAGCACTGGTCTATATTGAGCTGTTAATCGAAGGTGTGGAGAACATAAAATGACCACTATAGTGAAAAGGAGAAAAATAACTCCAAATTAGTGCAGATGGAATGTATCTCAAGCGGACAAACAGATTATGGAGGAAGAAAGGAAGAACAGACTGAAAATGAGAGAATTGTGTACTGCTCACTACCAAACATGGAACATCTATCGGAGAAGAAGAGAATTTAGAGACGAAAACGTGAAGATAACAAAGAGGTACACACACAAGACCAGTAAACTATTCTCTAGGACAAAGGATAAAAATTATGAAAAAAATTTGAAAAGCACTGTCGTGAAGTCAGGAGCTTTTGAGCCCTCGTTCATCCACCTTGTGGTAGATTCGCCTTTTCCAGTTTTAAAAACAAATTCAAAAATTTATGACAGCTGTCAAGAAAATTTTCAAAGTAAGTAAGGCGGGTAAAGAATTTGGATCAACTTTATCGGTGAGTTTAGGCACTTCAAAAAAATTTTATAGCACCTTTTCAATCAGTAATTTTTCCCCTCCTTAGTTTGAACTTTCAGAATTATACCGTTCAGGAACAAATGAAGCAAAACTCAACGCCGAGAATGGGAAGGAAAGGAAAAAACATCAACGCGAAGAAGCTGAAGCGGCAAAAGCACAAAAATAGCATTGTCGGTTAAAACACGACCCAAATCTTCCATTTGCAATCGACCAAAAGGCAACCTCGCTCGTGATGGCTGCCAGAAAGTATAACACTCTAAATGCACATCGAAATTCCAGACCTGGAAGATAACGACCAATTTTTATGTTATTAATGTTACAGAGAAGATTAAAGCGATTAAAGTACTTCAGAGGGTTTATTCGTTTATTGGATGCCGGAGTAGATACCGCAAGCGAATCAGAAGAAATTGTGCAAGAAAAAAATTTGGAAAATATGGAGCTTCCCATGGAAGAATAAACCGACAGTAATCAAGAGAATGTCGAACATAATGATGTCAAAAAGTAGTAGTGATAATGAAGAAGACAGTATGGCAAAAAACGTCGAAGAGATGAGTTAGGGAGATGAGTGGAGCATCGCATCAAGACTCGCATCAAGCATAAAAAACAAATACATGTAACTGAACTAAATCGAACATAGTGGAGCATCGAGCATCGCCCCAACCCAGGCATCGGTTTAGTTCATTTTTATGTATTTGTTGATGATTGAGATGAGTATTGATGCGATGCTTCAGGCGATGCTTCACTATGTTTTTACTCTAAGGAAAAAAATAGCTGAAATAAAGGAATTGTACCAATATTATGAAAAAAAAATTAGGATAATTCTTGAAGGTGCTAACCACTGCCCTACGGCCCCTTTTGAGGTGCGTACAGACAAAGAACAAAACTTCGTATGGTAACGCCGTCGCGTAACAATTGTTTCTTAGGCGCTGGTCTCCCCGAAACGCGACGGACGACCTACGCGGAGCCGCCCCCGTCGATTTCCGAATTATATGTTCGGGAAACCACGAGCACGGTCTCTATGAACCGTTGCGTGCGACGTTCATACCCATGACCGTATTTTCCCGAACACATCATTCGGAAGTTTACGATGGCTCCGCGTAAGAGCCGTTTCACATGGAGCTGACGATCAGTGGATCAGTACTGATGGTCAGTTACGGCCGTCGTTTGAATGAGTTTCTGCAATCGTTTCACATGCAGGCGTATCATCAGCGACCGATGGATCGAAGCACGAGCATACGCTCAGCCCGCGGCGTATGCGTATCATCGGTCGAAGTCAGGGCTATTGGAGCAAAGGAGGTGTTCACAAAGAAGCTGACGATCAGTCCTGATTCTATTGCGGTGTTGGACATATCATTGCATTTTCAGAAGATATCGTATAGAATTACGGAATTGTTCTGTTTTTGGATTTCAATATCAGAGGGAAATGCCGAAGGAAAAATTTCAATTCGACACTGAAATGCTCATTAGTGTCATTGTTGCGTTAAAATCAACGCAACAAGGAGCGACCCACAAAATCCATATCCAAGCAAGAATTTCTCCGTAATCAACACTTCTTCACATCACGTGGTTCCCTGTTTCAAGTGCGGCCACCTGCATCTTACGCGTCATAAGCGCCCTAAAGTTTTGTTTATGTTAATTATGTTTATATTACATTCTTTACCGATTTTACGATCACAGTCAGTTACGTTCCGTCGTCGTAGAAATGCGTTAGTCAAAACGCTCAAGAGTTCCGTTCCATCTTCGGAGGAATTCTTCAGTCAAAACGCAGAAAAGTTACATTCCATCGTCCAAGAAATGCGTTAATCAAAACGCACAAGAGTTCCGTCCCATCTTCGGAGGAATTCGTTTGTCAATTAGGCACAGTTCTCGTACGTAACTCACGTAATATCTGAAGTTCTACTTCATTCTTCTCTCTAAAATCAGGGTCAGTCAGTACCCCCCGTTAAGTGTTAAGTTTAGCTGTGTCCTACAAAATTCCCGAAGCAGCCAAAGGAAACTTTCAATCTAGACTGGTCTATCTACGAAGTTTAGCTGTTTTCTGTTGGACCTGTACGATTAAAGCAGGGCTGTTTCTTATTATCAAATCCAGGAAAATAAGGTCAGAAAATTCCATTGATTTACTCGAACACCGTCATAATATTACCGAAGAAAAGAAAGAAAAGAAAAAGAAACCCAATCTTTAACTCGTAAAGACTCTATGAATTCTAGTTCTTGTTTGAAAGGGTGTTTCTATTCAAACCACAAACATTATCTTTTTCCTTTTTTGTAAAAGTGCTCCAAATTGAATTTAAGTAGATACATTTCCTTTAAGCTTGTATATAGTAATTTGAGATCAATGTAAATATATTGTTTTTTACTTTTAAATGCAGTTGGTCTTTTTATTCTCCTTGCAATTATTACCCTGCCAAAAGTCTCATTTTTAGACGCTGCAAACAGTGCATAATCAGTGACACAAGGTAGTGCGCTGCTCATCATTAAGCGGGTGAGAATTATTACTCTAATTTTGTACTCGCAACAGTCATAGAAAAAAAAAACTGCGATCTGGGATACATCCTCCGAAGACTATAAAGATAAATCTTCGGTTTTTTAATATTTCGAAGATTCTAACCGTAAAGCAACACTCAATCTCTCCACAGATGATATTGAAGCTCTAATACTGTCCGAAAATTTCGAATCTTTTTTTATCTTTTGATGTAACATCGAAGGAAGAAATTGACATCCGGAAGTAAATGGAGAATTTGCGCGGACATTCTCGTAAATCAGAGTAGAGGGCGACAAAAGCACCTTGTATTGACCTTTCTAAACATAAAGGATGTACCCAAAGTTCCTACAGCGCCGTTCCTTTTTCCGTCTTTGTATTAAACGTTTCATGCGCAAAGCGACAACAATGTCAGGTTCCTTCCTCTTCAAATACATGTGCAGACTGACGATACGCTTCACATGTGAAAACAAATGCAGTCGACCGATGATCAGCTCGACCGACCATCAGTACTGATGATCGGTTCTATGTGAAACGGCTCTAATCGTCGCGTGCAGCGGTTCGGGGAGACCAGCGCCTTACTCATCGAAGATACAGCGTGTCAACAAATATAGTGCATCAATACATCGTCGCGTACCTTATAAACGTAGCATGCTGCCGTTCCGTCAGAATAGATGTGTACAATGGAGGTTGCTGCAGCAGCTTATATATGTTTATGTTTATATCCCGTCTCTCCTAGGTCTCTGTGAGAGCCCTCATAAACTCTGAGCTATAATATACATGCATTAGTTAAGAAAAATTTTAAAAAATGCCCCGAAAGACGGTGATGGTAGACCCAGTAGTATACCAGTAGAAGTGTGTACGACCGAAAAAACCACGTACTCACAATCCTTAGATCAATTGCCAGAACGAATGTTGTGGAAATCTAAAGGTGTGTACAGACATGCTCCGAATATCGAACCGAACCGTGTCGCGTACCCCGACGCGATCAGCGAGAGCGAATCAAATTCATCGCACGTAGAGGTGCAATTTGAATTCGTGAATTTGATTCGCTCTCGCTGATCACGTCGGGGTACGCGACACGGTTCGGTACGATATTCGGAGCATGTCTGTACACACCTTAAGACTGCTGCCACATACAGAATAAAAATTACGGAAAGCACTGCCGTGAAGTCAGGAGCTTTTGAGCGCTCGTTCATCAGCCTTGAAGGTAGATTCGCATTCTCCAGTTTTAGAAACTAATTGGAAAGATCTTCACAGCTGTCATAGAAAATTTCAAACTAAGGCGAAAATCCAGACTAGGTGGCAATTTTTTTTCCAATAATTCGCTAGAATTTTTTACGGTATCTATTATCTTGGAAATGCGATCTGGACAAAATCCCCCAAATTCCCACGTAGTTTGAATACATTATTCTTCATCTATGTGCGAAATTTCATTCCAATTCAATGAGTAGTTTCGAAATTATCAGGAAAAAAATAGTTTGAACGGCCATATTTACCCCTAGTCTAATTTTGCTCATTGATGAACGTGACCGCAACATTCGAGTTCCACACATATCCTGAAACTTTCAAGTCCCTAGGCTTTTCCATGACAAAGTTATAATTTTCTATGGTTTCTATGATTCTGGTCATGCGAGCTGGAAAAAATTTTGAATGTTGGGCTAATTTCGCCCAATAACGAACTCAACCGCGGCATTCGAGATTCGAACCTACCCTGAAAATTTCAAGTTTCTAGGTCGTTCCGTTCGAAAGTTATCGTGTATACGGCCGGACGGACAGACTCGATTTTTCGACGGATTCGTCACCAGTGAGTCGAACTCTGTCGATTGAGAGCATTTTCGGTTCAAAATTCGAAAAATACAGACATCGTGACGAAATGATATAGCCCTCGTGTAAGTAGTACGAGCGCTCAAGAATGGAATAACAATTAAATAACTTTCAAAATGAGACAAGAAAATATGTATTAGATAGACTAATAAAAGCAAGCCAACAAATCAATACATGTAACCCCATGAAACATCGAAGTTTATCCTTTGCATCTGCAGACCGGTTTCGCCGTTTTACGGCTCGTCAGTACAGATCAGCTCAGGATAAACTCGACGTAGCAGACAGCTACCCAAAAACCTAACGCGATGACGGTTAAGTCTAGTTCGCATTAGGAGAGTATTTTAGTCGAGTAGCGAGTGACTAAACCCGCTACTGTCCGAAAATCATTCGCACTTTCCTTTTAGTACAGTTGACAGTTCACAAGTGAGGTTAGGTAGTAGTGTGATTTGCAAGATGAACAGCCTACAACGAATTAAAATAAACAAAGTGATTAAGCTAATCGTGTCGGCTATTTTAGAAGAGGTTGATCAGGAAATTTGTGTAATTAATAAGAAGAAGCTATGGGTACGAAAATAGATCGAAAGAAGAGAAAAACTAGGAGCTACTAATTGTCTTCTGAGAGAATTAGCATTGGAAGATCCCAAAGAATACTTCGATAGTTTCAGAATGTCGGAAAGTTGTGTGCATTTTCTGTTAATGAAAATACAGTCTCAAATTCAGCGTAAAGATACTCTTTTAAGAAGCGCTATTCCTGCAATTACTAAATTACAAGTAGTTCTATACTTTCTTGCTACTGGATGCAGTTTAAGGACACTCACACATATATTTAGACTCGGAAAATCAACTATTTCTGGATTCATCATCGAAGTTTGGGAAGCAATATATGAATCATTAAAGGAATTTATACCTGATATTTTTGATTTTCATTTTTATTTCCCTTTCACCAAATCCAGAAATGTCCATTGTTTTTTCGATTTCCAAATATGCAGATTGTTTCGACTGCCTGTTTTTATACTGCGTGGACTTGATGTTCCACAAACATTCATGTTCTAGATACTTCGAAATAAATTTTAAAGTTGTATCTTCGCTCCAGCGGTACGTCATATTAGCGGCTACTGATAGAGGCTACTAATGAACTCTACTAAATATTCGGGTTCGCACTTGTTGAGCCGGCAAGCCAGTGATCTCGGACGCGTGGTGGGGGTGCTACTCGCCCGTTGAAAATCCAGTAGAATGGATCGACTCGACTAAATTACTTGCCTAACTACTCGACCAAATTTTCATCGTTCAGACACGTTTAGTTACTAAATCACTCGCTACTCGACTAAAATACTCTCCTAATGCGAACTAGACTTTAGAGATTATTTCTCTACTCACGCTACCTGTCGTCCGAAGGAGCAACTGAATGCAGTCCATGATGGTCCATGTAAAGATTCCTTGGCTCCCCTGACAAAACCAAAACAAGCAACAAGACCGTAAACATTACGGCTAAAGTCACAAGTGGTAATGAGGGTTTAAGCTACAACCTTATTCGCCAGAATAATTGACATGAATGAATATTGGTCGTCTATCTGAAGTTTTCAAATTTCAAAATGAGACAAGAAAATATGTATAAGATAGACTAATAAAAGCAAGCCAACAAATCAATACATGTAACCCCATGAAACATCGAAGTTTATCCTTTTACAGATCAGCTCAGGATAAACTCGACGTAGCAGACAGCTACCCAAACAAACAAAAATCTGTACTGACGAGCCGTAAAACGGCGAAACCGGTCTGCAGATGCAAAGGATAAACTTCGATGTTTCATGGGGTTACATGTATTGATTTGTTGGCTTGCTTTTATTAGTCTATCTAATACATATTTTCTTGTCTCATTTTGAAATTTGAAAACTTCAGATAGACGACCAATATTCATGCAATTAAATAACTATTGAATTATGAAATATTCAAATAAAAAAAAAATAAGTGATAATTTAAATTAAAAAAAAGCTGAAGGACCTTAGGTCGATGGTCACTTGTTCAGATACAATAAAGAACTGTTACTACTACTGTGTACGGCGGAGATCATTTAGTGTAAGATTTAATAATTCAGGCTACTGCGGCCTTGTTGAGATATTGTTTTCACAGCGGATTGTTGAGCGCTCGTACTACTTACACGAGGGCTATATCATTTCGTCACGATGTTTGTATTTTTCGAATTTTGAGCCGAAAATGGTCTCAATCGATAGAGTTCGACTCACTGATGACGAATCCGTCGGAAAATTCTAGTCTGTCCGTCCGTCCGTCCGGCCGGCCGTAAGCACGATAACTCTCGAACGGATCAACCTAGAGACTTGAAATTTTCAGTGTGGGTTCAGATCCCAAATGCCTCGGTTAAGTTCGTTAATGGGCCGAATTCCACCAGGGGTTCCGTAAATATGGCCGTTCAAAGGTTTGTTCCCCTGATTACTTGAAAACTACAGATTTGATTGAGATGAAATTTTGCACACAAATGGAGAATGAGCTGTTCAAGCTACATGTGAAATTTTGTCCAGATCGCATGACCAGAACCATAGAAAATTGTAACTTTTGAACGGAAACGCCTAGGGACTTGAAATTTTCAGGATAGGTGTGGATCTCGAATGTCGTGATCACGTTCATCTATGAGCAAAATTATACTAGGGGTTCCGTAAATATGGTCGTTTGAAATTTAGTTTTCTTGATAATTTCGAAACTACAGATTCGATCGTGACGAAATTTTGTATACTAATGGAGAATGATAAATTCAAGCTACATTTCTCCAGATCACATGACCAGAACCATAGAAAATCATAACTTTCGAACGGAAAGGCCTAGGGACTCGAAATTTTCAGGATAGGTGTGGATCTGAAATGTCGCGTTCACGTTTATCGATGAGCAGAATTATACTAGGGGTTTCGTAAATACGGTCGTTTGAAGTTTTGGTTTCTCGATAATTTCGAAACTACTGATTCGATCGAGATGAAATTTTGTATTTTAATCGAGAATGATATATTAAAACAATATTTTGTCCAGATCTCGTGACCAGAACCATAGAAACCATAGAAAATTGTAACTTTTGAACGGAAAGGCCTAGGAACTTGAAATTCTCAAGGTGGGTTTGGATCGCGGTCACGTTCATCAATGAGCAAAATTAGATTAGGGGTTCCGTAAATATGGCCGTTCTAAATATTTTTTTGCTGATGGTTCCGAAAATCCTGAGCGGATTAGGATGAAATTTTGCACCTAGCTGAGTAATAATGTATTCAAACTACGTGCAAAATTGTGTACAGATCGCACTACCAAGACCATAGATACCGTAGAAAATTCTGGCGAATTATCGAAAAAAAATTGATCAGCTGATGCACTGACATGAAGTCTGGAGTTTCGCCTAAGTTTCAGAATTTTTTTGACAGCTGTCGAAAATTCCTTCAATTGATTCCTGAAACTGGAAAATGCGAATCTACCTACAAGGTGCATGTAAGAGCGCTCAAAAGCTCCTGCCTTCACGGCAGTGCTTTTCGTAATTTTTTTTATCTGTCCATTCGGCTAAAGGCTAAATGAAGGAACAACTAGAAATCTACTAAAATTTTTTCATTGTCCACTAGAACTCCTACCATCTTGCAGATTCAAATTGCAGTCACCAAATCGAGATCGCATTTCACCAGATTTAGTTGTAATTCTATTGAAGCGGCCACCGTGCCGTCTGCACATGGAAACAAGTAGTGCAACATCAGAGCGTATCACATCTTTGATGCTGTGTTTAAAGTTCGACAACCTACGGGGCGCCCCGATGTTACTATAGTGGCTTTCCAGCCACCGTCTGGGGCGCCCCAGGAGTGCTCCAAACCAAAGTTTGACATAAGTTTGACCAATCCAGTGCCGGAGTGTCAAGCCCTCGCGCTACCTTCGCCTTTCCATTGGTGCATAACCCGAATTTTCGGGGCTTCAAGCGTAACACGCACCTGGCTGGAAAGCCACTTATGTTACGGTGTAACTCTGTTTTGCAATGCCGTCCAGACTTGTAACGCGACGGAGTTACGATACGAAGTTTTGTTCTATGTCTGTGCGCACCTTTATGTGTGCGAATGCTCTGCCTGTTACGCGTCAATCAAGGCAGACATTATATATCCGTACGTCAGAGCAGAAGGGTATTAAGTCCAAAATTTCAATTTTCGGGTTATTTGGCTCACCTTCATTTAAATTTCGCGCTCTATTGAGTGGTCTACCTTCAAGACGATTGGATTCAAAATAACGAAAATAACATAGTATCAAGTCCTTAATCACAACGCGAATCAAACGAAAAATGCAAGTATTTTACGCTCTCCTTGGAAACTCACATTTTGTGACTTAATACCCGTTTGCTCTGAGGTACGGATATTTGAATTTAGGTATACAGTGAAAGCCGTTTATTACAACACCGGTTATAACGAAAATCCGTATATAACGACGAAATTATCGACAATTGTTTGGAATTCCAAGTAATTTAACTTTCAACCATTCGGTTGTAACGACTTCGTTTATAACGACGAAGTCGCTTATAGCGACAAAAATTTTCCAAGCTTGTTTATTTCTTTCGTTTATAACGACGTACCACTAAGAATTCGTCGCTGCAGGCACGTGATCTTCCGGAAATATTCGTGTGATGCAGGGGAATCCCCGTTTCATGTTACGTTGTGAAGACATAAGCAGTTGCAGTTCTTAATTGATTGACTTTAGTTTATTCATCGAGCGAGTGACTACGCACTAAAATGGCTTCAACGTCTAAATTAAAAAGAAAATCTTTTTCAATTGAAGAGAAGGGGATGAATCCGATTTCCGCGTTCTTCATACAAATTTTTGGATATAACGACCATCGGATATAACGACCTAATATTCAAGGTCCCCTCAATGTCGTTATAACCGGATTTCACTGTATATTGAATTGGTTATAAATATATATTCGGTATTACAGTCGTGTAACATTTACTACACACAAAACTCACACTTATCAAATAAATTAACAAAAGGCCATCAGTTTCAAAAATTATTCAATATACTAACATGACTTTGTTTACATAAAACCATGTTTTGGATATTCGAAGTTGTTGGTCTTTTCTTAATATTGCTTAAACTTAAAATAGGCTTGGTGGTTCGACCCAAGTTCGTTGCCATAATATCTCAGACATATTGCTCTAGCAAGGAAAATGTTTTAAGAATGGGAATTTCTCAAGGGTTTTCAACGTTAGCTCTTTATATTAAACTTAAGGCTAATCGTTTGAAGGTTTTTCAAGTTTAAGTTCTATTATGAATGCAAAGTTCAACAAATAAAAAAGATCTATACAGTGTACGAATGTGACTTATATTTATTCAAAATGCATATTGATTACGAGATTTATTTAGGCACAACATGGAATCAACCAGTTCCGAAAAAATTATACAGATTCTTATCAGGTCATGTTTTCGACTTACACTTGGGAGCAATGAAATCGGCCCACCTTAAATTTGACACAATTTCAAACATGGATATCTCGCGAGCCTTTAGTCGGATATTGATGTTCTTTTTTTAAAATTTTAGGTTAAACCTTCGATAATAATGTTATCCTAAGATATTGTTGTCTCCATTTTAAATTCAGTATATACGAGGTGCAAGATTGATAAGAAGATTTTTCCTTCAACTTTGACACACCCTGTGGATAGTCCCATCTTATCTGGTTATTTTGTTTTTTTAATCATGTGTTTATCTCTATTATTTCTGCCTGGGGGAAAACTTTCAAACAAACTTACAAAAAGTACACATTCTTCGAGAATTATCAGAGACCACATTGCAGCAATCGACTTTCGAGTTATGGTGTTGCCACCGTTCAGTCCTAACCTAAACCTCATTGAGAATTTGTGGAATGAACTAAAACGAAGAGTACTACGACCTTTTTCCAGGTCGATCCCGGAGCTTTGTGTTGCAGTAGAGAAAGTGTGGCGAAACATCCCATAAAAAACAATAGTGAATTCAATTAGAAGTATGCCTAACCGTATGCGGGATGTTATTAGGGCGAGGGGAGGTCATACCCGCTATTAAAATAATTTAGTTTTAGGAAAAACCTGTTGTTTTCAATGTTTTTTCACTGGGCTTTCAAGGTATCAGCTCAGTTTCGAAACACTGTAATTTCCGTAATATTAGAGATAAATACATGATTAAAATGGCACAACGACCAGAAGGGAAGGTACTTCAGTCCAATTTCTTCGTTGCTGCTGTTTCTTTTATCCACAGGGTGTGTCAAAGTTGAGGGATAGTTCTTCTTTTCAATTTTGCACCCCGTATATGCTGAAATTCAATTGCAAACAAAAGTATCTTAACACAACATTATCACCGACTGTTGACCTACAATTAAAAAAACGGTGACGAAGTGACGAGGACTGCCGACGGTGTCGACCGAGAAAAATATGATGCTATGACTTCCAATGTCTATTCTTTTTTCCCGCCACGACAGTCAGGTGAAGATTCACTACATTTTTGTTGAAACAATTTGTCTGGTTACTCGAAAACTTCCCTCTCAATATCAGACAGAGAATGTAGTAGTTGTTTCTAGATTGAGCTCCTCTTCATCGACGAAATGGTGGACACTATAGTGCCTTACGGAAACACTGATTAGGTTAACCCGCTCATTGATTCTAGGGTTCGGAAACTGAACCGGTTTCGGTTCACAAACTGCTGATTTTGTTCAATTTCAACCTCAAATTTTAGAGGTTCTCGCCCAATTACCCCTTCCCGTCACCAAACTTTAAATCTTTTTTTTTAAACTAATTGTCCTCAAATGAGATAACTGTCTGGGCGAACGAACAAGGATTTATTCCACAAACCTCAAAAATAATTTGAAGAAATGTTCATTACATTTTTTCTTACCTTGCGGCTGGGGGTTTGCCCCCGGAGCCGCTGTAACCTTGCTGTGGGCCGTCGTGTTTGTTGCACTTCTGCAATCTGAATGTGTAACAGATTCCCCGCTATCACCATTACCTTTTGGCGACCACGCTTTTCTCTGAAACAAATGATATCCTCGATAAATTCAGTTCAAACATCTGATTTGTCTCTGAATACATTGAATATTGAAAGTAGAGAAAAATCATGAAAAGCACTGCCGTGAAGACAGGAGCTTTTGAGCGCTCGTTCATCCACATTGTAGGTAGATTCGCATTTTCAAGTTTCAGAAACCAATTGAAGGAATTTTTACAGCTGTCAAAAAACTGATAGCAGCTCTTCGTCAATTATGCCGAATCAGCTGTTACAGAAATATGAGGATTTTTTGTTCAATAAATCGTTGAAATTAAAAATGGTTCTGGTTATGCGATCAGGAAAAAATGAAGCTTGCTTATATAATTCTCCATTAAAATAAAAAATTTCGTTCGAGGTGAAATTCTGCACACAACTGGATAATGACGTGTTCCAGCTACATGCAAAATTTTGTCCAGATCGCATGACCAGAACCAAGAAAATCATGAATTTCGAACGGAAGGCCTAGAGACTTGAAATTTTTAGGATTCCGTAAATACGGTCGTAAGAAATTTAGTTTTCTTGATAATTTCAAAACTACGGATTCGATCCTGACAAAATATTGTAATTCAATGGAGAATGATATATTGACTAGGGGTTCCGTAAATATGGCCGTTCAAAATATTTTTTTCGTGATTTCGGAACTACTGAATGGATTGAGATGAAATTTTTCACATGGATAAATTCTTATACGTGCGATCGCATTACCAAGACCATAAAAGCCGTAGAAAATTCTAGAGAATCATCAACAAAAAAAAATCCTTATATTAACAGCTGATTCGGCATAATTGACAAAGAGTTGATGTCATCTTTTGACGGCTGTCAATAATTTCTTCAATGGGTTCCTAAAACTGGAGAATGCGAATCTACCTACAAGGTGGATGAACGAGCTCTCAAAAGCTCCCCGACTTCATGGCAGTGCTTTTCATAATTTTTTTTTCCTGATACTTTCTGAACTACTGATTGAATGGGAATGAAATTTCGCACATAGATGAAGAATAATGTTATCAACTCACGATGGCTATATTTTTCGAATTTTTAGCCGAAAACGTTCGATAACGAATCCGTCGCAAAGTTCAAGTCTATCCGTCCGTCCGTAAACGATAACTCTCGAATGGAACGGCCTAGAAACTTGAAATTCTCGGGTAGGTTCAAATCTCAAATGCCGCGGTTAAGTTCGTAATTGGGTGAAATTCGACCAGGGGTTCCGTAAATATGGCCGACATTTCGAATTTTTGACTTGGGTGCTTCAAAATCTCCACAGAAAACTTCGTATTCAGTCTCTTCTGAACAGCATTCCCCTGGATGTTTATTCGAAATTTGAATTATTGGGGGTGACGGTGAAACTTGGAACAACCTGTCCAGCGTGGCCGTTTCTGGTAGAAATCTACTTTTTTGGCAGATTTTCGTTATAATTTCAATATTGTTAGTAGAGAGAAATTGAGCAGTAGATTTTGGTAGTTTCTCAACTTTCAGAGGTAGAAGCGGTAGAACGCTTCTTTCTGAGTTAAGAAGTGGCTCCACCTACCCATAATAACATGAATTATGTGAGAAAATATCACAAACTGCACAAAAGATTGCCTATGCAAATTGATATTTTCAGGGAACTTTCTTTTTTCAATCCACAGAACACAGTATACGGCGAATTCAGTAGTCTGATGAATATTCTGGGTGAATTCCCAAATTTGACCTCAGAAAATGAAATTCAACTCGTTTACAATGAGTACAAGCTATTGAAACTGGATTCTCAAGTTGGTAATTTGCTGTGCTCAACAAGTTCCAGTAGTAACAATGTGACCAATGTTTAACAATTCTGGTCGGATGTAGGGAATATTTCTGATAATGGAAATAAAAAGAAGTTCCTTGAAATATCGAATTTTGCAAAAAATATGCTATGCCTCCCTTTCTCGAACGTCAAATGTGAGCGTATTTTTTGAGCGCTCGTACAACTTACACGAGGGCTATATCATTTCGTCACGATGTCTGTATTTTTCGAATTTTGAGCCGAAAATGGTCTCAATCGACTATGTTCGACTCACTGATGACGAATCCGTCGGAACATTCGAGTCTGTCCGTCCGTCCGTCCATAAGCACGATAACTCTCGAACTGATCAACCTAGAGACTTGAAATTTTCAGAGTAGGTTCAGATTCCAAATGCCTCGGTTAAGTTCGTTAATGGGCCAAATTCGCCCAGGGGTTCCGTAAATATAGCCTTTCAAAGTTTTGTTCCCCTGATTACTTGAAAACTACAGATTTGATTGAGATGAAATTTTGCACTCAAATGGAGAATGAGGTGTTCAAGCTACATGTAAAATTTTGTTCAGATCACATGACCAGAACCATAGAAACCATAGAAAATTGTAACTTTTGAACGGAAACGCCTAGGGACTTGAAATTTTCAGGATAGGTGTGGATCTCGAATGTCGTGATCACGTTCATCTATGAGCAAAATTATACTAGGGGTTCCGTAAATATGGTCGTTTGAAATTTAGTTTTCTTGATAATTTCAAAACTACAGATTCGATCGTGACGAAATTTTGTATACTAATGGAGAATGATATATTCAAGCTACATTTCTCCAGATCACATGACCAGAACCATAGAAACCATAGAAAATCATAACTTTCGAACGGAAGGGCCTAGGGACTTAAAATTTCAGGATAGGTGTGGATCTGAAATGTCGCGTTCACGTTTATCAATGAACAGAATTATACTAGGGGTTCCGTAAATACGGTCGTTTGAAATTTTGGTTTCTCGTTAATTTCGAAACTGCGGATTCGAGCGAGATGAAATTTTGTATTTTAATCGAGAATGATATATTAAAACAATATTTTGTCCAGCTCGCATGACCAGAACCATAGAAACCATAGAAAATTGTAACTTTTGAACGGAAAGGCCTAGGAACTTGAAATTCTCAGGGTGGGTTTGGATGGAAAATTTTGCGGTCACGTTCATCTATGAGCAAAATTAGACTAGGGGTTCCGTAAATATGGCCGTTCTAAATATTTTTTTGCTGATAGTTCCGAAAATACTGATCGGATTGGGATGAAATTTTGCACCTAGCTGAGTAATAATGTATTCAAACTACGTACAAAATTTTGTCCAGATCGCACCACCAAGACCATAGAAACCGTAGAAAATTCTAGCGAATTATCGAAAAAAAATAGATCAGCTGAAGCACTGACATGAAGTCTGGAGTTTCGCCTAAGTTTCAGAATTTTTTGACAGCTGTCGAAAATACCTTCAATTGATTTCTGAAACTGGAAAATGCGAATCTACCTACAAGGTGCATGTACGAGCGCTCAAAAGCTCCTGCCTTCACGGCAGTGCTTTTCGTAATTTTTAGAAGTCAATAGACAAAACAAAAGATAAAAATAAATTTTCAAATAAAAATGTTTCATCAATAATATATGACAAAGAAGGTCTGAAAGAATGCGGTTCATGTCGCGATTTTCAACCTGATAATAGAATGGTTAAATTAATGTGTTCTTCTAAAAATCTGTATGAAAATGTGGCGACTGAAGAAGATGTAGGCTAGTGTAGAAGTGAATGTATTAAATTTATTTCATTTTTTATATTATTCATTGATTTTATGTCGATGATATTTATTTCAATTGTTGTTTTTGTTTATTTAATAAATTTCCAAATATATATATACATTTTGAATGGGTTTAATTTTTTGCTTAGCGAATGTTAATTAAATCGATATTGTTTATGAATTCCATGAAACATTTTTCTTCTTTCAATCCAACATAAAGCGCTAAAGAGTAATTTCAGTTAGCAGTAGATTTTTAGTAGATTTCTGTAATTGACTTTGGTAGAAAAAAGTAGATTTCTGCCGAAGGTTTGGTTGATTCTGAAAATAATTTCTGGTCACACTGAACCGGTCCATAGCGGTTGTGACTCCCAGTGCAGACAAAGCTAAAATATGATGGGCATGTCTTGTATCCAGTGCATTTCAAATGATTTTGGACCAAAAATGGACAAAATTAACATTACTTTCTTTATTATTGAAGGTTTAGGGATACCTTGGCAATGAAATATATATAGTATTTTGGTAATAAAATATTGTCTTACTTTCTGTCCACTACGCTGGTATCCGTCTAGTAACTTGATTGTGGACGGTCGAATAAACAAGTGTTGCTGATTACTGGAACCTGAAATGGGACTGACATGGTTCTGATCGGTTTGACTAGAACTTGTTACTGTGTTGGCCGAGTCTGAAGGTAAGTATAAGTCATTGCCTGATGTACCGCCACTGATAATGTGTTGTATACCGGCTGCGATGCCACTACCACCGGAGGACGACGTGTAAAAATCTGCTTTGCGTTTTCTGGAATGGCTTGACACGACACTGCTTGTGCTACTACCTGGGACCAAATGCTGGGATTGGATAAACATGTCATGAAACAGCTGGAAGAAAAATTCATGTTAAATTCATTTTTTCATTTTCAATACACAACAACTATGTATATCCCAAAATAATCGAGACGCGAGTTACTTTGTTACTACAAGAAAATCAACCATTAGGAAAAGAATCATCAAAAATACATAGTACTCGAATTGATCATTATGTGTCTGCTAGAATTACGACCAGTTCATCAATGTACAGTAGAGCTTACTCGACTGGCAGATAACAATTATTAGAATTAACCAACAGTTGATCATCTAAGTACATATTGCTCACAACAAACTGGCAACTAAAGTTACTGTAACCAACCATGCGCCTGCCACTCTGACAGATCACATTTTAGTTAGCAGCTACGTGCTAGAATTTTGATTTGACCTTTTCCCTGATTTGACATTTTGAGTTATAACCTCAAATTCAGGAGTTTCTACTGCAAAACAGTTATTAACGAAATATTAGAACTGGGTGTGAAGTTATGAAAGTTTTCAATGTGCATCCATGTTTTACAACTTTCCTTTTTCGCACTCGATAACGTTGATGTGCGCATTCACTAGTTTGATCAATGCAGATCTATCTGGCGAACTGAATTAACTTTGAATTCGCGATCTGGAATATCAGGATGAAGAATAATTCAATGACGTGTTAAATTTATTTGTGTTTAAAGCGTCTGTCATTTACTCCCTCAACTCATTCAAAAGTTTAGATCATAATAATGATATACGTATTTATAATAATAATAATATAATACCAAGAAAATCAGACGTCCACCCGATACGGTAGGGTGGCCAACCGGTCGATCGCGATCAACCGGTCGATCGATTATGTTTCTATATTTTACTTTTTTTATCGATTATATTCTTCCATTCAACTGTAGGTACTCTTTCATTCGAAAAATTACGAAAAGCACTGCCGTGAAGGCAGGAACTTTTGAGCGCTCGTACATGCACCTTGTAGGTAGATTCGCATTTTCCAGTTTCAGAAATCAATTGAAGGAATTTTGGACAGCTGCCAAAAAAATTCTGAAACTTAGGCGAAACTCCAGACTTCATGTCAATGCTTCAGCTGATCAATTTTTTTTCGATAATTCGCTAGAATTTTCTACGGTATCTTTGGTCTTGGTGATGCGATCTGGACAAAATTTTGCACGTTGTTTGAATACATTATTCCTCAGCTAGGTGCATAATGTCATTCCAATTCGATCAGTAGTTTCGAAACTATTAGAAAAAAAATATTATGAACGGCCATATTTACGGAACCCCTAGTCTTATTTTGCTCATTGATGAACGTGACTGCGATATTCGCGATCCAAACCCACTGGAAATTTCTAGGCCTTTCCGTTCAAAAGTTACAATTTTCTATGGTTTCTATGGTTCTGGTCATGCGATCTGGACAAAATATTGCTTCAATATATCATTCTCGATTAAAAGACAAAATTTCATCTTTATCGAATCCGTAATTTCGAATTTATCGAGAAAACAAAATTTCAAACGACCGTTTTTACGGAACCCCTTGTATAATGTTGCTCATAGATGAACGTAATCACGACATTCGAGATCCACACCTATCCTGAAAATTTCAAGTGCCTAGGCGTTTCCGTTCGAAAGTTACAATTTTCTATGGTTTCTATGGTTCTGGTCATGCGATCTGGACAAAATTTCTCATGTAGCTTGAACACCTCATTTTCCATTTGAGTGCAAAATTTCATCTCGATCAAATTTGTAGTTTTCAAGTAATCAGGGAAACAAAACTTTGAACGGCCATATTTACGGAACCCCTGGTGGAATTTGGCCCATTAACGAACTTAACCGAGGCATTCGGGAACTGAACCCACACTGAAAATTTCAAGTCTCTATGTTGTTCCGTTCGAGAGTTATCGTGCTTACGGACGGACGGCCGGACGGACAGACAGAATTTTTCGACGGATTCGTGATCACTGAGTCGAACATAGTCGATTGAGACCATTTTCGGCTCAAAATTCGAAAAATACAGACATCGTGACGAAATGAAATAGCCCTCGTGTAAGTAGTACGAGCGCTCAAAAATTGACAATTTCAAAACTGGTAGATCATGGAGGGTTTCGTCAGTAAAAAGTCGATCTTGAGTCTCATCAAGTTGGCCACCCCTGGTCTATAAGACCGGCGTGAAAACTGCAACGGATACTTCAGCAACGGATTGGTACGCTCCGTAACTGTCGATCCCAGAGGTTAGAGAATTTCGCGGAATTATGTCGATGTGATTCAATGTATTAGTGATAGGTTATGTTATGACTATTTCAATCATGTGAATTAGATGAATTCCATTATCGTACGGTAAGGCGGCGGCCGGGGGGTGGTCGGAGGGAGGTTGATAAACGGAAAAACTCAGCTTCAATTTTTTCGAAAAATTCCAAAATCAAAACCAGGCGATGGCTCACGATGCGACTTGGTTATTTATCTTTGTTATGCCTAATTTGATTATAAACAACCAAAGAAATCCATTGTCGTAGAAAATTTCAGCATCGTTTTTTTCGAAGTCTGATAAAATTCAAACCAGGCGATGGCTCACGATGGGACATGGTTATTCATCTTTGTTATGCCTAATTTGATTATAAACAATCAAAGAATTCCATTGTCGGGCCGTAGGGGCGGCGATATTCGGACTTAGAAACTTTCAGCATCGTTTTTTATCGGAGTCTGATAAAATCCAAACCAGGCTATGGCTCACGATAGGACATGGTTTTTTATCTTTGTCATGCCTAATTTGATTATAAACAATCAAAGAATTCCATTGTCGGGCCGTAGGGGCGGCGATATTCGGACTTGGAAACTTTCACCATCGTTTTTTTCAGTCTCATAAAATTCAAACTAGGCGATGGCTCACGATACGACATGGTTATTGATATCTGTCATGCCTGACTTTATTATAAACAATCGGAAAATTTCATTGTCGGGCCGTAGGGGCTGCGATATTCGGACTTTCAGCATCGTTTTTTTTTTTCAAAGTCTGATAAAATCCAAACTAGAAAATGAATGTCTACGATAAACAGTATTCGCTTCAAACTACAGTTTTGCTGTTACATTTGTAGGTTTTCTGCTACACTACAAAACTAGATTAATGGTAACAATTAATTAATAATAATAATAATAACAATAAATTCCTTTTCTTGAAGTTCGAGAATATACATGTATTTCAAATATCAGAGAATTTGACCTAAACTAAAGTTTGTGTGCTACTTTTCTCTGATACAATTTTAGGCACAAGCTCAATATATTCCTAACTTACCTACCAAAGTTACTTACATAAATTAATGTTACATAAAGTTACATAAATATCAAAAACAACCAAAAATAATTCATTAACACATGGGTGATCAAGCAAGGAAATGATAAGGTGAATCGATGAGTGCAAGCAATTATATGGAAAGATGTTCAAATGACGAAACATCCTCTAAAGATAGACGGATTACAAATTATGAAATGCTTCAACTTTATAGTTATTGTACTTAAGAGATCTCAAATCAGCAGGCAGGATGTTGTACATTTTCGGCAACAGGAAAAGCAAGAACTGATTCGCGTTTCTGTTGAAAAGTGGTAGTTTCAAATTTTGTGATTCATTAGCTCTGGTTTTATAATCGTGGGTTAGCGATGGAAAAAGATGCTTTATTGTTGGTAAATATATTAAGCAGCCTAGACAATACAGGTTGCGCAGATTCAACAGCCGGTTACAGTCATACAGGTCCTCAGTTGGAAAAAGTCTGTGTTTTTTGAGCATTATTTTGATGACCGTATTCTGAGTTACCTCCAAGATGTGAAAATTCCTATCATAAGCGCCACCCCAAACGATTATGCAATATCTTAGAATTAACTCGACGAGGGAATTATATAAAACGAACAAAATGTTCTTATTGAGGATTTCTCTGAGTTGATAGAATTTGTGAAACAATTTCCTTATTTTTCCACTTATGAAAGCTACATGGTGACTCCATCTCAAATGTTGATCCACAATCACTCCTAAATATTTTATACTCTCAGTTTTCTTTATATATTCGCAACTACAGCACCCGTCCGAGTTCATACAGCCCAATGAGGTGATGTTTAATTTTTCACAATTTGGTTGATCATGGGCTGTTGGTATATACTCAGAAGACTTCTATTCAACCATGCTATCATAAGTCCCATGCCCCTCCCAGCATCTTCGTATACCTCGCCCCAAGATCGACCTCGAAATATTAAAACCGTATCGTCCGCATACGAAATTATGTTTCCACGTCCCACAGCGGCACTGATTTCATTTACATAAATCAAAAATAGTACAGGTCCAAGAACTGTGCCCTGTGGTACCCCAGTCTCCACGGTCCGATATGAGCTATACGCCTGACCTATTTAGGTCCTCTGTTTTCTGTCAGTTAAGTACATAGTTTCTTATTAACTCAAGTGCCTGTCCTCGTATGCCGACTTTTTCTGCTCTATGCTATGTGATACTGTATCAAACGCCTTTTTGAGCGCTCGTACTACTTACACGAGGGCTATATAATTTCGTCACGATGTCTGTATTTTTCGAATTTTGAGCCGAAAATGGTCTCAAACGACTATGTTCGACTCACTGATGACGAATCCGTCGGAAAATTCGAGTCTGTCCATCCGGCCGTCCGTCCGTATACACGATAACCCTTGAACAGAATGTCCTAGAAACTTGAAATATTCAGGGTAGGTTCGAATCTCGAATGCCGAAGTTAAGTTCGTTATTGGGCAAAATCCGCCTAAGGGTTCCGTAAATATGGCCGCTCGAAATGTTGTTTTCCTGATTACTTTGAAACTACAGATTCGATCGAGATAAAATTTTGCACTCAAATGGAGAATGAGGTGTTCAAACTACATGCAAAATTTTGTCCAAATCGCATGACCAGAACCATAGAAACCATAGAAAATCATTACTTTCGAACGGAAAGGCCTAAGGACTTGAAATTTTCAGGATAGGTGTAGATCTGAAATGTGACATTCACGTTTATCAATGAGCATAATTATACTAGGGGTTCCGTAAATACGGTCGTTTGAAATTTTGTTTTCTCGATAATTTCGAAACTACACATTCGATCCAGATAAAATTTTGTATTTTAAACGAGAATGACATATTAAAGCAATATTTTGTCCAGATCGCATGACCAGAACCATAGAAACCATAGAAAATTGTAACTTTTGAACGGAAAGGCCTAGGAACTTGAAATTTTCAGTGTGGGTTTGGATCGCGAATTTCACGTTCACTTTCATCAATGAGCAAAATTAGACTAGGGGTTCCGTAAATATGACCGTTCAAAATATTCTGTTCCTGATAATTTCGAAACTACCGATTTGATTGGAATGAAATTTTGCACCTAGCTAAGGAATAATGTATTCAAACTACGTGCGAAATTTTGTCCAGATCGCATCACCAAGACCATAGATACCGTAGAAAATTTTAGCGAATTACCTTAAGCACTGACGTCTGAAGTCTGGATTATAGCCTTAGTTTGAAAATTTGTTTGGGAGCTGTCAAAAATTTCCTCAATTGGTTTCCAATACTGAAAATGCGAATCTACCTACAAGGTGCATGTACGAGCGCTCAAAAGCTCCTGCGCTCCTGCCTTCACGGCAGTGCTTTTCGTACTTTTTCAGATCTGAAAAGCAGGCTAAAGTTTTATTTTTAAGTTGCCAATTATCGTGGATTTGTTTAATCAATTCAAAAACAGCATCTTGGGTACTCTTATTTTTTCTAAATCCGAACTGGTATGAGTTTGCTAGCATATTTTTTTCCAGGAAATCACAAATACGGTCTTTCAGACATTGCTCGAATATTTTTCCAAAATTATTTATGACTGAAATAGGACGGTAGTTAGTAAGAGATGATGAATCACCACCCTTGAAAACTGGGGTCACCGTTGTAGCTTTCCATTGTTCTGGAATGACAGACGTCGACAAACTTAAATTTATAACATGTTCAAGCGGTGTTAGGATATTCAAATGTACACTTTTTATTTCCTTAGTAGTTATTTTATCTTCTCCAGGGCTGGAGTTGACCTTAAGTGAATTAATTTTTTCAATTAGCTCATTTTTTGTTACTGGTTTGAGGTATAGGGATTTCGACACATTACTACTTCTGTTTTCACCATTATCCGTTTTTTGAACTTCCATTTGTATGTTCTTACCTTTATTAATAAAAAAGTCATTGAAGCAATTTGCAACATCCGCATCTTCTGAAATTCTATCCTGACCGCGCTGAATAATGAATGCTTTCTGTTTATCTCTGTTTTGTTCGTTAGTTATCTCATGTATTGTTTCCCAAATTTTTTTGAATTATCCTTATTTCCGATATCTTGCGTTGATAGAAAAATTGTTTTGCTAGTTTTATTGTTTTATTTAAAGTATTTCTAAATTTTTTAAAATAACAAAGTTTCTCGATGGAGTATTCGCAGTTTAATTTTTTCTTTAATTTATCTCTCTCATTTATAGACCTAATGAGTCCTTCAGTTATCCAAGCTTTCATTTTTCGTGAAGAACTATTATATTTAATAAGTAGATTGGCTTGAAAAGTCTCTATATTTATTTATGAAGCATGAGTATGCAGTCTTAACAACATGGGCACCCAAAACATCAGCCCACCCCTCAGCTTCCAAGAGACTGTTTAACTTATTGAAATCTATAAGCTTTTTATTTCTATTTTGTATCTCTTTAACTGTATATCTAATATTCCTCATAGATAATCCTATCATGTAATGTCAGTGAGGAAAGAGCGAAGAATAAAAGGTGTTAGTTTCTTAGTTAAGCATTCCATACTTCTCGATCTTGTGAATATGTGATCAATAAGCGTTGACGAATGTTCTGTCTCCCTAGTTGGAGCGTTAATGCATGAGAAAAAAGCGTTTTGGGATAAAATATTTGAATATCTATTTATCAAGCTCATCATTCTGTTGAATATAACGGTGAGAAGTATAATAGGTTTTTTGGGAAGGTTTTTCATTATTTCCGCTGTAATGAGATCATAACCAGGTGCTTTCTTGTTTTTTAATTTTTTGATTTCGCTCATCACTTCTCTTGGTCTGAAAGGACTAATTTTGAAAATGAGCTCTCAAAATATAAAAAATTGAAAGAGGACACCGGTGTCCGACTTCATTATGAATTGTTATTAGAAACGTATTAGAAACAAAATACCATCCATATTTCCCAAACATGTCCCATTACAAACAACCTGGCTAGACTTTCAGGTAGAGGAAGGCCATAGCGGACACATCGATATGTTAAATATTGTAAGAACTTGTCTGCTTGGCCAGACCAGACAAACATATACTGGATTATAGAGCCGACACCGGTGTCCGCCATGGCGCTGAACATGTTAAAACTGTCCATGCATTATTGAAAATATTATAATTGATGAGCAATTTTACAATTATTCAGTATACATACTTTTGAATTGTGAACAATATAGCATGTGTTCAATGTCAGTATTAGAAGAGGGAATGTGAACAGGGTACCATACAGTACCTATAAGTATAATGAATAAACTTAAAATATCCACGAATGATACAAGAGCAAAGATAAAAATCTAATTGAAAACTTTGTTTCCACGTATAAGTGTAGTGATTTGGATGTGTTTATTGAATAAGCTGACATAATCCTATTGATGGGCATCCTTTTGCAGGGAAGGTTTCAATTTTTCAATAACCCATTTATGAAATAATTCACAATTCATAGTTTTATGGTTATCCTGTAATCCTCATCATTAATACCACTGTAAAGAATCAGATCATATCCAGGTGAAAATCCAACAATTGTTCCAGCATTCAAAGTAGTGTACCTTCTGCCTTCACCCTTGAATATACTCGGCATACCTTCTGGATTACTTTCTAGTGTCCACTGAGGAATTTGCATACCATTTTCGAATATCCAAGTTTCATCTAGATAAATGAATTTTACGTTTAGTTCCATGTATTCTCGGTATTTACCACAAAATCGTACTCTATTTATTATATTTTTCTGTTCATCAATAATAATTTTCCTTCGATCACCTTTTTATATTGGTATCCAATTTTTTGTATGATATAATATACTGTTGACTTTGATAGATTGAAATTTAGGTGCTCTTTGGCCAGTTCAAAAGGGATATCCAAACTGATATTTTCATTGTTTTTAATTTTAGCAAAAACAAAGTCATTTAATGTCTCTTTGAAGGAATAATATGATTATTCCTTGCACAGATTTTCTTCCACTGCTTATTCCAGGCTGTAATATCATGAATATTCTACGGACAGTGCTTGGAGAAATCTGAAAATTTAAGAGACATCAATCAATCAGAATATACTTTGAGTAGGTGAATAACAGTTTACCTGAAACACTAGCGAAACTCGATTAATGCTAGCGGAAATATATGCCGAATCTTTGAAAAACTCTAAGTAACACTGAGAAACTGCATGGCGTTCGTTCTCTTGTTGTAAGGCGTGATGTATCCTGGTCAATTCCAGCCATTTTAATAGCACAAGACAAAAAATACTCAAATTCAGAGCTAATTTTTATAATAATTCACCAATATCTCGATAAAATCATCAAAGCAAGGTCTCTATGGGTTATGTTAGTGTTATTTCTATACCAACCTGAATTCAGCAAACCAAAATATTACTGAATAGTCTACTACCAACTTAAATTCGATTTTCCACGGCCTACCGAGATGTCAATAATTCTCAAAGGGACTATAGCAATATGTTATTCACTGTAAGGATAAACACAACGTAAAATTATAAAATTTTCATTATTCCGGTTGCATCATGAAATTTATATTCATTCATATTTTTATACTTGAGACCAACTTTATACTCAACATATTTCCAATTTCCTTTACACCTTCTGAACAAAGATTGCTTGGTTTTGGAAACGTGATCTAAAAGATAGAAAATAAGATAATTCAGGATTGATTATGCCAAAGCTTTCTGAAGAAAAAGGGATTTATCCACCTAATTCTCTACAGAAAAAGGCAACAAATCAAAAGTGCAGGAACATTTAGATTGAATACTTTCATAGAATTCATTATAGAGATTCGAGCAGCTTAGTAGCAGTACTGTCCATCAAACTGTTGCTGTGTACAACAAAACTCAATAAAAATCAATATAAAATACAGCCGAGATGGAATCCTTCAATATTCACAAATCTTGAAAATAGATATCATTCGGAGTATGACGGATTACGTACTAATTTATAGAGATCAGTGGGGCCAGTGGGGGTGGCCATGGACAACGGCTAAAATAATTGGAACAACTTTCGTCATCAGCACGATACCAAAATATCCGAAAAACTGGGGTTTTGTTCAAGAAGCATACTAAGAACAATAACTCACCTCACAATATTCCTTTTTTTTGCAACAGACTCAACTTTCATACTGGCATACGGACAAAGAGTACATTAATCAGCCATTTTGGTTCCACAAATGTTCTAAATCCTTGTTTACAAATTACTGTTTAGTTTCTTCGTACCACTACACATCAACTTATCACTTATCCACATTTATACACATCTTATATACACTTGAGAATCACCTAAGTTATCAAAATTTCATGATTCTTCTGTTTTTGCGTATTCTTTCATCATGTCCACACACATCCACTTTCATTTCAACTACGTATTTCGTTCCCGTTCCCAAGTTCCCATTCAGTTGCAATTTTAGTCACTTTGTTGAATTCATCTACTGCGACGCTGGGTGGCGCTAGTGACGTTGTTCACATTGATGACATATTACAGTTATCTGTATTCTATTCACATGAGCTGATTGAATAATAGGGAAGGATTCACGGAGTGGGCGACATCTACTATTAGTTGTTTGAAATACCCTAGAGGTGAACAACAAACTAACTGTGTGTTTATAAAAGAGAAATGTGAAATATTTATATGGATTTAGTCATTTATGTATCGAGCGCAAAAATACTTTGAACTCCCACACAAGATGACTCAAGAACAATCACGATCGCAATAAATTTAGATGATTATTTATGGACGATTGTTTCAAATAAACTGTATATGAGCTGAAAACGCAGCGGATTGTAAGAGGTAATGTGGGAATAAGATCACGAAAAATGTGCTCTGTTCCTCAATGCCCATCACATAGTTCTTCTGAAATTTCTTTGCATAAATTCCTGTTGAATCCCAAGGCAGTTAAAAAATGGCAGACAAACTTGAAGATTGGAAATAGTAATTTACGTAACAAGTTCAGAAAATACTGATTTTTCTGGACTAGTAGACAAATTCTAGGACGAACAGGAGGCGAGTCCTGGAAGTCTACGAGTCCAAAAAAACTGTTTTTGGACGTGTTACGTACACCATTTTTTCGGCAACCGTGTAGAATAACAAATCAATAGACACATTTCTTTATTATATTTCTTTGTAGAACAAACTTTGGAGCTTTCAAAAATCCAAATGTCAACTATGTAATTTCATGTCACATGTCATAAAGGGAAAAATCACGAATCGCTAGATGGCGCTGAAAATCACAAAATGTCGGGCCGAATAATGATCAATATTATTCTGTCATTTCTGTCTCACATAACAATAAATCAAATATTTTTTATAAGATTGCGGAATTAATAATAATGCCTGTGAAAGTCGAGATAACCACTTCGGACATTTTTGATTATGTGGGTGAACGTGAATGTGATAGCAAATGACCACTATATGATAGAAAATTATTGAACGAATTCTTTTCGTGATCTTATTCCCACTTCCCACATTACCTCTTACAATCCGCTGCATTTTCAGCTCTTATACAGTTTATTTGAAACAATTGTCCATAATTTATCACTTTCGATACATAAATGAATCAAAATCATACAAATATTTCACACTTTTCCCATATAAACACACACACATGTTAGTTTATTGTTCATCATTCGGGTAGTTCAAACGATTAAAAGTTGATGTCGCCTACTCCTTGATTCTCCCAAAGACTATTTCCTCTTTGATTCTTCCCTATAGGTGTCAGTCGTTTTTTCCATAACTACAGTGACTAGATTAAATTTTTTAATCTAGTCAATGTACAATAACAACGAGGTAATTCCTTCCGGACTAGGCCAGGAAATGCTACTTCCTCAAAGAAAAAGCGTCTGGGAAGTGAGTACTTCCCGGTCGGTTGCCGAAAAACGTACAGTGACTCTATACAAGACAGTGGCGACAATAGGGAAATAAGCTACTCCCAGCCACCATGTTGCGTCAAAATTCGAATGAAATAGTACTGGAATCTGGAATAGCAGTTTTTTCAACGAAATATTCAAATATAAACTGAATACCTTCGAATTTTTTTATCTGCCACTTGACCACTGATTTTTCTAATTAGATATTATTTCAGAAAAGTTGATGGTAAATCCAAAATTCCATTTTTTTGAATACCTGTTTATGATCACCTTTACTTGTCGACAAAATAACAAATGATGTATTCTTCAACTTCAGTTGGTATTTTGGTATATAGTAGCATAGATAAATAAATATCCTTCCTTCATAGGCGCTTTCGATTTGGAGTTTCGTGTAGGGGGGGGCTCGGTTTTTGTTGTTTCGCGCACGCATTTCGAAGCAAATCGGAGAAGCTCAGATACTGTCAGATAGCAAATCAAAAGCTACCATAGATAAAGAAATTCCTTTATCTATGAAAGCTACATATCTATAATTCTATGTACTGTAGTTCGTAGTTTATCAATTGTCAAACATGCGCAGACGGCAGAATATCGAAAAATTCATCAATATGGCATCTTTTGAAATACATATACCATTTTGATTCTTTCAACATCAGCTGTTGTGATAAATAAAGCTGAAGTTGAATCAGTTGATGTTTAGTTTATTTTAGCAATGTGTAATTTGTCATGGGTGCAATTGCCTCAGTGCTACAATGGCATTGTGTCTACTGTAGTTACATTAATCCAACAGAGAAATTGAAATGTAATAGATGTGGAGCATTCAGACGGACTGATATAAATAAAGAAACTATTGATCATAGCCCGGATATTTCAACATTGACTAAACATTTTATTGAAGCCTCAAATTTCACTGTCATTAGAAGATTCACATGCAAAGATGAAAAAAATATCCAGAAGAATTGCAAGGGGTAAAACTTGAAGAAAAATAATGTTTATTTTTCACTGCTTGAAATTTTTCAGAAAACTATCAGACAAGAAGTGTTCAACTTTTGTGAAAAATACGGTTGTTAATTCCTTGCTCCTTTTGAATCGGAGCTCATCGATCAAAAATGTCAAAAGAAAACCTATTATTTTTCTGAGGAAATCAAAAAGCTTATCAGACTTGAATTACTCTATTTGTTATAAATGCAAAGTGATATTTAAATGTTCATCATATTTGTGTATATTGTGCGACTCAGGCTTGGAAAAAATGAATATGACACAATCGCCTTGTAAACATTGCTCTTTAACGCCTGTTGAACATCCTCAGAACTCTAGTGTTTATAAAAGATATGACATTCTTCCCCTAGGCTGTCAATGTCAACAAAATAACAGCAAGTTTGTTTCGTTATCAAATGTACAGAGTTATAGCTGTTCCGTTGTTAAAAACAAATGTAATTCTGTAATTGATGGTGACATTCCAACCAATATTAGAACTACAGCAAGTGGCATAAATGATCAATCCAGCAGTAGTCAAAATCAGTGGCCTCAGAAAACTGGAGGACCTATCTCAACATGGACTTGCAATAGATGTACCTTACTGAATAGTTCAGATATTTTAGTGTGTGAAGCTTGTGAAACACCTTATACTCCGGATCCTAATAGGAATATGAGCCCTAGTGTTATAATTAAAGTAAGTACTCTTGGGTTTTGATATTTCTTATGGAAAAATTATATGATTGCGGAAATTGAAATGTAGTCATAATTGAGATAGTGAGAATGATTTTATTGACTAAAAACAATCAGACAAGAACCATCAACCTTCAACTCAGTACAATTAATATATATATTATTAAAAAAAAAACCCAATCCTATATGAAATAATTATATGGTTTTATGAAGTATGCAGGGTGTTTTCAAAGGTGAGGCTTTTTTGGAAGGTGTAGTACTCATCGAAATAAGTCAAAATTCCAAAAATCCTTTATATAAAATATTCACCAGGGCCGAGTATTTCGAAATCAAAGGTACCCGCGAATCTGAGAAATAAACAGTCCGGATCTGACGGTACGTATTGAGATCTAGATTAGAATGAATTCCAGGAGGGGCGATAAGGCTAAGCTAAATTGAGATCTAAATGTGTTTATTGGATGCGATTAGTTTATGGGAAATCTTCTGACAGAGCGTATGATTTTTGTGACTTTTCCGAATTTCGTAATGTGTTTCCAAACAGGTGGATAGGACGTAGTTGGTCGATTTCTTGGGCTGTACGCTCCCCGGATCTCAATCCCTGTGATTTCCTTTTTGGGGTCATTTGAAAACATTAGTGTACAGTTAAGGTGAGGTGAATAGTGTTGAAAAACAAAA
This sequence comes from Aphidecta obliterata, assembly GCA_963966015.1. Classification (NCBI taxonomy): domain Eukaryota; kingdom Metazoa; phylum Arthropoda; class Insecta; order Coleoptera; family Coccinellidae; genus Aphidecta; species Aphidecta obliterata. Next base: position 7,832,544 of record OZ014429.1, on the reverse strand, counting down.
ACAACGCATTGAAAATGCTTGTGACATTATTCGTGAGCAAACTGATGTGATAGTTGCAGCATGTAATAATTCTTTATTGCGCCGGCAATACTTTGTGCACATCAAATGAATGGTGTTCATTTCTGTGAACAATTTTGATCAATTCTATCGGTGAGTTTGTGAAATTCAAAATTTTTTTTTTATAGGACCTTTTCATTCAGTAATTTTGCTCTCCTTGGTTTGAACTTTATGAATTATACCGATGAAATCTCCTAATAAAAGTTGAAAGAGAATATACAAATTTGCGATAAAATCCAGCACTTTATTCACTTGCTGGAATGCATATGGCACCGTGATTCATGGCAGATATCTTAACAGAGAGATAACACGATCCAGAGTCTTCTTAAGGTCTTGATGCCCAAGATTTGTTGCACTTTTTTCAAATTTAATACAGTGGAACTCCCCTAACTCGAAGAATTTTCCAAGTCGACTTTTCTTCACAAACAAAGATGTTTTTACAACATCACTATGTTTTTCTTTCCCCATAACTCGAATATTTCTAAAACTCCAACTGAAACTTAGCAGTAACCGAGGCGGCAACCAAGCATAATCCGAATTTTTTTGGGAAACACCCACTGCAACTTCGGGGAATTCCGGGTGGAGAGTAGCCGTCAGTTGAGAAATTTTCTCCGATCGTCCGTTGCGTTTCGTTTTGAAGGCATTCCGTCCCTCACATCAGGTTTATCTTCACTAAACTATACTGATCAGACTTAAAAAGTCGAAACTGGTCTATAGTTGCGAATGATAGATTTTATGTTCTCTGGGGATACATGGATTGATTTTTTGGCCTCCTCATTAGATTATCTATAAGGCTTTTTCTTTGGAAAGTTTTTTTCATTACATGTAAGCACATGTAAGCCTTGGTCTCACAGAGACCTAGGAGAGCTGGGATATAATCATAAACATAACCATGATGTATATGGAACCGTGTTTTGGTAATACCTCTGCAATACATATGTGAATTTAAAAACCCTCAATTTAGTGCATTTTTCCGTAATTCGAATTTTCCATTGTACTTTATAAATGATCTCTTTCGACGAGTTCTAGCACCAGTCAAAAAAAAGCCTCACCTTAAAAAACACCCTGTATATGGTGAGCTATTGGGTTGAACAAGAATAATTAGATGGAAGGGTCGTAAGTTTCTCTCATTTTTGTAACAAACAAGTTGCAGAATATTTCCTTCTGGTTCTTGTGTGTTCATCATTATGGTAGAGGTTCATTATCTTGAAGTTTGTTGACAAATCTTTCATTCAACTTGTGGAATCTGTTAGAGATAGGTTCAATGTTGGTCCAAGAATACAGCAAGTGATTGGGTGGATTATGCAATCTGTTATTAGGATGTCTAAGAACGGACTAATTACATTCTTTCAAATAACTATCTCATCAAGATCGATTCTCACTATGATTAGTTTATCTACCGGGTTTAATCATTGATTCCCTCCAAAGATACCTGCGTAAAATTTGGTTTGTTTAAGTGCAAATTATATACAGTACCTATGATCAGGAAAAAAGGGAATTGAAAGAGCAGCATCATTCACATTTGAAATACCAAAAAAAATTTAAGAATTGGCAGGTCCTGAGCAATATTAATGGAAAAGTCTATGCTTTCACGTTTGACCTAGAGAAAGCTCTGCCTTTCCCAAAGCTCAGTTAGGTTTAACTTTAGGATCTCATACTTCAAAACATAGTTGATGTGACTTGGACCATTCTGGTTTTCACAGCTCATATAATTTTGAACATCATTGTCATGTAAAGCAAATTTTGAAGTTTTTTTTCATAAATATAACAATATTTGTTCTTTGCAATCCCAGGTCTATTTTAGTGCTCAAACTATTAGTGATTCCTTAATAATTCAAAGTTGGTTGGGTGCTTTCTGTGTTTATTCCATCATATTTTTCATTCAGTACCTTATTGCTATTGACCATTGCTCCGAATATTAACATCATTTGTTTGTTGTATGCATCACCTTGATTTCTTGTAATAACTTCATCTAGTTCTACAACTTTGGTGTGATTTCTTTAGTTCAGTCTTTTTATTCTTTCACTGATCATAGCAATATATGATCTAGTGTAATAATGCTACACCTCTCAGAATAAGTGTAAAATTGTTTTTGTCTATGTCAAATTGCATAGGAGATGAATTGAGGGTTCCAAGTGCCAAAATCCTTAATGCTTGCTCTCAGTAGAGTATTTCACTGAACAATCTGGATGTAGTGGTAAGTTCTTGAGACAAAGGACTTTGTGACAGATAGTATACAATGATTTTGTATTCAGTCAACTGGATACACTATATTATATTTCACAATATTTACAAGGGGGCTCCTGAATCCAAATATAGTTCTTTAATTAATCTCAACAGTTTCCTTATGTTCTACACATTTCCACTTCAGACCTAGATTTGCAGTCTTAATTGATACAAAAAAGGTATCCCTCTTTCATAAGGTATGTTATTATTGTTCTTATCAAGGTGGTTATAGGTCTTCTCCATTTTTTGTTGTCCAATACTTATTTTTCATCTCTTCGTTATGAAATTAATTATCGTATTTTGAATGTATTCTTGTCGAAGAATTCTGACCTCAGAATTTGACGGACTAATTCCTTAAGACTCCTATCCTGCACTATATAGTGCATATTTGTGGAGCTATGTTCATAGTACTATTGCCTTGTTCGAACTTACAACTATAAAATCTTTTAGGTGAAAGAGTTATACAGGGTCTTTATAAATGACTTTGGATTATTGTTTGCCGCTCCTCATACTATAGGTATCATAAAATTTGGAAACTGATAGCCATCATTATATGTTTGTCATGCGCGCAGACAACAAATTCTGTGGCTGGAAGTATGCATTTGAATCGGGATATTTCCGAGCCCACTGCGATGTTACAATCATTTATAAAGACCCTGTATAATACACTTTGAAATTACATGCACTTCACTTCAAAGTTTCAAAAACATGATTAACTGTTTAGTCGATCAAGAACGACTTTTGATTTACCCTAGGCTAATCTGCGGATTCCCTGTATTTTTATTCCTTTCAACACTTAGTATTTACCAGGCGCGCTTTCACGGGGGGGGGGGTGGTACTGGGGGTAATTAACCTCCCCAGGATCGTATTTTCAGCAGTCAATACATACTTTACTTCCTTCTAAATTCCCAAATACGGTCACTAGAAACCCCTCCCCCCAGGCTTAATCTCTGGTTAGAAAATACGGTCACTAACCCTCCCAAACTCAATCTCTGGGAGCGCCACTGGTATTTACCAACTGGGCATAAACATCGAGGTCTTCTCGGTTAGATTCTTGGTAATCAGAGGGAACAAGAAATCCCTTATGATTGCCAGAAGGGAGCTTTAGCTACGTTTGTTCCCAAATTTTTCTATTGCTTACGCAAATCTTGATCTCAGTAAGAAAATGCTACATCTTCTTAAGGGCTACCTTTCTGTGCACTGTCGTCTCAGATAACATTCAGGGGGGATATGAAACATTTCAAACATAAAGTGAAAAAATGTACGGTCATAACAATCCAACGCAAAGAAAGCGTTGACCTCTCTTGATTTACCTCTGGGTGGGTGGTTTTAGCGCTCAGGCATTTGCCGATGACACATTGGTGACTGTTGAAGGCAAGCATGAGAGCTCAATAAGTAGCCGAATGCAACTCGCCCTCAGTATCATTGAGAAGTGGTGGAGGAAGAAGAACAAAATGTCAATCCCTCAAGAAAACACTGATTCCGTTCACCAGAAGAAGGAATCTTAGCCTCAGAGCTCTGGTCCTAAACGGCCAGACTGTGAACATATCCGGTGAGTGCAAATATCTAGGTGTTATCCTGGACAGCATACAGCAAAAGAGTCTTTGGAGAGACATGGGCAATGAAACCGGAAATGGTACTGTAGTTGTATACAGCAGTAGTACGCCCCATTGTCACCTATGCGTCCTTAGCATGGTGGACAAAAACCGAGGGAGGGTTAACACACGCAGCTGTGTGGCCCCAGCAGAAACTGCAACAGCTGGCCTGTATTGCTGTTACGGGAGCTATTTACAAAACTCCTACAGCAGCGCTTGACGTCATACTTGATCTGCCTCCCTTACATCTACATGTGGAGAAATGTAGCCTGCTGGAAGCAATAAAGAATATTCCTCAACGGGAATCTCTTATCTGGTAACTGGGTTGGACATATGGGGATTTTGAAACAATTAGACACAAACCTCCTGGCAAAACCATCGGATGTGATGTCAGCTATCTTCGATTTCGAAACGGTCATTGGTGATATTCCTAGTGCAATAAATTTCGTAAATCCTTTGGACAAAAAGTCATCCATATGGTATACATACTGATGGAACAAAATCAGAGAGAGTCACAGGCATGGGGGTATACGGACCTAAATCGAGGATCTCTTGAACTCTGGGAAGTGAGCCCTCTATTCTACAGACCGTGACACTGGCTGTCTACATCTGCGCTCAAGAATGTCTTAAAAGGAACTTCAAAAAGGCGCATATCTACAACACTAGGGACAGTCAGGCCACGCTGAGGTCCCTCGAACCGCACAACCAGGAATCTCTGCTGACATGCCATAATACCATAAAACAACTGGCCAGAGGCAATACAATGGCTCTATTATGGGTACCGGGGTATTGTGGTATTGAATGAAATTAAGGAGCCATTGAACTTTGAAAAGAGCGTTAAGGTTAACACCTGCTGGACCTGAGCCTTTATGTGGTCTTGGAAAAGTCGAATATAAGGCAGCGGTCCAACAATGGGAATTGGATAATCGAATAACCCTCTTGAGGATTTGCTCAGGCAAAGAAATTTCTGGTGCTTTCACCGACCTATACCAGAAAGCTCCTGAAGACAAGCTGAGCTTCGGGATATGGCAGGACTACTTACGGTTCACTGTCGGTACAAGCACCTTTTGTACCGCATGGGAAAGTTGGCAGATGAGATTTGCGAGCTCTGTGGATCAAAAGCAGAAACAGATGAACACATAGTATGCGAATGCCCTGAGTTGGCTGGCTGGAGGTAACAGCCAAGGCTCGTGAGGACGTCGTCGGTTTCATCAACTTCATTGACGGCATCCTTGGGCTTGCATGAATGAGTAGGGCAGAGAACAAAAGATCCATGTGGTCGTAGTTACCAGAAGATTAACCGAGCCACAACGACCCCAGTTCAAATAATATAATAATACCTCTGGACAATCTGCAGATTCACTGTATATTTATTCCATTCAACATTTTGTATTAACCAACTGGCCTTAAACATCAATATATACTCGATTGGGTTCTCAGTGATCAGGAGGGAATAAAAAATCCAATAGAATTGCCAGAAGGAGCTACCTTTGTTCCCAATTTTTTCTGTTGCTTAGGAAATCTTCTATTTTGATCTCAGTAAGAACATGCTACATTTTCGTGAGGGCTGCCTTTCTGGGTACTGTTGCCTTAGAAAACACCTAGTCAGACAAGTTCTCGCATTGAATAACAAAGGTAGATTCTGAGGAGGGAAAAGGGAGCTCTTGTATATCTAGTAACAAATGAACCGTCATCAGAAGCGAACGCAAAGAAACGCTTGGCTATGAAATCATATAAAATGGACAAATACCGTCCCTTCAGCCATCGCATCTTCTGGACTTGATTAGAACTATCGAATTGGATAGCTTGACCTACATACTAGATCATTTCCAAAAGTAACAATAGTATTTGTAAACGACACCCACTAGCCTCTTTTTGTCTCCAACTATAGCAAATAGTTCATCACAATGAATTAACGAGGCAGATGCTGATCGGAATTGGTTCATAGGGCAATAAAATATATTTTGTAGATGGAAGCTGATTTTTTATTTCATGTCATATTCAGCGTAGAGGTCTTTACTCACCCTGACACTACTTCAATCAGGTACCTTGGAACTGCCACATCCAGTGGTTGGAGGGGACTACAATATAAGATAGAGTTCCTGGAATTTTGGAAGGCCCAATAATTTGCATACCCTCATTTCAAAGTAGATACCTATTACTCAATATTCCCACTTGGTTACAGTTTACTTCCAGGGGAACAAATAAGCCTTCAATTCTATGAACTTCTTTTCTGCACTTCTGTATTTGACTTATCCTTCAATTCCCTGAAGAGAACCATAATGTCAATGACAAATCTTTCTAAGGGACTACCGAGATTGGTTTTATTTGTAAGCACCATTCGTCTTCCCCATACTTCACACTTTTAGTACAATGTCTGATGTCCTACATATTTTGAAAAAAAAAACAAAGGTTGAGAATGTGCCATCAAATTCTTTCTCTTAAAGCAAGCAATAAGTTTTCTAAATTAGCTTTCTTATATTGGGCTAAGTACATGGATTACTTGTAATTGGTTTCATTACAGGTAGATAATTGGACTGATGATAAGACCCTGAGAAACCCTTCAGGCTTAATGCTGGAGAAAAGCCCAAGTTATCGGAGATCGTTTTCAGAACTAAGTTCTTCACAAAATTTTCATTTCAACATTAATCGTCGTAGTTTAGGGAGCGAACTAACTCGAATTTCGTTTCCAAAATCTAGCACTTCAATGACTGATATACAAGGTAAAGAAATAAAAATTGATGTTAGATTTGAATCACTTACAAACATTACACATTACAAGGAAAATTGCACTCTGACATATCATACACAATTCATTTAATTAACCACAAACGAGTACTTCTTTTTTTTTTTTTTACTTGATATAGTTAATCAATTTCCTTTCTGTAGAAGTTGTATCTTTTATTCTTCAATTATTCTGTATTCACTTTATTTCAATAAATTATTATCCTGGTGGATATTTATGATATTCTTGAGTGGTTTGAATGACAGATGACTTTTGAACAATTACTGGCTATTTATTTTGATCTTGATAGAAAAAATAATATGATTGATGAAATTGTTTTTATTCATATGAATCAATTTGAGTTATGAATTAATGAAAGTATATAAAATTGATGACCGAAACGGTCTTGCATCCAAAGTTTTTCTTGAAAATCGTATGAGTTACTAGCACAAAATTTGGTACAAAACTCGGTATTTACTATGCTGCTAATCAGATTCGACCGATATCATATTATTTAAAGAAATCATGATAAATCATTCATTATTTAATTTTGAACAATGTTTCATGTTTCAATTCAAAATTAGAAATATAGATGAAAACATTGAAAATATATTGCAAAAAAAAAATTTATTATTTAATTTTGAACAATGTTTCATGTTTCAATTCAAAATTAGAAATATAGATGAAAACATTGAAAATATATTGCAAAAACATATAAACATGAAGAAACCAAATATTGTATAATGTCTTGAAAAAATAAGAAGGGTTGTTTTTCAGGGGAATTCATCGTATGTATATAAGTAATTGTAATTTTTTATCTGTAGGCGTTCTGAGTTTGTCAATCGATAGGATTGAGTATTATGTATAAGTTTCAAAATTCCAACAGTTGTTGATGATTTACTATTTTTGAACATCTTTCCTTGTCTGAAATTTCATTGTTTCGTATTGTCCATATTTTTTTATCGATTTCGCCTATTTGGGAAAGTATTAGCGCCCCATACACCAGCGGAATATCTGTAATATCTGCTACGTGGCGAACCAAATTTGTACATGTATAAGTGCGTTAATGGTATCAAATCCGTCCGTTATTGGTGTAATATCCCACATCTGGATTTGTCGAATCAAATCTCTACGTATCAGAACTGTACGGATAATCCGTCGGTGTTTGGGGTCCTATTTCTTCGTGCATCATTTGAATTCCACTCGAGGCGTTTGAATAATAATTTCCATCAATATTATTGAAATATTAAATAAATAAGTTAAACATAAACATATTACCTTCAATAGGTCATAACTCATGATGAGTGGAAAGGAATAACATGTATAATACCTAGCAGCGGAGATATAGATTTTATATGGAAAAATAAGGGTACACATTTTCGTCTGATCTGAAATCGAGGTTGAAGAGCATACAAAAATTTTGATGATTTTTTCGAAGAGCTGCTTCAAAAATAGAAGCTCTTCCAAATCGCTAAGAAATATTATCTGTTTCTGAATAAAAGAAATTGGGACCAGGAGAATAAATAGCTAAAATAATTGAACATTTTTCCGTTAATACTTCTCTAAAACCCTCGCTAATTTAAGCTATCAATCCAATCGTTTATTTGTTGCGAATCAAAAAGTGCAATTGACACATTTGGAAGCTTATGTGTTGGTAGAAAATGTCATCCCAACCTCCACTTGAATGTAAGAAAGTATCTATGCTGTCCGGGCAGCATCTGTGAAATGCGATGCGTTCTAAGCCTGTAACACACGCAGAATGGAAGTGCCTATCGTCTAATTTCTCAAACGACTGATTATAAAACAAAATATTCTTCTGACTGATGAGTTCTATATCACTAGCGGATTCTAAGATTATAAGCACAGTTCTGGGTGGACATGGATTAATACTTTGGCGAGGGTTTAAAACTTCCTGGTTGGAGAACAGGTGTATGTTTCTCCCCGGAACCACTGCTGGACTCATCAGGAAGGTGTACCCAGTAGTTGCTGCCTAAGACACTTCTTACGGAGGTGAACTGTCCGCGAAGAGCTGCCACAGTACTATAAAAAATGTCATGCGTTCAGATCGCGATGTTACGGCTACCTGTCGATGGATATCCGAATTTGGAAAAAATAAGTGTAGAGTGTAGGTGGAAGAGTTTCATATTTAAAAAAAAAAAATAATCATTTAAAATAAGTTTAATGTGAGTCTGCATCAGTTTTTTATTAAGGCAATGACGTGTTTGGTCCTTGATTGGACAGAGTCACCACAGAGGGCGGATTCGGCAGATCCAAAGTACTTATTCTAGATATGTATATATTATACAGGGTGGTGAAAGATTCGAGGCTCAACACTTCTTTCTTTCAAACTATACAAGATAGAAATTTCGCTTCTTAACAAAAAAAGCCTTCGCGAGTCCTTCAACATGAAGTCTCTCAATTCCCGCTATCTTTCTTTGTCCTAGATTTATTGAAGAACATTGGAAATATATGATATCCTTAAATCTTCCATCTCTTCTTTGATTTCTAACGATTTCCATGAAATTGTGAAATCCTTCAACGTTATTGACAGGAAAATAATATTATTTTTTCTCAAGACGACCTCCTGGACTTCAAGTTACAACTTGAATTTTTGAACTTTCATTTCCATTGATGTTTTTTTGAGCGCTCGTACAACTTACACGAGGGCTATAACATTTCGTCACGATGTCTGTATTTTTCGAATTTTGAGCCGAAAATGGTCTCAATCGACTATGTTCGAGTCACTGATGACGAATCCGTCGGAAAATTCGAGTCTGTCCGTCCGTCCGGCCGGCCGTCCGTAAGCACGATAACTCTCGAACGGATCAACCTAGAGACTTGAAATTTTCAGTGTAGGTTCAGATCCCAAATGCCTCGGTTAAGTTCGTTAATGGGCCAAATTCGCATAGGGGTTCCGTAAATATGGCCGTTCAAAGTTTTGTTCCCCTGATTACTTGAAAACTACAGATTTGATTGAGATGAAATTTTGCACTCAAATGGAGAATGAGGTGTTCAAGCTACATGTGAAATTTTGTCCAGATCGCATAACCAGAACCATAGAAACCATAGAAAATTGTAACTTTTGAACGGAAACGCCTAGGGACTTGAAATTTTCAGGATAGGTGTGGATCTCGAATGTCGTGATCACGTTCATCTATGAGCAAAATTATACTAGGGGTTCCGTAAATATGGTCGTTTGAAATTTAGTTTTCTTGATAATTTCAAAACTACAGATTCGATCGTGACGAAATCTAGTATACTAATGGAGAATGATATATTCAAGCTACATTTCTCCAGATCACATGACCAGAACCATAGAAACCATAGAAAATCATAACTTTCGAACGGAAAGGCCTAGGGACTTGAAATTTTCAGGATAGGTGTGGATCTGAAATGTCGCGTTCACGTTTATCAATGAACAGAATTATACCAGGGGTTCCGTAAATACGGTCGTTTGAAATTTTGGTTTCTGGATAATTCCGAAACTGCGGATTCGATCGAGATGAAATTTTGTATTTTAATCGAGAATGATATATTAAAACAATATTTTGTCCAGATCGCATGACCAGAACCATAGAAACCATAGAAAATTGTAACTTTTGAACGGAAAGGCCTAGGAACTTGAAATTCTCAAGGTGGGTTTGGATCGCAAATATCGCGATCACGTTCATCTATGAGCATAATCAGACTAGGGGTTCCGTAAATATGGCCGTTCAAAATATTTTTTTGCTGATAGTTCCGAAAATACTGAGCGGATTGGGATGAAATTTTGCACCTAGCTGAGTAATAATGTATTCAAACTACGTGCAAAATTTTGTCCAGATCGCACCACCAAGACCATAGATACCGTAGAAAATTCTAGCGAATTATCCAAAAAAAAATTGATCAGCTGAAGCACTGACGTGAAGTCTGGAGTTTCGCCTAAGTTTCAGAATTTTTTTGACAGCTGTCGAAAATTCCTTCAATTGATTTCTGAAACTGGAAAATGCGAATCTACCTACAAGGTGCATGTACGAGCGCTCAAAAGCTTCTGCCTTCACGGCAATGCTTTTCGTAATTTTATTCATGACTACGTAATGATTACCTACACCAATTTAAAAATAATAATCATGGCCTAATTATGACCAAGGGTATTTTTGTAAATATGTTTTGTCAATAATACATACAAAACGTGCAGCTACCGGTAGCACTTCCATACGTAATTGAAACCCTTTTCCAAAGATACAACGCACCTCCTACAGCAAGTGTTCTTACAAGAAAATAATATGGCCCTGCTTCCATGGCATTCACGATTCTCAGAATTATCACCAGTTACCGATAGACATAACCGGCAATCGACTGATAATGTATCCCAACCACCCAATAACCCATTGACTTTGTCACAAAATTCAAGAAGCCTGCCTAGATAACATTCCGCAGGATTCCATGAATAATTTGAATGCAAGCATGCAAGGCAATGAAATGGCATACCAACTGGCAAGAGAGTAATGATCCCTTTTATTGGACCAGAACCATTTTGCGGTTTCCCAACCAGTCATCAAGCGATGGCAGTAAATAAATGGGAACAAAAGAGGAAGATTAGGTCCCGGTAAATGGTCGAATGACCAAGGCTAAGTCATTTCTCCTTTACTCAACGAGATGGACCAAAAAAGTCCTCTCACTCAGTGAATTAGAACTGAGGAAAATGAGGGACATACTCAAGGGACATTGACTGTAAATTATCACCTGCGGAACATGAAAAAGGTTCCCGATCATACCTGCCGAAACTGAGACAGCTAATCACCTGCTTTGCAATTTTGTAGGTGTCCAAAGGAAAAGGCTGCGTCACCTTGGTTCGTGTTTCTTGAAATCGTACCAAGTAATGGACTTAGACCAGGAAGGTAGTAGGGATTATCGAGACTTTGCTGCCGGAATGGTAAACATCGCGGGTTGCACAATAGATCTTCAGGTCAAGGTGCTGCGAGGTTTGCTTAGCCTTATCGCCCTTCCTCTAATCTAATCTAGGATCTAGCGGGGGGTGAACATTCGACTGTGGTTGAATCCATCGCTCATATCTGTATTATTGTGAAGTGCGCATGTGTGCCAAGTGCGTTGGTTTTATTGCATTGCGTCTAGTCCAGATCTAAAGATCGTTGGTTCCGCAATGGAGAAATATACAGATGTGTTCCATGTCCCAAGAACTATCTGACAACGATTAAGATATGGATGATTCTTTCTTGAAAATCTGAAAAAAGACAAGGAGAAGAGACAGAATTAAGGAAGAAGAAGAAAAATTGAGAGAAAGACAACCAGCTTTAATCTAGAAAACCAGGGACGACGGTACCGAAATGTCTGAATTGTGAAGGCGATCATCTGTCGACCTACATTAAATGCACTAAGAATCCGGACCTAAAAACCCCCAATTATAAAGAAGCCCCGCTCCCTGAAGAGAAATTATGGGCCAAACGTGCCGAAGAAAGGAGAAATGAATTGGCCAAGATTGAAGAGGCCAAGGTAAAAGTTCCTGAGAAAAAAGAAGTGGAAAAGCTTAGAAAACAATAAAATGAAAGTTTCATACCGTTAAAGGTTAGGCTACCAAAATTGAATCAATGAATGGACTGGTGGAAATCCAAATTGAGAAGTGAACTAATGGAACGTGTCATCATCGATCGACAAGAGTAGCAAGTAGACTAGTTTCTGGCTTTTTTAGCCGCATAACTCAATCGACAATGAAGACCAACATGAAATGCAGAACGTATATTCCGAGCGAGAAGAATGAGTACTTGCGATACAAAGGGCAAAGGGAAAGTACGTGGAAATCTATATTTTTGAAGGAACTGATGAAAACAATTGTAGACATTCCCCGCGAGATGTCGCGGCTCTTTACATTGTGTTGAGCCGCGTCTTCTCGCTCGGAATATACGTTCTGCATTTCGTCGATTGAGTTATGCAGTACTGATGACGGTTAAAAAGGCCAGAAACTAGTCTACTTGCTACTCTTCTCGATCGATGATGACACGTTCCATTAGTTCACTTCTTAATTTGGATTTCCACCAGTCCATTAATTGATTAAACCTAGAAAACTTGATGCACCCAAGCAAAAATCAAAAGAAGAAGATGTATTAGCCGTCATTCTAGGAAGAATGACTCTAACGTTGTGTTCAACAAACGCGACCATAGAACAAAAGATCTCCTTCATAGAAAAGCAGGACAAATTGATAAGACTATTCAGACAGGAATGAACGATAAGCCCTTCAAAAATTTAAATATTACGTTTTGGAACGCAAATTCTATTATTCCAAAAAGACAAGGAACTAACACTCTTTTTGGAAACTAACAAAATAGATATTCTCCTTTTGGGCGAAACCCATCTGAATGACGATGAAAATAAGAAATTACGAGATGTATAGAAGAGACAGGCTAACAGGCAGAGGAGGTGGAACAGCTGTTCAAGTGAAAAGAGGAATAAGTCATACTGAATTACCAGATGTTCAAGTAAACAACATTGAGGAAAAAGGGGGTTTGTGAAAACAAGCGAAGAAGAAATTAACATTTATTCTATTTACAGGCTGCCGCAAAACAACCTAGAAGAAAAGGATACCACAGCCTTCTGCCAGAACAAGAGACGAACCTTAGTAGCAGGAGAATTGAACGCAAAACACCCAGACTGGAACAACAGAAGAGTAAATAGTCAAGGGAACAAACTTAAACAAATCATCGACAAACATAATTTACTAGTTGTCGGCCCAGATGACCCCACACACATCCATGTCGCAACATGAACGACGGATGTCCTGAATATAGCAATAATGAAGAACTTAGGAACAAATTACGTAATCGAAACCAAGATGGATCTATCATCGGATCATTGAACTTTGATCCTGACTTTAAAAATAGAAAATGACAGATCGCTTACCAATAGGATAACAATAAACTGGAAGTAATTCAAAGAAGTCTTCAAATACAGAAGTGTGAATATTAACAACGAAGAAGAAGTAGATAAAGCAATCGAATATCTAGAGAGAAGAATAATCGAAGACCAACACAGTCGTGTAAAGCTTAACAAATACCGAAGAAAAGTCCTTTACCAAATTTTGCTAGAGGAAAAAAGGGAGGCCAAGAAACAGTATAGACGGACTACACCCAAATGACAAAACTATACTGAACAAACTAACCAACGAGGTAAAAACCAGAGTCCGTGAATTATTTACGGAAGAACGGGACAAAAAGCTAGAGAATCTAGATACAGAAATTATGGCAAATGGCATCACCATTAACCGGGAAGAAAACGAAAACAAAGATTCCAAAACTGACAAAAGGAAGCCAGACCTCAATTACGAACGAAGAAAAAGCTGAAATGTTAGCTGACTCGCTAGAGCAACAATCCGAAGAACAACGAAGACAAGTTCAACAAGTCAGTAGAAGAAATGGGGAATATACCAGCCACCAGCTCTATGGAACAAAAGAAGAAATTAATGAACTAACCAGAGACGAAGTAAAAGAAATTATTGGACAACTGAAATCAGAAAAGCTCCCGCAATCAAAATCAGGCTCTCAAAACCCTACCAGATGAAGCGCAAGAAGAAATATCAGAAATAACCAGGGCTATACTACGAACAGGACATTACCCGAAAAAATGAAAGACATCCGACACAACACTGATATGGAAAAAGGGGAAAAGAACAAAAAACGACCCAACCAACTATAGACCTATAAGCCTACTTCCTGTACTGAGCAAAATGACAGAAGAATAGCAGATTTCGTAAAAATCAAGAAAATAGTCTAGACCACCAGTTCGTTTTCGTCACGGAATTTTCGACGGTACATCAACTGGTCAGATCAACAGAAGATATAAAAAAATGAACCTATCTACAGAAACTGGAGCCATTTTCCTGGATGTTGAAAAGGCATCAAGGTCTGATATTAAACATGTGGAAGTTTCCAGCCGAACTGACGACATTGATAATTGAAGGAATGAAAATTCAAAATCAACATAGATAGACGAGGTCAACAGACAGGAAAATGAAAGCCGGCGTACCACAAGGATATGCTCAACATATATATGTCGGACATACCACTAATGGAAAGATGTAGGATGGCCCAGTTTGAAGATGACTGTATACTACTCCAGCAGAATCAGGAAATCCATAACGAAGCAACTTCAGATAGACGTAGACAGACTGATGAGGTATTTCAAGAAATGCTGGTTCAAGATAAATGCGAAGAGAACAGTAGTTGCCATAAACAGGGTGTTTCATTGGTAAATGTACATTTACCTGAGGTAGAGCTACCATAGACGAGTCCAAAAAACCAATATATGATAGGTCTAATCAACTCCATAGCCGAGATACAGGGTGATTTATGTATTCGCCAATATTTTCAATTGCCTATAACTTCTGAACCATCCAGTATAATCGATTGATATTTGGAACGTGAAACACTTCCACGGGTGAATCGATTCATCTTTGAACTGATCGAAAAATCAAGGTCCGTATAAGAAAAATATGGGACTCTTCGCAAGCTGAGATTCAACACCCTGTATGAAGGAATATTGGAATTTGATTAGAATATTCGGAAAGAGCAGAGAATTTTCGATGGGGATCAGTAGATTTCAATGTCCCGCACGCCATTTGACCCATCAAAATTTTTGGCGAAAGATTCAATTCGATAGTAAAATTCCACATTCTTCACAAAAATGTCGTACATTGAGATTAAATTCGAAAGGTTGTCTGTTGGACTAATGGAACATTTGTATTTTTTTTTTCATATTCTTATAAATAATCGTGCAAAACGGTGGTACTTGATCATTTCGAATAAATTATTCAAAATCCATATTTTTCTGAAAAATTCTTGAAGTAACTTATTGGAATTTGAGAAAAAATTCAAATTCTCCATCAGTCCAACAGAAAAATTTTCGAATTCAATCTCAATATACTACAATTTTGTGAAGAAAGTGAAATTTCACTATCGAATTAAATTTTTCAACAAAAATTTTGATGGGTCAAATGTCGTGCTATTTACTGATCCAAATATCAATTGATTATACTGGATGGTTCAGAAGTTATAAGCAATTGAAAATATTGGCGAATACATAAATCACCTTGTATCTCGGCTATGAAGTTGATTAGACCTATCATATTTAGGTTTTTTGGACTCGTCTAAGGTAGCTTTATCTCAGATTAAAGTATGTACATTTACCAACGAAAAACCCTGCACTTCGGCGGCACAAATTTGAAGAAGGAAAAAGCAGGGAACGTCATGATAGAAAACCATAAGATATACTGGAAAGATGAAGCAAAATACCTGGGCCTGACGCCTGACCCTTGACGAAAAGCTGAAATTCAACAAACGAATCAAAAATCAAGAAGAAGACCAGGCAACTACATGGCAGAGCTGTGCCGATCACTCAATATTAGTGCTTCGAGCACTAAGCCCTTGGAAAAAATGATGAAAAGCACTGCCGTGAAGTCAGGAGCTTTTGAGCGCTCGTTCACACACCTTGTCGGTAGATTCGCATTTTCCAGTTCAAAAACCATTTGAAAAAATTTTGACAGCTGTCAAGGAAAAATTCAAACTAAGTTGAAATCCAGACTTCACTTCATTTCTTTGGGTGACCAATTTTTTTTTTCGATAATTCGCTAGAATTTTCTATGGTATCTATGGTTTTGGTAATGCGATCTGGACAAAATTTCCCACGTAGTTTGAATTTATTATTCTTCATCTATGTGCAAAATTTCATTCCAATACAATGAGTAGTTTCGAAATTATCAGGATAAAAATATTTTAAACCACCATTTTCACGGAACCCCTAGTCTAATTTTGCTCATTGATGAACCGGGAAATTCGCGATCCGAACCTATCCTGAAAATTTCAAGTCCCTAGGCCTTTGCATTCGTAAGTTATTATTTTCTATGGTTCTGGTCATGCAATCTGGAAATAATGTAGCTTCTCCATTAAAATACAAAATTTCGTTCGAATCCGTAGTTTTGAAATTATCAAGAAATCTAATTTTGCTCATTGATAAAGACCGCGACATTCGAAATCCTGAAAATTTCATGTCAGTAGGCCTTTCCATTACAGAGTTATAATTTTCTATAGTTCTGGTCATGTGATCTAGACAAAATTTTGCAAGTAGCTTGAACACGTCATTCTCCATCTGACTGCAAAATTTCATCTCGATCGAATGTGTATTTTCGGAGTAATCAGAAAAACAAAATTTCGAACGGCCATATTTACGGAACCCCTGATGGAATTCTGCCCATTAACGAACTCAACCTCGGCATTTGGGAACTGATAACTGAAACCACACTGAAAATTTCAAGTATCTAGGACGTTCCGTTCGAGAGTTATCGTGTATACAGACAGACTCGTATATCTTGACGGATTTGTCATCAGGGAGTCGAACCTTGTCGATTGAGACCATTTTCGGCTCAAAATTCGAAAATTACAAACATCGTGACGAAATTATATAGCCCTAGTGTAAGTAGTACGAGCGCTCAAAAAGGCTCCCGAGGCGCGAGCACTAAGCACCAATTTCCACAAAAGGCTCGCGATTACTAAGCACTTTGTGAAAGTAATTCGATATTTCGAGCACTAAGCCCTAAGCACTTTTTTAAAAACTGTTGAAGGTGAGGTTATCTTAGCCGGAAGAAAAATTGTGTCCATTTAGCTAAGTTGTTTAATGATATGTGAGATTATTGACAGGTCAGAAAAAAGTTATAGGGTGTCCCGAATTCGATGCCCACTTTGAACATGTCGAGAACTATGAGTGTTGGAAAAAAATTTTCAAGGACTCCGGATTGGTTGAAATAATAAGTATTTATAAATATATCGATTCGTTTTCACTGGACGGAATATCAATACTAGATCTTAGGTTATCAAGGCGTTGGCGTCAATCGCATATATTCGTGTTACGACAAGATTGGAGAAGGGCTTAGTGCTTTGGGGTTTACAAAGCACTAAGCCTTTTGCTGAAGTGCTTCAAGCACTAAGCACTGCTTTTAAAAAGTGGTTGGTAGCTCCAAGTGCTTTCACAAGTACCAAGCACAATGCTTTGGCACAGCTCTGCTACATGGGTATTTATACCCGCTCCTAAATGCAAACAGCAAACTTTCGCTGGAAAACAAGATGAAGATAATTAAGACAGTGCTAATTCCAAGCATAACGTACGCAGGAGTAGTCTGGTTCAATGTCGAAAGTAGCAAAAAGAAAGATCTCCAAAGTACGTTGACTGAAATAATAAAGATAGCTGTAGGTGCCCCATTCAGTGTTGAATCCAGACAATTTTCTCCGGGGGGGTATTTCAACATCTCGGGGGGTAATCAAAAATTCGTTTTGATTTTTGCGGACAGTTTTTCACCTGTTTTTTCGTGAAGAATAACATTCAATATTATATATTTATATAACCATACAGGGTGTTTCATAATATATGCGCAGGATTTCAGAAAGTGATAGCTCGTACAAAAATACGAAAAAAAGTTTTCATTAACTTACCCTCTAAAATGCACCATTTTCTGGTGTTGGAATTGAAAAAAAAATTGTTTTTTGTGAATATCTCCGGAACCTTTTATCGTACAGAAGACACCTTTCGTGAGCATTTTCTAATCATAATAAGCAATGTTTTGTTCGGACAAGTCTCAACTTGTGAAGTTTTTGGAGGCGTAATGGTTATTTTTCTCCCCAACTTCTATGCTAATGAAAGAACTACGATTATTGAGACGCCAATTTGAACTGCCAATGTTTTCTACAAAAAAAAGGTACTCTTCTAACTGTCAACCTTTCTTTATGCGTAAAAAACTACAGGTTAACAATAATTATTATGATTAGAAAATGCTTACGAAAGCTGCTAAAGCTAAGTACGATAAAAAGTTCCGTAGATATTCGCAAAAAACGATTTTTTTTTAATTGCAACACCTTGTATCTCGAAAATGGTGCATCATTTTAGGTCAGTAAGTTAATAGAAACTTTTTTTCATATTTGTGGACAAGCTATCACATCCTGAAATTGTGAGCATATATTATGGAACAACCTGTATAAGTAGCTAAGAACATGAGAGGTATTTCTGTATTTCTTTTATCTGAGGTTAAATGATTATTTGCATCAGGCGCAAATGAGCAAATGTATAAATACATAAACGAAAATTAATTATTAGGTATTCATTTTATTTCATTAAAACTTTTTGAAGATTTCAACACAAAATGAGTAACAAACATTTGAAAACATGTAAAAGGACATGGATTGAAAAAGAACTAAGAAAACAAGTTAGTTTGCAGCGCTCTCAACGCTAATCGACTTCAGGGCAGTGTTACCATTTGTCCGAAGCAAAATTAACGGACAGGTTGGTTTGTTCGTTATACTACCTATATCGAATCTAATTTCTACACTTATTGTCAAATAACTTTTTTCACAACTATGATAGGATATTTTCAAACTACACGAGATGAACATAATATGTGCAAGCGATAGTCTTTTTCTCCTGGGGGTATGGGTCATGCTCCGGGGGGGGGTTAAAACCCTCCCGGGCACCCCCCTGGATTCAACACTGGCCCTAAACAAATAACAAAAGAATTGAAAATACCAACAATCTCGGAAATAATTGACAATCAAACCAAGAAGACAATCGAAACGAAAACAAAGAGAAAATAAGAATGGTAATGATACCAGTCAGAACCACAGACAAGAGGAAATACCTCTTGCAAAGAAGCCAATGACGAATAGCAAAAAAACATGCAAAAGAGAGGAGGACCTCTCCAAGTAAACAACAGAAGAAAAACGGAAAAATTACATTAAAGGCGACCTTTTCAAAAACCAAGACCTATGATGATCTGTATTATTTTGTACTGATACAACTATCGTTGTAGCTCAACCTGGGCGAGGAATTTTAATTCGTTACCTGTATACAGATTGATTCGAAAATTTTCAATTCAATTATTCAATAATGGATTCATACGTCAGTTAGTTGAAAAAGCGATCGAATTCATTACGCCGATATTTTTATGCTTCGAAATCGTTCGATCAAGATGGTCTAGGGAATGTTGCAACTATGCTATTCTTTGTCGGAAAAATTTATTGTCACTTTGAAAGAAATTGATCTCCTTCGTCGTTTTAATGAAAGTGGATCAAGATCTATTACATTCTCTGCAACCTGCAATCGATCTGCATGCTTTAATTCATTTTGTTGATCCATCCCCATTTCCTCTACCTTGGCACCTTGGACAATACCGACATTAATTTTCCTTCTGTTTCAGTTAATTTTTTATATAATAGTTTTCCATCAGACTCAAATGGTTAATGGTTTACCTTGTATCGTCACCTTGTATGGTAAATGATTTCTCATCACACCAAACATTCATAGTTTCATATTGCAAAATGCTAAGTAAGGAACAGCTCTAATGAACAAATGAACGCCCTCTGAGGGCTAGTTTTCAATGATTTTGCCCTGCCGGTGCAATTAAGTCAAATAGAAATTCTGATTTTGAAGCTTCTACGATCCGATGCATTGATTTCAATCGGAGTTACGGAATAGGCTTAAATATTCTCAAAATTTGGTTTCAGTTAGAGTATTATGCCTGTAGGCAAGCTAGTCGAAAGTAAATCTAGGTAACCCCAGGTTATTCGACATTATGCTGAGGAGCTAATTCAGAATTTTTTTTATGAACAACTATTCTTGAGCGGCTTATTTGTACCAACTCAATTGACTTGAGAGCGAAAATAACAGAGTTTTTTTTTCGCTTTCAATTCAATTGCGAAAGTACAAATAAGCCGCACAAGAAGAGTTGTTTATAAAAAATTCTGAATTAGCTTATGTGTTGGTTTCGTTCAGTTGGCAACACATTATCGAATGCTACTTTCGTTTTCAGCTTTTTTTTTGAAAAAATGGTATAGATAATCATAAAAATTCATTTAAGTTCAGATAATCAATGCATGTTGCTTTTAATTACTTCCAATATCAATAATTTTTCTTTTCAGGATCTCATAATTTTCCCCTAGCAGAAGTACTTTTGCCTGACAAGGCCTGTGGTAATTTGAATAAAAGCTCTAGCGATTTACCCGAAAAATTATCTTGCAACACGTCACCTACCCAATATAGTTACATTGGTATCGCAGAACCCGAGAAGAAAAAAAACACTCATCAGAATCAAGAAAGAAACAATGGACAAAAAATATATTTTGATTCAGAACGACATGATAAAATGTAAGATTCTTGGACTATATTTGCATGGGACAATGAGAAATCGTTTTATACTAATAATTATATTCCGTTTTAAAATATTGAAGAAAAAAGTTTATTCGAATAATTATTTCAATGATTTCAAAAAGAGCGATGTTTTATGTTATGTTTTGATGCACATACAGGATGTATATGATGAAGTAATATCTTCCTTCCAAAATATCGCATTTTCAGACAAGAGGGAATTTTCGAAATTCTCAATGGGTAATTTGAATTTTGTTAAACTATCACGAAAAATTGAACAAATTTGATTTAAGTTTTCCAATTCGACATAGTAATTAGAGTAATATGAAGTTTGGTTCTGGGTGATTCGGCATTCAGTTTGATGATATGAAGTTAATATAAACTATCCGATTCTATGCGCCCTTAAAGCTTTAAGTGTATGTAAAGACATGCCGAAGAGGTTCTGTCTTCTTTAGGTTACTTCTTTTTGATTCGAGTTGTTTTTCGGTTAAGCTTGTTTCCCTCACGGCCCCTTCGGCACAACATTAAATAACTGCTCCAACAATGAACGGTTGAAATATCTTTCTGAACAGAATGTCTTTCATTGATCAGATTGCTTTCCAATTGCGATGTTTGGCGCCTATCCACTAAGACAAATGCTGGCGTATAATATAAGAATGGGGAAATAATCCATTATGAGGTGACTTAAAATAGAAAACGTTGAATTCAACGAATTATACATTGATAAGATTATAAGTTCCCCCTGCAACCGAAAAACTTTCAGGCACCACTAGGATTCATACCCCTACACAACACACTTTTTTATAAACTTGAACAGTTACTCAGCTGCATTTAATGCAACATCTGCTACTTTGCGGTTAGTTTTTGAAAGCATTTGAGTGACTGTTGAATTCTATTTATTAGGGAAGGATTTCACTGGTTAGCAGCATTAGTGACCTTACTAGCCTACTAGCGTTAGTGTTCTTACTAGCCCGAACTAGTGAAAGATTTCAGATTGATATACAGAGAAGAACACCCAGTAATGATTAGTTTATTTCACTAATTTTTATTTTTATCATTTGTTATAGTAGTAATAAGTAATGAATGATTGCTAGGCATGACATATACCCAAATGGAAATTATATTCGTTCTTAAAGATTACCATATTCTATTCGTATCACATTAGGCGATAAGGGCGGTATGAAAAAATCCCAAAACTTATTGTGCAGCGATAAACGTTTGGCATTCCAATAGGGCTTGATCCGAAATTACCCCTGTGAGAGTGAAACGGTCTCCGTGAACGTTCAGTCCTTCACTTCTTGATCTTCTGTTTTGGCCATTCTTGATCCATACCTGACAACAACGCAGCACAGTAGTATTGATACTGCTATTCGTCCTAATGTGAATATCATTGAATGAAAAATTGAAAAGCACTGCCGCAAAGTCAGGAGCTTTTGAGCGCTCGTTCATTCAGCTTGTAGGTAGATTCGCATTTGTTTTCTATAATTCGCTAGAATTTTCTACGGTTTCTATCGTACTGGTAATGCGATCTGGACAAAATTTCGCACGTAATTTGAATACATCATTCTTCATTCCAATCCCAATCAGTAAATTCGAAATTATCAGGAAAATAATATTTTCAATTAGGGTTGCCATCTCTGTAATCTGAAAACTAGGACAAAAAGCTTAAAAACCTCGCACATTGCATCTGAAAACCCGGACATGTTGAAATATTTTTTTAACCACCTATTATAATGAAAAAAAAATTCAAAATATTTCAGGATAGTCTTAATTTTTTCATTTTTTGAAAAATACCATAAATACTCTTTTATACAGGGTGTCTAGAATGACTGGATAATCCTGAAATACTGTGAAGAAGAGCTATCGGACGCTGTGAAAAAAATACAAAAAATATCTATCCCCGATAGAAATATCTTTTTTTTTTTTTCCAAAATAATGGTTTCTATTACATCACGAAGCGTTTTTGTGTAACACGCTCACATATCAAATCCATCAGTTCCTTCATAGTAAAATATTCTTCATTAAAATGCCAATAGATATACAGAATAACTGTTGTCATTTCTTTGGAAAAAAATATCCAACTTCAAATTTCATCATAAAATATCATACTTTCACAAAATGAAATACTGGTCATATTTTATGATGAAATTTGAAGTTGGATATTTTTTTCCAAAAAAATGACCAGTTATTCATTCGGTTTTTTGTCTATTGGTATTTTAATGGAGAATATCGATACCTTTTTGCCAAACTATCGTAAGCCTCAACGTAGTACGTTGAGGCTTACGATAATTTGGCAAAAAGGTATCGATATCTTCCTTTGAAGGAACTGATGGATTTGATTTATAAATGAGCGTGTTACACAGAAACGCAACGTGGTGTAGTTGACATTTTTTTTCGTACCTTTTTCAGAGCGCCTAATAGAGCTCTTCTCTACAGTATTTCAGGATTATCCATCAGTGAATCTAGACTAGAGCTAAAAAGTCAAGAGTCAGATGATCCACGAATGTCCACGATACTCATAACTCATAGTATACAATTATATATTTGACCATCCCAGGCGCTCGGGATGGCGGTGGCTCATGGTATGCCTTAATTCATTTTTTCGCGAAACGGTTCTTCAAAACTATTCCGTCCATTTTGAGATATTCGTACCAAATAGTATGACATAATCGAGGTTGGTTTGATAACCAGTTTTGGGATAGTTCGAACTGCAGTTCGTACTTTTAAGACATGGATAGACTGGTTTCGGAAACAGCTTTTTAAAGAATGTTTGTTAATTTCTTCATGTATTTGTTCATTCGTGCGTTTTGTGAAGATTTGAGTGGTAGGACTTCGCCGTTCTGAAATTATGGCATTTTATCGATACACAAACTGGTGACGTCAACTACGAAATGTTTTCGAAATAGTTTTGAACCGGGATCCACTCGAAAAAACTGACTTCACTTGAAAATTGCCATACCAGGACAACAAATAAAAACCGGCCCGGACGCTCCCTGGACGCGCCAAAAACTAGGACAAATCCGGGAAACCCGTTCGGATGGCAACCTTATTTTCAATGCCCATATTTATGGAACCCCTGATCTAATTTTGCCTTTGATAAACGTGACCGCGACATTCGAGATCCACACCAAATGTTCAGTCCTTAGGCCTGTCCGTTCGAAAGTTATAATTTTCTATGGTTTCTATGGTTCTGGTCATACTATATTCAGATATAAGTACGTATTTATATCTAGGATATAGGGTGTCCCAGAAAGGATGGATAATCCCGGAATACTGTATAGAAGAGCTATTGAGCGTTTTTCGGTAGAACTTTTTGAGCGCTCGTACTACTTACACGAGGGCTATATCATTCCGTCACGATGTCTGTATTTTTCGAATTTTGAGCCGAAAATAGTCTCAATCGACTAGGATCGACTCAGTGATGACGAATCCGTCGAAAAATTCGAGTCTGTCCGTCCGGCCGTCCGTCCGTAAGCACGATAACTCTCGAACAGAACAACCTAGAGACTTGAAATTTTCAGGGTGGGTTCAGTTCCCGAATGCCTCGATCAACTCCGTTAATGGGCCAAATTCCAACAATTCCGTAAATATAGCCGTTCAAAGTTTTGTTCTCCTGATTACTTGAAAACCACAGATTTGATCGAGATGAAATTTTGCGAATGGAGAATGAGGTGTTCAAGCTACATGTCCAGATCGCATGACCAGAACCATATAAACCATAGAAAATTGTAACTTTCGAACGGAAATGCCTAGGGACTTGAAATTTTCAGGATAGGTGTGGATCTCGAATGTCGTGATCACGTTTATCTATGAGCAAAATTATACTAGGGGTTCCGTAAATATGGTCGTTTGAAATTTAGTTTTCTTGATATATACTATCGTGATATATTCAAGCTACATTTCTCCAGATCGCATGACCAGAACCATAGGCCGTATACACGATAACTTTCGAATGGCGCGGTTAAGTTCGTTATTAGGCAAAACTCGACCAGAGGTTCCGTAAATATCGCCGTTCGAAATTTTGTTCTCCTGATTACTTCGAAACGACCGATTAGATTGAGGTGAGATTTTGCACTCAGATGGAGAATGAGGTGTTCAAGATACATGCAAAATTGTGTCCAGATGCATGACCAGAACCATAGAAAATTATAACTTTGTAATGGAAAGGCCTACGGACTTGAAATTTCCACGATAGGTGCGGATCTCGAATGTCGTGGTCACGTTTATAAATGAGCAAAATTAGATTAGGGGTTCCGTGAATATGGTCGTTTGAAATTTAGTTTTCTTGATCATTTCAAAACAACGGATTGGATCGTGACGAAATTTTGTATTTTTGGAGAATGATATATTCAAGCTACATTTTCTTCAGATCGCATGACCAGAACCATAAAAAATTATAACTTTCGTACGGAAGGGCCTAGGGATTTGAAATTTTCAGGATAGGTTCGGATCGCGAATTCCGCCGTCACGTTCATCAATGATCAAAATCAGACTAGGGGTTCCGTGAATATGGCCGTTCTTAATATATTTTTCCTGATAATTTCGAAATTGCTCTTTGGATTGGAATTAAATTCTGCACATGGATGAAGAATAATGTATTCAAACTACGTGGAAAATTTTGTCCAGATCGCATCAACAAGACCATAGATACCGTAAAAAATTCCAGCGAATTATCGCCAAACGTGAAGTCTGGAGTTTCGCCTTAGTTTGAAAAATTTTTTAATTTGTTTCTTTAACTGGAAAATGCGAATCTACCTACAAGGTGGATGAACGAGCGCTCAAAAGCTCCTGAACTTACGGCAGTGCTTTTATAATTTTTCAAATTAATCGACAGAGCGGTCATCCATCCAGGTACTGAACCCGCATTACGGTGGACTGAACGCTGGCTTCAGATTTTAACAAACTCATTGTTACAAATAATGTCATTTTATTGAAAGACACTTCAAAACATGGAATCACAGAATTATATGTAATAAATCTATTCTTCAATTCTTCTAGTGTTTACTTCAACCAGCGCATTCAGTCCTCAAACATAACTTGAAAATTTCAAAACTATAACCTTATCAGTGGTACCATTCTCGGCAGAATAATTCTAAAATTATACATATTTGGACGAAATGATGACGCTCTTGTAAATAGAAACAATCGCGCAAAAAAACTAGAATCGTCTCGTATGATTTAAAACACAAAAAACCAATGTACTGATGTGGCCGAAAAAGTTATCTTTTTTCTCTCTTGAATTATCGGGGTAGTTTCGAATCTCGAATGCCGCGTTTAAGTTCGTGTTTGGGCAAAATTTGACAAGGGGTTCCGTAAATATGGCCGTTCAAAATATTTTTTTCCAGATGATTTCGAAACTACCCATTGAATTGGAATGAAATTTCGCAAATGGATGAAGAATAATGTATTCAAACTACGTGGGAAATTTCGTCCAGATCGCACTACCAAGACCATAGATACCGTAGAAAATTCTAGCGAATGATCGAAAAAAAAAACACCTAAAGCCTGACGTGAAGTCTTTGTTTGAAAATTTTTTTGACAGGTGTCAAAAATTTTTCGAGTTTGTTTCTAAAACTGAAAAATGCGAATCTACCTTCAAGGTGGATGAACGAGCGCTCAAAAGCTCCTGACTTCACGGCAGTGCTTTTCATCATTTTTTTTCTATTCCCCATAGTATACAAACCTGAAAGTAACCAATGAAGTCGAACCTCACCAACTTTGGAGTCCCTGTCGTAATTATATTATTTTTTGCAGTATGCTATCTCTTAAGAGAGGTATACCAAATACTTCGACAATTTGGTCTTTGAAAGAAAGGAAGTGGACTTGCCAAATGTGTTCTTATTCTTACAATAGTCTAGATAATGATCAGTGTGAAATATGTAAAGACCAAAGAAGCAAACCTTCCATCAGTCAACCAAGTACAATTACTGTTACTGATGACAGAGCTGCAATGTATGTTTGGATTTCAAAACTTTCCGCGTATAATTTTTTGAATGATGGTTCTCTTGGATTCATTTACTAAACTGTAATATTTTCAGTTCGTTTCCTTGGAAGGGAAATGGTAAAGTACCAATAGCAACACTCGATCAGGACCTGGATGACGATTTTCAGTTTCCAATCGGTACTACTATGATACTTTTGAAGAAATTTCAAATTCATACGAAATAATAATGTTTCAGGTGAATGTACTAGCAACGAGCAAACTTGGACTTGCAAAAAATGTACTTTGGTGAACAACGCTAAATCTTTGTGTTGTGAAGCCTGTTGCGGATCAAAACTCAAATCGATGTCTCTGAGCAATGATATGACTTTAAGAAAGGGAGAATTCTGGACTTGTTCCTTATGCACTCTGAAAAATCCACTCAACTATCTTCATTGTTCAGCATGTAAGGAACCTAGAAAACATGTATCTCCAAGGGGCGGATCTCCAAACCATCTACAAGAAAAAAAGATTTCCAGTCGGATGGCAGTGATGCCTGATGTAAATCTTGAAAGTGCAAGGATAAATTTGAAATCGGATAAGGACATCGGTGAGTAAAAGTAAATAATATGGATAGTGAAGGAAATTACAAAAAGTGGCCAAGTACGCGTTGGGCAGTGGAGTGTTCCTTAGTAATAACGTGTATCCGAAAATATCACATATCTCAAAAACAAAAAAACACATCTTATTCAGTGAAGTGTTTGGAATTGGGCAGCGTGAAAGCGGCCTCATGAGAATGTTTTTGGTATCATCGTTCGTATTGACTCCCTCTGGCTTTCTTATTTAGAACTATTGAGCACGAAAATTAAAAATGCTTCTCATTGAAATATTCTTGCGGTTTTAGATTAAGGTTTTGGAAATAAAAAAAAAGGCGTACATAAGAGCAGTTCCATTTGAATAAACATTATTCCTGGGAAAACCATTCTTCAAGATAATAGCAATATTATCAATATACTGGTCTGAAAAATTACATCGGACGTATAGGATATTCAATGCATAAGAAAGAGAGCCTGACCGACCGTGCAAGAATGGAAATGAATTCGCGCTATGATAATAAATAATCCAATGTTGAACTAGAACTAACTAGCGCTTTCTCTTACGCGAATTTATTTCCATTCTTGTTCGACTGGACGGTCAGGCTCTGTAACCTCGACAGGCCCTGTTTCGCAACATTCGGCAGTCAAAATTCACTTCAATTACATGAACATGAACATATTCTGCATCGACTATTCCGTCTAATTCACATCATAGGAAGAAGACAAGTCCGCCATTAGAAGATTCAAGATCTTTTGATAAAACGGAACTATTTGCCATTTTCATTGAAACTGTTGCATTACATCTGGAACATTCATAATACCTGGAACACAATGTCATTCAATGTTGCGTGGGTTATTTACGGCTTATTGGCACACCCTCTAATTTTCTTGGAAACTTACAGCAAAATCTAATAGTGTTAGATCACATGACTTGTTGACATTTCTTTCGCGAACATGTCTACTCTTACCAAGTTCTGAGACATGTAGAATCGTCTTGCTGGAAATAGGCATGTTATCCAAATGTGGCCATAAAAAGTCAGTCATCATTGATCTTTATCAGTTAGCGTTAATTTTTAACATTTTCACCTATAAGAGCAATGATTTCATTTGTGCGTAGGTACATTTTCTGGTATTTCAATGTTTGGTAGGTATATCAATAACTCAAATCATGGAGTTTGTTCATTTTTTTTTTGGCGGCTAAGTTATGAATAATATTGTTTGCTTCTCTTACCTACGGAAGCATAAGAAAGTTTTCTGTACCCTCATTCCGAAATTTCCAGCGCCAGCAAGGCCAATTTCGCTCCAGTTCAAACCTTGGAGTTGCAAATATTGTACATTCGAGAACAATAAATCCAAAATTATGTGCGACATGTGCCAGAAAATGCGTGAAGACATGGAAGCAAAACCAGAGGAACCCCTACGTTTCAGCGATGAAGAAATAGCTGAAAAACACTGGAGTTATATTGTGCGTTATTGCAGGTCAGTGATGAAATTAATTATAAGTGTTTTTCTCTATTTAATAATGCTGATTGCACCGCAAGGGTGCAATCAGACAATGTAATTCCGAAGTATAGAAATAATAATTTGAACGGCTGGAATACGCAATTAATGGGAATAATGCAAGTGGGGTGAAATGACTAGGAATTTCTTGCCAGGAAAATTCTTTTGTTCTTATATTATTGATTTCTTGAGGGACCAAAGAAGTAAGTCGCGGCTGAGCTTTGATAGTCAGTTACATAAGACGATATACTATTCATTTGAAAAGAAGACAACTTTAGGACGACTTACGTTTATATAGACGAGAGACCATTTCATGAAACAGAATTAGTTCAGTATTTTTAGACGCAAATATCTCTAAGAATAAAAAAAATAAACATATTTCGCAAAAAATAGCCAAAGTTTTTTTTTTACGACTTATTGACGAAGAAAAAAAATTTAAATTATAAGATTCCTTCCTTCATTAGTGGAAAAATAAACGTTTTGACGTCATAAATCTGAAATATTTTTTTCCTACAAGCGTGCGTGATTCACCCTCTACCCGCACGCAATTCAGTTTGGAAAGTGTCATTTTCCCACACTAGTGCGGGAAAAACATTTATATGATATCCTCGTAAAATATAAGTGGTGGGTGACAAAATATGAAAGTTCAAGCTTTTTTGTTGCAATACTAAGTGAGTTTGTTCAAAATAATTCATCATTTTGCACTATTTATTGAAAAAATGAACAAATATTGATAAATAAAAATGTATTGTTATGAAAATCACCCTATATATAGGCTTTGATTGATCTGATAACGAGTAGGTAACAATTGATGTTGTCATGCCGATCAATACACAAATTTGTTTGTAATTGTCAGAGTGACAGACAAAGCGTTACTTATATAAAATTTCCGATTCAGTGAAATTGCCACGATGGATTATTCATCTGATGAAGAACTTCCACAAGAAATCGTGCAAGCAGCTACAGATGCGAACTTAAAGTTATTGCCAACGAAATCTAAACAAAGGTATGAGAAGCAATACACGAGTTTTATGTAATGGTGCAACAATAAAAAAGTGAAAACACCACAAAAAAAATAAAGAAGAAGTATTCTTGGCTTATTTTCTAGAAATGTCTAAAACATGGAAGCCGAACACTTTATGGGCAAGATATTCAATGTTGAAGAGTGTATTCAAAGTAAAGCAAAATTTGGATATCAGCAAATTTTACAAAATAATTGCATTCATTAAAGACAGAATGTCGGTTTTCGACCGAAAAAGGCCAAAATCTTCACTCAAGAAGACGTTTCAAAATTTATGACTGAAGCACCCGATGACATATACCTCATGATTAAGTTAGTAGCAATTTTTGGATTAGCTGGTGCTTGCAGACGAGAAGAGCTGACAAAACTCACCATTGACAACATAGACGACAAAGAAAAGCTGATAATTGTTAATATCAAGGATTCCAAAAATCATTCCTCTAGATCCTTCGTGATATCTGAAGAAGCAAATGATGGTTATTTTTTGAACGTATACAGAAATTATGTACATTTACGTCCAAAAGAAACTCCTCACCGTCGTTTATTCTTGTATTACAAAAGTGGAAAATGTACTATGCAATGTGTAGGAATCAATACCATAGGAAAGATACCCTCCGAAATAGCAGTATATCTGCGCCTTCAAAATCCAGAGCTTTACACTGGTCACAGCTTCAGGCGTTCCTCAGCCACTTTACTTGCTGACTGTGGTGTGGGTATAACTAATATCAAACGCCTAGGAGATGGAAATCGACTTCAGTTGCAGAGGGGTATTTAGAAGACTCCACCAATCGAAAAAAAGAAATGTCCAACAAAATTCTCAATTTGAACACTACATCGTCTTCCGGGTGCATTTTAGAACCATCCACGTCTATATCGATCGGCGACGATTTGATGCCTGTGCCTGCACATTCGATTTCTTTCGATAATGTATTGCCCGAGTTACCTTCTTCTTCAGGAAATCAGCCATCTTCCAAAAATATGCTGGCTTCCGCTATAAATTTACATAATGCATCAAATTGTACATTTACAATAAATATTACGAATAATTAGTGGATAGAAAATGTTACACTTGTTAGTTGTTTCCATTTGCTTGAATAAATAATTGAAAAAATGAATTTGTTTCCTACGCTTGTAGAAAAAGTATTGTTCCTAACTCATGCGGAAAGTGTCTTTCCCGCACTCGACTGCTTTCCCGAACTCCGCTCCGCGTCGTTCGGGTTAACGGCAGTCGCGTGCGGGAAAGCATCACTTTCCGCACTTGTTAGGAAAATTACTAATTTCTTTCACTTCTTGTATACAAATTCTAAATTACTAACCTGAAATGAAATAAAAAACGATGCTCTTAAACCACTTAGTCTGCATTCCAATTGAAGAAATATTGTGACAAATTTATAATTGAAGCTGTCAATTCAAAGCACTCTATAAGCCCATATAGCAAAGAACATAGTTACAACAAACACACGCTGTTTTATAAAAAATATAATAGGTACTACTTATTTTACAAAATTATACAACCTTGATAAATTCTCTAAATGGTGGTGGAATCTGAAAACCTCATCAAGATCTGATATCTCGTTCAGATGTTATTCATTAAACAACAAATACACCGACTGACATTTATATTAGTTACATTAGTACCTATTTATAATATAAGTAAAGGATTCTGCACGCCGAAATCCCAAGTGTCCCTTAATTGTTAGGTTAGGTTAGCTTAGGTTACACGCCGAAATCCCAAGTGTCCCTTATTTGTTAGGTTAGGTTAGGTTAGGTTACACGCCGAAATCCCAGGTGTCCCTTAATTGTTAGATGCCGGCCGCATCTCGCTACCCGCCGTCAATAAAAATGCCGACACAAGAACGCAAATAATAAATAATTATAATAGATTGCCGCATAAATCGCTGTATGCTTCGGTGGAAAGCCGTGGTATTTGAATATCAATACTTCGCGGTCTTTGTGATCTTATTCAAAAAACTTTAGACCTGAAACATCCCACGATATTCAGTAATCGGTGACTGAGTATTGAAAACGCTATATTTTTGCTTATGACAAATGAACAATATTTCTTTATTTTTGATAAGTTTATTTTTTCGTTCAAATATTCGATGATGGTGATTTTTTCATATATTCTCTATATATTTTTTATTATATTTTTATATATTTTTTTTATTATATTTTTTTTTTCATTATTTAGATGAGCTGAATTTCTGAAAATATTTTTGGAGGGAACATCCTCTTTACTCCTTGTTTATTTTTATCACACAACATACTTTTCTCATTTCTTAATTCTAAAATACGTTCATTCCCCCCCCAGACTCGATCTCTGGGAGCGCCACTGCTTAGGATGTGTACTTACTTCACAGAAGAAATTTAAAGATGCATATTTCAATATCAAATATTCTTTAGCGCCTCGGTAACGATATATCGTGAATGACGTGAACGCAAGAGACTTAAACGCACTGTTGACAAAGAACTTTCATTCGGCCAATGAAGAAATATCATGTTAAGTCGGCTTTCAGAGACAGCTTCGCAAAAAAAATCCCGTATCTGAACCTCTTTTGATATTTGAAATAATGATTGAAGCGTCGCTAACAAAACGAACTAGCGCAAGTCGAAAATAGACATTTTTCAGTACGATGTTGGAATGATTATGTCTGCCCAATGCGATCAAGTATTACAGATTTATTTACTGAGTTATTGAGTTGAAATATGATTCATTGCAACTCAATAAATAAATCTGTAATACTTGATCGCATTGGGCAGGAATAATCTTTCCAACATCATTCTGAAAAATGTCAATTTTCGACTTACGCCAGTTCGTTTTGTTAGCGATGAAAGGTCTTGTAATTATGTTATTATTGTTGCTTTTGAATAACTGGAATGCCTTTTTCTCCATTTCCACTCCATATTCAGTGAATTAGTGTGAAAATCCTTTGGGATATAATCAAGAACGTCCGAAATGTTTATCTCGACTTTCACAGGCATTATTATTAACACTAACCAAAATCCAGCAATAAATAACGCTAAAATTTCTTTACGAACTTAATATCGAATTGTACAATATTTAAAATCAGCGGTAATCTCTGAAAAAACTGAAACGGGGATTTTATGAAAATATTTGAACTACTCGTTATAAAAGACAGAATATTTGGATCACACCTCAGTTTGACATTTTTTCAGCGCCATCTCGCGGTTCGTGATTTTTCCCTATAACATCGACATTGCCAACACGGGTAACCAAAACAAGCCATTCCTGCATAGATATATATTCACAAATATTGACTTGGATAATTTTAAAATGAGAACAATTAATATGTATAAGATCGGATCATCAAACACAACTACTGGTGATACCTAAAGGTGCGTACAGACATGCTCCGAATATCGTACCGAACCGTGTCGCGTACCCAAGTGTGGACGAAGGGTTGCAACCGCGTATCGCACATCTATGCGATCACGTAGAGATGCGACGAATTTGATTCGCTTTCGCGAACTTTTTTTGATCGCGTCTGTGTACGCGACACGGTTCGGTACGATATTCGGAGCATGTCTGTACGCACCTTAAAAAGCTGATAAAGAAAGAAAAAGTTGAAATAAAAGACATAGGTGAGCATAGTGGAGGGGAAATCTGCTGAGATGTTCAACACGATATATGATGTGAATAAATGTATGGAAGAGGTATTGTTTCATGAATTGAGCTTAAGTAGTTCCAATCTATTAAGGGGGAGACGCTGATCAAAAACAAAATTGCAGGCCCATATCAATTTTGCCGGTCCTGTCAAAGGTGCTGGAAGTAATAATCAAGGAAAAATGCTTAAACATTTTGAAAAAAAAAATCTTCTCGGAACATAAACAGATCGATTGTGACAGCCATATGAAAGGTTCTCAAGCTTACAGCTGCAGCTTGTTGATCACGACATAGCTTCTTGTGTGTCGATCTTTCGAAATCATTTGACACTTTCGATCATTGCATGTTGCTTGAGAAACTGTTTAACTATAGAGTGAGGGGCTGAGAAGCATTCCACTTCTGTTGAATGCCTCATACCTATCTGAGAGAGAACCACTGTTTACCTTGTTGAATGAGCAATTAAGTAGCCGAAAAATTTGAATAGGAGTTCGACAGGGTTCTGTGCTGGGTCCAATCCTCTTTTAGGTTTCAGTAATGACCTAATCTGGAATCTGAATTTTTATGGAGGTATACTATTTGCTGATTATACCTTTGTCATGCTGAAATGTAGAGATGTGGATGAAATTTGAAGTGAAGCGCAGAAACTTCTGGAGGACAAAATGGTTTCAGGCGAATAGGCTGAAAATGAATGAGAGCAAGACACAGCTGCTCACATTTTCCCATGCATTATATCAGAGATCCTCCATCAAATTTTTGGGAATCCATATAAGGGCTCTTTTCGGTCTTGAATCGAGAGACAGTTGCAGAGAGGCATTTTAAGCTGGGGGTATCTTGACTATCCCAAGTATATTCATATTTTCCACCCTGATATATGTGCATGCGAATATCAGATTTACCATATATATGCAGAGGCATCTATATGAAATAGAACAGAGCTTTTTTTTACAACTGCGGTTTAATCACCTAAAACCTACACCCGACAAGTTTTCTTAAGGTCAGCCTGCATTATTGAATGCTGCAGTTGCTAATCAATATTTTTTTGCAGATCGCGTAAGCAAAGTTACATAGATGAATTGTTCAAACCTGGCAACTATAGTTTATATTATTATCCTTCTGAAACCAATCTACCTCATGTAGTCAAGTGGAAAAGAGTGAAAGATTTAACGTTGGATGATGGACCTGACAGCGACTTACCTTGGGTTGTGTTCAGAAGACCTCATATATCAGATATATCACAGGGTACCTAACATAATTCAAGTTTATTGAGAAGAAATACTATATAGTTTTCTTTATAGGTATTCTTGGAAACTGTTGGCTTTTGAGTGCTTTAACGGTGTTGGCAGAAAGAGAAGAATTATTGAGAGCAATAATTATAACTCGGGATATATGTCCACAAGGAGTATATCAAGTAAGGTTATGCAAAGATGGAAGATGGAATACTGTACTTGTTGATGACTACTTTCCTTGTGACAAAAGAGGTCATTTATTGTATTCCCAGGTTAGTTAGCTTTATCTATTTTTCACCATGAATTAATGTTCTGGGTGAATATCTGATATGAATCATACTTTATCTGTTATATCCGAGACTATCTAACGGTTGAACTATTGCTCCCGTGGATTTAACAATTTGTGAAATATCCCATCAATATCGTGTGTAACACATTAGGGTCTAAGATCTAGCAACGTTTTCGGCAGAGAATTTCAGTATAAACAGTTTTTAGAAATGCCTTTTTTTCTCACTATTAATTCCGGTCAGCATAATATGGAGACTGTCTGGCTGGCGGTAGAGATTGCCTCGATTATTATTGAGCAAGTTTGATTATAATCAGTTATAAGTTGGTATATGAAGAAAAGAATAGTAAATTTCTAATATCAATTCGCCTGCAACTTTCGAACTCCACAATTTATATATGACAAAAGTATTTTGAAAACTTGCCATGTTCCTTCTTTATTTCCTAAAGAAGTTTTCAGCAGTTTCAGCAGATTTTTTTATGAAATAAAGAAGGAACTTGGCAAGTTTTTAAAATACCTTTGTCATACATAAATTATGGAAGTTGAATGACCTTTTGAATGTCGTCATAAAAAATAGTGATTTGGCATTAATGTTTGGATGGGAGCAATAGCTAATCTTTTGATAGGTCCTTACTATTTACCTGACAACTTAAATGGAGAAAATTATGAAGAATTTTTGAGAACAAATATGGACAGATTTTTTGACGAGGTTCCCATGATTGACAGGCGTTAATTCATTTTCCAACATGATGGGTGTCCCCCACACTATAGGCTAAACGTAATTCTTGAACGAATTGTTTCTTAATCGGTAGGGAAGGACCTATTTCGTGGCCAGCGGGAAGTCCGGATCTAACACCGTTAGATTTTCATGTTTGGGGCAGTTTAAAAGGAATAGTATATGAAAGGGAAATACATACACGTGCACAACTTGTGGAGAGAATAACACATAACATAACAAAAGTCTTTATTTCAAATGAAAGTACAATGCATTGTGACTTTAAAATGAAACAGTGTCTAAAAACAAATTAATTATATAAGTTAATACTCGTAGAGACCCATATTGGCGTTTATGAATTCATCTACAGTATATGGTTCAGGAGGAGGCAAAATATCTTCTTGAAATTCTTCAGGTTATTTTCGGCTCTGATGTTGGCTGGAATTTGGCAAGTAGTTAATAATTGTATACTTAGGACCTCTTCTGTTACTGTGAGTCGATGGCGTGGGTACTTAAGCTGGTTGTTCCTAGTTTCGTATCTGATGGTTCTTAAAGTTTCATAATCGTTTCGGTTCTTGAATAGAAAGAGCAAACTCTCCTGTATGTGTATGGCTGTTAAAGTGTGTAGGCGATTTTCTCGGAACTTTCCTCTGCACGAGTCAGTTCTCCTCATTTTTAGTATGGTTCTCAGTGCAGTTCCCAGTAGAACAGATATTCTGTTAGCTTCTGTTTTACTACCACAGATAATTACACCATATCTTATCCTTGATTCAAATACTGCATGATAGATACTTTTGATTACTATCCCCTCTAACTATCGACGCAGAACTCCCAGAGAATAACATATTCTGGCCAGTTTAGAACAGGTCTTGTCAACATGCTCACCCTGCATACCAAGAAATCCCACCGATTTCTGCAAGGGTAATTCCTCGCCGAGTAATCTCAGAGACCCTGGAGCAGCAAATCCAGAGTGTGAGGTCTTGAACAGTATGACGTTGGTTTTTTCAGTGTTCATACATAACTTGTTATGTAGAAACCATTGATTTGTTAGATTCATGGCCTCTTGAGCCCTCTGCACAGCTTCTGGATAGGTATTTGCCCTCAGCAGGTTGGTATCATCTGCATATTCCACTGTGGATATTTGATGGTTTGCTAGTTCTGCACTTAGATCTTGTTAGCCATGATATCAGGGCAGAAGACAAGCAGCAAGTCTAAAAGTTGATATGTCATTGAAAGGCCAACTAAATGGGATATTTTTGGGTGGAATGAAAACATGTCCATAATTAATAATTTTTCATCGATAAAACCATTGGAAAAATACGACTGATTTTGTTCACTTCAGAATCGTGATATTCATCTCCTTACCACGCCCGCAATAGGATTTTTTTTGGCACACAGTAATTCCTATCTTGTAGCAAATTTAATGCCGTTTCCAGATATGTGATCAAATTTGATCAGGCTACGAGGATAACTGAAGTATAATTGATTTTATGGAAAAAATATTTCGTGAAATCAAGAAATGTTGAATTGAAGAATAAATGTCAACATTTTGACCATGACTTGTGTAACATTTTTTGTTGCAAATCACATGTATAATATCCTCTTGAAGTTTGAACCTTTTAAAAAAAGACACTCTGTAAATAATAAAAAAACCTTGGGTATCAAATCGTTTATTTTATATCAAAAAACAACGTACTCGTGTACTACAAATAACGAACTCAGGTTAGCTTCCTTTACCACAGAGCTAAGATGCCTTGTGCTGCACAGGGTCGTCGCCGCTCGGTCGGGTACCACCTAAAAAAGGGAGGGACAGAGTTCATTCAGATTTGTTACTTTCCATATGTACCTGCGCGAGAATATCTCCGTTTTGATTACCCTCGCTAGGTAGTCGCCGTTGCTCGTCTATTCTTGTAGCACAAGGTGACAAAGGATTGAGTGTGTTTTACATTTCAATAATTGTGCAATAATTATTGCATATTGAGAAAGTAAAGCTAGAAAGCTTGATTCGCAAGGAAATGAATTCACCGACATTGACCAAATTGAAATATGATAGCTTCCTTCAAAAACCTAAGATATGCGGATGAAAAGAAATTGATGACTTCAGGTTTCGGAAACGATGAGAAGCCTCGACTGCCTGAGACCAACTCCCGTGCTCCACTCTGAGGAAAACTTCCTGTCCAGCCAACTTCTGAAGAAGTTTCTGAACGATGCGCGACAGACTGGCAGTGCGGGTTCCGGACATACAAACTTTGATCGGGCCCCCTGCTTCGCCAGTGTATCTGCCTTCTCAATACCAGGTACCTCCGCATGAGCCGGACACCAAACAACTTTCAGAATGTTGCCGGAGCCAAGCTCACGCAGAGCTTTCCTGCATTCTCCTACACAACAAGGAGTCAACTCTTACATCAGAAAGGGATTCAGCGTTCCCTGACTCTCACAGCACATGTGAATGTGTTCACCAGAGTATCCTCTGCGAATACTCTCCAGCGCGCAGACAAGAATCGCATACAGCTCAGCCTGCATTTTGGAGCAGTTCTTCCCCAGAGCGAAAGCCCGATTGAAGCGCGGTCCCACAGTTTCAGCACCAGACCTTGTTAATAAAACTGCGCAATCAGTAAACCAAGTGGGACCTTCAGGCATAAGAAGCCTGTTTGGTGAAGACCATAGATCTCTGTCAGGAACTACCCTGTAGGGCTCGCCAAAGCAGAAACTAGTGCCCGCGTGGTCCCCTCTAGGGATGCGGAGAAGGGATGAGTTAACATCCTCCACCATTTTAAAAGCCTTCGCGTGCCTCCTAAAGAGTCGACCATCACGCCATTGTTCCCGTTCCTAGACTCTAAGAGCTGTCTTCATAGCTACCTCCTTCACAACAGATTGGAAGACCTGGTGGAACTAGGTGGAAGACCTAGCAGACACCCCATCGCTGCCGGGGGGTTAGATCTCAGAGCGCCTGCAATACTCAGACAAGTTTTCCCCTGGCATTTTGTCATAATGATGCGATTGCAGGCCTTCTCCATAGGAGGCCACCACACCATTGAGGCATAGATTAGGATAGGCCTCACCACAGCAGTATACATCCATGGCATAATGTGCGGTTTGAAGCCCCATCCTTTACCAAGCACCCTTCGAATGGACCAAAATATCACATTGGCCTTATTCGTTTGGAACTCAATATCACCCCGAGATATCGAACTTGTTCGGATAGAGGGAGCCCAATTCCACACAGACTAGGAAGTCTATGTTGCCAGGCACTCTCCTGCTGGTAAAAAGAATCATCCCTGTTTTACCAGGATTAACCGAAAGCTCGTTTTCCAGGCACGCAAAGCTTGCTGCATCAGATCAAAAATACACCGATTACCTTACCTCTCATCAGCAAGACAAGGTCATCCGCATAAGCCACAACGAATCCAGCCTTCGTTAAATCAACCAGGAGGTCATCCAGGACAATATTCCACAATAGCGGCGATAGAACACCGCCCTGGGGACATCCCGGTGTGACCCCAATGGTCGAGCCACCCAGCCGAGCAATGAAGCTTCGAGCACTAAGCAGCGACCCCGCCCACCGACAGAGAGTAGGTGCCACGCCATGCTTGGTCAACGCTGATTGCATCACTCGAAAAGCAGTGTTGTTGAATGCAACCTCTATATCTAGAAATACAGCTAGTTTGCACTCTTAATTATGTAGTCCGTCCTCAATGCAGTTGACAACCGAATGAAAAGCAGAATCAACTGATTTACCTAGCTGGTATGCATGCTGGGAGGGTGCAGTGGTCTAGCCACTGAAGCAACATCCGTAATGTGTCTTTCTACTATCTACCAACCTTTCCAGCGTCTTTACTAAGAAGGAGGAGAAGCTTCTTGGACGAAAGTCATTCGCCTTTGAGTGCGATGGTTTTCCAAGTTTGGATATGAAAATAACCCTCACCTTTCTCCATGACAATGGAATGTGTTCTAAAGCCAGGCTCGCACGGAGTATATGGAGCAGTGGGGAAGACAGCACGTCCAGCCCCTTGGAAATCAGTGCCGGGATAATGCTATACTCACCAACTAGCCCAACGTAATCGACAGTATGTAACCACTCGTGAAGCCATCTTCCAATCCCACATGAGGCATGCCGAGGGCACCCACTTTGTGCGTTTCCATTCTCATTGAAGCCCGGAAAGCGCACCTCTAAGAGATGTCTCATGCTTTCCTCCTCATGTTTTGTGCCCCGTGGGAAGCTTTAAGTAATCAATCCTTGGAGGGCCCCTGCACAGAGTATCCTCCTAAGCCGGTTAGCTTCAGGTGCGCCCTCGATGTCGCTACAAAAGCGCCTTCCCGATTCTCTTTTGGAATTTCTTATAAGTCCCTTGTATATTTTCAGGGCCTCATAATTCCCCATCATTGGCAAGGTCAGATCTCATTGCCTTGTCGAAGAGATGGCTGCTGTTGCGTCTGGCATCATTTATTTCAGATGTCTACCATTTCGTCTGTACCTTCGGTCTACGAAACTGGGGACTGCAGCTGCTATGGTAGGCTGAGGGACTCCTGTAGCTTACTAGCTGCAGTTTCCAACCCTCTCGTAGTCTTAGGTTTGAGATCAACCCGTCCCAGATTGCCAGAGAGGAACTCAAAATATCTGGACCAATCTGTTTTCCTCGGGTTCCTGAAAATTTCCGGATCTCTTGCAGATCTTCTACCTTTAATGGCGAAACAGATGTGCCGGTGATCAGACAATGAGATCACCTCCGTGGCTACACGCCAATCCGTAATCCAATCGGCGATAGTGATGCTGCACATAGTGATGTCGAGCACCTCCCTTCTTCTTGAAGTGACGAAGGTCGGCTCGTCATCCCTATTGAGTAGGTTTAGACTGGTTGAGAACAGAAATTCGGCTAGAGCCTCGCCTCTTGGGTTGACGCCAGAGCTACCCCACAGAATGTGGTGCGCATTCGCATCACAACCAACGAGCAAGAACCATCCTTTCCGTTCACAGAACCTAACAAGCTCCTCCATTTCCTTCGTTGGCGGATGGTCCGGGGAGTCATATGGGAGATATGCCGAGCATACCACCAAGTTTTCCAGCGGTCCCCTACAGTCCGGAAACCGGACCGCTACTAGATATCTGAAACAGAAATTGGTTAGTAATTGAGCCCCGACATTATCAGAAGCAAGTATACACGCCCTCGGATTTGTGTCCTTGGGAGTGCAGAAGAGCCTGCTTCCTCGAAAGGAGAGGAAAAGGGTCGGAGAATGCCCCCTTCCCCTTGCAGATGTCCCTCTTTTCAACGGAGGACCCCACTTCTTGAACAGCCTTCGCAGTCGAAGAGGCTGGAGCATCCGGCTTGGACTTTGGATGAGCCTGAAGGTGCCCATCCTCGTACTAATGCCGACTTGGGTAATGATTACAGGTCCCCAGGACCTCGAGAGATGTTTTGTCCACTCCCAGAATGATTTGAGCCATTTCTAGCCCGTCACTCCTCTTGTAGATTCTCCAGTTCCTAGTTTTAAGGGCCGGAGTCGACATCTCTGTAAGCCTGAGAATGAGTCCTGTTGGCGTGGGCATTGTGCACCCTTTACCAGCAGACTCACTCTCGTCAACTTTTCCAGGTCCTTCATCTCAATAATCTTGAGGTGAAGTCCCTTTTGAAGTCTTAGTCCGGACACGTTATTTACTTACCAGTCCCGGCTAGAGCTACCCACCCAGAAGGTTATAATCGCCCCCTGGTGGTTCAGTTCCACATTCTGGAACTTCGGGTAGGCCTTGCCAGTCTGGATCCTGTCCATCTCAGCAGCCACCGCCAGTTCCACAGTCTTGAAATCCTCCTTCGAGAGCGCCCTGTTTGGCCAGTCCTCGTGAACGAGGGCCACCTTCAGGGGCAAACTCGCAACCTTATTGTAAGAAGGCCTATCCGGAAGGTTATTAGCCTTCTTCGCAGGCCGCTCACATAAGAATGGAGTGTTGTTATCGGGGGCGTTCCTTGTGGCACCACCTGCCCGTAGAAGGGGGGAATTCTCGACTGCTGACTCTCCTGCCACATGACAGGCTAAGTCAGCGCGAGCTCTTCTCGCCCTTGTTTTTTCCGCACCTGTGCGGTTCCGTGTTTTATGGACGGTCCCCGATGAAAGCTCCTTCATTGATCGAAGAGACCTCACTCGGTGCTTTCAGCGAGTCTTTACCTTGAACCCACCCAGAGGAGGAGCCCTTGGTGTCAGGGTCTTTAGAACCCTGTGGGTTTTTGGTTTTATTTGGGTTATCCATACAGTTCCCACGAGTGACGAAGAATAAGCAGTCACCCCCAGCAGAGCTTCGATACCGAGGGAAGGTCTAATTACAAGGGGGTTCGACCTGGTTTTCCCTGGGAATCGTTAGATACCCAGATGCCATTCAGCCCTTGACACGATATCTCCCACCGTGGCTTGGGGGTCGGTCTTAGTTTTCACTGCTCAAGCTTTATATTACTAAGGGTGCAATATGTATGAAATTGTTTATCCCCTTCTAAAATAAAGAAGTTCTATCTATCTCTCAACAAACAACAATATGACAAAAAAAATATTATTGTTTTCATGACAAGATTTTTTTTATTTGTTTCCTTCAGTTGAAAGCAATAAAAACGTAAAATTTGAGCTCAATTTATTTAATCAGTCATTATGCTCAGGCGCCGGGTTACCTAAGAATCACAATCATCAAGTGAATTCAAAAGGGCATGCATTGTTGGTATGCAGGAAGCCAATTTCTCAATCCGACAGTTTGGTCACATCTTTTTTCCACTAATCTATCTCATTCCATTCTACTCAAATTAAAACACGAATATTACTCTATAGCCATCAAGTAATTTCTGCATAATGCCAATACCTTTTCTTTAGGCTAAGAGAAAGCAGCTATGGGTACCATTAATCGAGAAAGCTGTAGCGAAAATTCATGGATGTTATGAAGCTCTAGTATCCGGAAGAACAATAGAAGGTCTAGCAACTTTAACAGGGGCTCCTTGCGAATCTATTCCACTCCAAACTACAATGAAATCTGAAGATGAATTAGATATTGATTTCATTTGGGCACAGTAAGTTTTTTCTATACTAGCAGACCCGGCCACGCCTTGCTGTGGCTAAAGTATACGTTGAATTGAATTGTAGTGAAATATTCAATAAAGTGGAATTATCATTATTATTAACCATGACCTACTCCTAACTTGAGCCTAACCTAACCCTTTTTTTTTCGGGTTTTGGAGAAAAGTCTGCTGCAAGATTCAACCACGACCCGTGTCGTGGGAAATGTCGGTTTGCATTGATGTTGTTGCCTGTCGACTAAAAAAAAATTACGGAAAGCACTGCCGTGAAGGCAGGAGCTTTTGAGCGCTCATACATGCACCTTGTAGGTAGATTCGCATTTTCCAGTTTCAGAAATCAATTGGAGGAATTTTCGACAGCTGTCAAAAAAATTCTGAAACTTAGGCGAAACTCCAGACTTCATGTCAGTGCTTCAGCTGATCAATTTTTGAGCGCTCGTACTACTTACACGAGGGCTATATCATTTCGTCACGATGTCTGTTTTTTCGAATTTTGAGCCGAAAATGGTCTCAAACGACTATGTTCGACTCACTGATGACGAATCCGTCGGAAAATTCGAGTCTGTCCGTCCGTCCGTCCGTCCGTCCGGCCGGCCGGCCGTATACACGATAACTCTCGAACGGAATGTCCTAGAAACTTGAAATTTTCAGGGTAGGTTCGAATCTCGAATGGTGCGGTTAAGTTCGTTATTGGGCAAAATTCGCCGAGGGGTTCCGTAAATATAGCCGCTCGAAATTTTGTTTTCCTGATTACTTTGAAACTACAGATTCGATCGAGATGAAATTTTGCACTCAAATGGAAAATGAGGTGTTCAAGCTTCATGCAAAATTTTGTTCAGCTCGCATCACCAGAACCATAGAAACCATATAAAATTGTAACTTTTGAACGGAAACGCCTAGGGACTTGAAATTTTCAGGATAGGTGTGGATCTCGATTGTCGTGATCACTTTCATCTATGAGCAAAATTATACCAGGGGTTCCGTAAATATGGTCGTTTGAAATTTAGTTTTCTTGATCATTTCCAAACTACAGATTCGATCGTGGCGGAATTCTGTATACCAATGGAGAATGATATATTCAAGCTACATTTCTCTAGATCGCATGATCGGAACCATAGAAAAACATAACTTTCGAACGGAAAGGCCTAGGGACTTGAAATTTTCAGGGTGGGTTTGCATCGCGAATTTCAAGGTCACGTTCATCAAT
The DNA here is from genome assembly GCA_963966015.1 of Aphidecta obliterata. Classification (NCBI taxonomy): domain Eukaryota; kingdom Metazoa; phylum Arthropoda; class Insecta; order Coleoptera; family Coccinellidae; genus Aphidecta; species Aphidecta obliterata. Next base: position 7,788,626 of record OZ014429.1, on the reverse strand, counting down.
GAGCAAAATAAGACTAGGGGTTCCGTAAATATGGCCGTTCAAACTATTTTTTTCCTGATAGTTTCGAAACTACTGATCGGATTGGAATGAAATTTTGCACCTAGCTGAGGAATAATGTTTCCAAACTACGTGCAAAATGTCCAGATCGCATCACCAAGACCATAGATACCGTAGAAAATTCTAGCGAATTATCGAAAAAAAATTGATCCGCTGAAGCACTGACATGAAGTCTGGAATTTCGCCTAAGTTTCAGAATTTTTTTGACAGCTGTCGAAAATTCCTTCAATTGATTTCTAAAACTGGAAAATGCGAATCCACCTACAAGGTGCATGTACGAGCCCTCAAAAGCTCCTGCCTTCACGGCAGTGCTTTTCTGAATTTTTTATTTTTCGATAATTCGCTAGAATTTTCTACGATATCTATGGTCTTGTCTTGGTGGTGCGATCTGGACAAAATTTTGAATACATTATTACTCAGCTAGGTGCAAAATCCAATCCGCTCAGTATTTTCGGAACTACCAGCAAAAAAATATTTTGAACGGCCATATTTACAGAACCCCTAGTCCAATTTTGCTCATTGATGAACGTGACCGCGATATTCGCGATCCAAATCCACCCTGTGAATTTCAAGTTCCTAGGCCTTTCCGTTCAAAAGTTACAATTCTCTATGGTTCTGGTCATGCGATCTGGACAAAATATTGTTTTAATATATCATTCTCGATTAAAATACAAAATTTCATCTCGATCGAATCCGTAGTTTCGAAATTATCGAGAAACCAAAATTTCAAACGACCAAATGTACGGAACCCCTAGTATAATTCTGCTCATTGATAAACGTGAACGCGACATTTCAGATCCACACCTATCCTGAAAATTTCAAGTCCCTAGGCCTTTCCGTTCGAAAGTTATGATTTTCTATGGTTCTGGTCATGTGATCTGGAGAAATCTAGCTTGAATATATCATTCTTCATTAGTATACAAAATTTCGTCACGATCGAATCTGTAGTTTTGAAATTATCAAGAAAACAAAATTTTAAACGATCATATTTACGGAACCCCTAGTATAATTTTGCTCATAGATGAACGTGGTCGCGACATTCGAGATCCACACCTATCCTGAAAATTTCAAGTCCCTAGGCGTTTCCGTTCAAAAGTTACCATTTTCTATGGTTCTGGTCATGCGATCTGGACAAAATTTCACATGTAGCTTGAACACCTCAATCTCCATTTAAGTGCAAAATTTCATCCCAATCAAATCTGTAGTTGTCAAGTAATCAGGGGAACAAAACTTTGAACGGCCATATTTACGGAACCCCTGGTGGAATTTGGCCCATTAACGAACTCAACTGAGGCATTCGGGAACTGAACCCATACTGAAAATTTCAAGTCTCTAGGTTGTTCCATTCAAAAGTTATCGTGCTTACAGACGGACGGACAGACTCGAATTTTCCGACGGATTCGTCATCAGTGAGTCGAACATAGTCGATTGAGACCATTATCGGCTCAAAATTCGAAAAATACAGACATCGTGACGAAATGATATAGCCCTCGTGTAAGTAGTACGAGCGCTCAAAAACACAACTTGGGGAAATGCGAGGACCACCGGAAAAGACATCCCGGTCCGTACTTCGATGATACCCGATGAATAGCGGTCCTGTTTCTTTTCTCCTCATGTCTCATGTACAAAGCCGTAAACGCCTTCCAGTATCCTTCATGCTGTATCATTTTCTCTATTATATACTCAATTGGTTGTATGCGGCCTATCTTTCCAACCAGTGCGTTCCTTTCCTCCGTCCATCTGATCTGAGGCAGTGCTTCGGGTCGTCTACAACTTGGCATGCATGACAGATCATCCCGTCCTATCCTCTTAGGAAAGGTACCATAAGGTCCATGCCCTGTCGAAGATTGAGTAAAATAGTACCCGGTCGTTTTATGCTCCAAATTCCTGATCAGACTGCGCGTCCAAGTGGCATTTTGCCCTCCACCATCCCATCTTTCCTGCAATTCACTCAGTGTCTTCCTTCCTGCCATACGTTGATTGCCCGGTAGTGCTCCTGCTATTGTATTAAATAGAGGAAGCATCTTTGCGCCATCATTGGGTATATTGAACTGCACACAGTTCGCAAAATAAAATCAATCGCATAAATATTTATATATAATGGGTTTTAAGCATATTATATCTGCATTCCCACGCCTAAACGCCAACTCATTCTGTCTTGGGCATCCTCTTCGTACAATTGCCGATCTTCCATGGACTGCCTGACTCCTTCACTCCAGGATCTACGCGGTCGGCCTCTCTAGATCTTCGAGCGCCCCTCCTCGTATAGACCATCTCGATGGTATTGAGCTTCCTTTTAACCCAACACTAATAGTACATACCTCGCTTCCATAGGTCAGAACCGACTCCACCATTGTCCTCCCAACTCTTACCTTTGTACTCTTGCTAATATTCTTGTCCCACCAGATGGACTTAAGGCATCCCAGAACTTTTCTGCTCTTTTCCATTCTGTTTCTGATTTCTCTATCCGATGTCCCCTTCCTACCATGTATAGCTCCTAGATATTCAGTTGGATCCACCTGTTTAATGGATGAGCTATCATCTATGATGATTTGAAAGTTGGTTATAGAGTTCACCACCAAATATTCGGTTTTTTCTACATTGACTTTGAGACCCCATTCATTATATGCTGAGCGTAATCTTCGTAAAAATATTACGAAAAGCACTGCCGTGAAGGCAGGAGCTTTTGAGCGCTCGTACATGCACCTTGTAGGTAGATTCGCATTTTCCAGTTTTGAAAACCAATTGAGGAAATTTTCGACAGCTGTCAAACAAATTTTCAAACTAAGGCGAAAATCAAGTTCAAGTCAGTGCTTCAGGTGACCAATTTTTTTTTTCGAAAATTCCACACATGTGATTTTTAACCAATCAGAACGTGTATCTCTGACGGATCACCATCGCAACGGATGAATTTTAGTGGAAATTTTTTCCTCGTGGGTACCCAACAGCGAATTATACTGGAAATTTTTTTGATGTTTATAATGACAGAATATTATACTTGATGGGGACGAAAATTGATGTTGTTGGAAATAAACGCATTTGGTGTGGAATTTTCTTACCGAATACCCGAATATTTTTAGAAAATTATCCCTCGTCTTCGACTCGGGATAATTTTCAAAATATTTATGAGCTCGAAAAAATTTCCGGAAATAATTTGACCTCTAGTGGTATTACTAGTGATAATTCGCTAGAATTTTCTATGGTATCTATGGTCTTGGTAATGCGATCTGGGCAAACTTCCCACGTAGTTTGAATATATTATTCTTCATCTATGTGCGAAATTTCATTCCCATCCAATGATGAGTTTCGAAATTATCAGAAAAAAATAGTTTTGAACAGCTATATTTACGGAACCCCTAGTCTTATTTTGCTCATTGATGAAGGTGACCGCGAAATTCGCGATCCTAACCTATCCTGAAAATTTCAAGTCCCTAGGTCTTTCCGTTCGAATGTTATGATTTTCTATGGTTTCTATGATTCTGATCATGCGATCTGGAAAAAATGTAGCTCGAAAATATCATTCTCAATTTTAATACAAAATTTCTTCACGATCGAATCCATAGTTTTGAAATGATCAAGAAAACCAAATTTCAAACGGCCATATTTACGGAACCCCTAGTCTAATTTCGCTCATTGATGAACGTAACCGCGAAATTCGCGATCCGAACCTATCCTGAAAATTTCATGTCCCTAGGCCTTTCCGTTCGAAAGTTATGATTTTCTATGGTTTCTATGGTCCTGATCATGCGATCTGGAAAAAATGTAGCTCGAATATATCATTCTCAATTTAAATACAAAATTTCGACACGATCAAATCCATAGTTTTGAAATTATGAAGAGAACTGAATTTCAAACAGCCATATTTAAGGAACCCCTTGTCTAATTTTGTTCATTGATGAACGTGACCGCGGCATTCGAGATCCACACCTATCCTGAAAATTTCAAGTCCCTAGGCCTTTCCATTACAAAGTTATAATTTTCTATGGTTCTGGTCATGCTAGCTGGACAAAATTTTGCATGTAGTTTAAGCACGCAATTCTCCATTTGAGTGCAAAATAACACCTCGATCGAATCAGTAGGTTCGACTTAATCAGAAAAACAAAATTTCGAGCGGCCGTATTTACGGAACCCCTCGGCGAATTTTGCTCAATAACGAACTTAAACGCGGCATTCGAGATTCGAACCTTCCCTGAAAATTTCAAGTTTCTAGGGCATTTCGTTCGAGAGTTATCGTGTATACGGACGGACGGACTCGAATTTTCCGACGGATTCGTCATCAGTGAGTCTAACATAGTCGATTGAGACCATTTTCGGCTCAAAATTCGAAAAATACAGACATCGTGACGAAATGATATAGCCCTCGTGTAAGTAGTACGAGCGCTCAAAATAGCGTCTTCAGCTATAACTATTTGGTCATCAGCAAAATGAATGTTGAACAGGAAGCTGCCCCCTACCGTAACGCCCATTTGCCGACATCTACATTTCCAATCTTTCAGGGCCACTTCCAGGTTCCAGGTATAGGTTGAACAGCACGGGAGAAAGAGAACATCCCTGGCGCAGTCCTTTCGTTGGAATTATTGGTTGGGATAACGTACTTCCCATCTTGACATACTGAATGTTCTCGTTGTACAGTTCTTTTGAGATTTTAATCAATTGGGGATTCAAACCAAGAGAATGGAGTGCCTGCCACAACTTCAATTGAAGTACGGAGTCATACGCCTTCTCTAAGTCGACTAAGGCCAAATGAGTTTCTTCATTCCGAGAATTTCTTTTTTCTATAAGCTGTTGGATGATGAATAGGTTGTCCACGCATGATCGGTTACGTGTCAATCCACTCTGATTCTCGCCTATTTTATCCCTGGCAGCTTCGAACAGCTCCTTCTTCATAATTTTCCCAAACTACAACGTACAATTTATACTTAACCCTCGGTAGTTGTTTGGATCGCTGCGTTTTCTTTTCATATATACTGACACTACGTAGGAGGTTTTCCATACTTTGGGCAGCTTGTGAGCTCTCAAACACATGTTCATTGAATTTGTTAGTGGTTCCGATAGTAGATCTTAATGGTGAACGAACTAAGCATAAATATTTGACAACCAATACCTATATATGTCAATCATTTTTGAGCGCTCGTACTACTTACACGAGGGCTATATCATTTCGTCACGATGTCTGTATTTTTCGAATTTTAAACCGAAAATGGTCTCACTGATGACGAATCCGTCAAAAAAATCGAGTCTGTCCGTCCGTCCGTATACACGATACTCTCGAACGGAATGTCCTAGAAACTTACAATTTTCAGGATAGGTTCGAATCTCAAATGCCGCGGTTAAGTTCGTCATTGGGCAAAATTCGCTCAGGGGTTCCGTAAATATGGCGGCTCGAAATTTTGTTTTTCTGAATACTTTGAAACTACTGATTCGATCGAGGTGAAATTTTGCACTCAGATGGAGAATTACGTACTCAAGCTACATGCAAAATTTTGTCCAGCTCGCATGACCAGAACCATAGAAAATTATAACTTTGTAATGGAAAGGCCTAGGAACTTGAAATTTTCAGGATAAGTGTGGATCTCGGATGTCGCGATCGCGTTTATCAATGCGCAAAATTAGAATAGGGGTTCCGTAAATATGGCCGTTTGAATTTCAGTTTTCTTGATAATTTCAAAACTATGGATTTGATCGTGACGAAATTTTGCATTTAAATTGAGAATGATATATACGAGCTACCATTTTTCCAGATCGCATGATCGGGACAATAGAAACCATAGAAAATAATAACTTTCGAACTGAAAGGCCTAGGGACTTGAAATTTTCAGGATAGGTTCAGATCGCGAATTTCGCGGTTACGTTCACCAATGAGCAAAATTAGACTAGGGGTTCCGTGAATATGGCCGTTTGAAATTCGGTTTTCTTGATAATTTCGAAACTATGGATTTGATGTTGATGAAATTTTGTATTTAAATCGAGAATGATATATTCGAGCTTCATTTTTTCCAGATCGCATGATCAGAACCATAGAAAATCATAACTTTCGAACGGAAAGGCCTAAGGACTTGAAATTTTCAGGGTAGGTTAAGATCTTGATTTATGTGGAAATAATTTACTTATTTATGCAGGGTGTTTCATTGGTTAAGGTTCGGATCGCGAATTTCGCCGATCCCTTCCATCAATGAGCAAAATTAGACTAGGGGTTCCGTAAATATAGGCGTTCAAACTATATTTATCCTGATAATTTCGAAAATACCTATTGGATTGAAATGAAATTTCGCACATATATGAAAAATAATGTCAAACTACGTGAGAAATTTTGTCCAGATCGCATTACCAAGACCATAGATACCGTAGAAAATTCCAGCGAATTATCGAAAAAAAAATGGTCACCAAAGCACCGACGTGAGAATTTTCGCGTAAGTTTGAAATTTTCATCGACAGCTGTCCAAATCTATCCAATTGGTTCCTAAAACTGGAGGATGCGAATCTACCTACAGGGTGCATGTACGAGCGCTCAAAAGGTTCTGCCTTCACGGCAGTGCTTTTCATAATTTTTTATCATTGACATTATTCTACATTCTTGACAGTTACGAATTCTATGAACATTCTGTATTATTCCCAGTTCTGAAACATTTCCAAATTTCTTCAGTTTTAGGAAATACCCAGAAACTTGGCATCACTCCTCGCACGATATCGCTAGGGACGATAGATCGGAGTAGGGGGGAAGCGATCTCCTATCGTAGATTTGAGCCCCATGTTGCCGCGTGAATAATTATCAGTCTTTGTCATGCATAATAAACAAATAATTTGCAATAAGAAAATATTGCAACTATAAATTGAGATATAAACTACCCTATCTTGCAGAATATTACTAGGGGTTTCGTAAATACGGTCGTTTGAAATTTTGTTTTCTCGATAATTTCGAAACTACGGATTCGATCGAGATAAAATGTTGTATTTTAAACGAGAATGACATATTGAAGCAACATTTTTTCCAGATCGCATGACCAGAACCATAGAAACCATAGAAAATTATAACTTCCGAAGGAAAAGGCCTAGGAACTTGAAATTTTCAGGGTGGGTTTGGATCGTGAATTTAACGGTCACGTTCATCAATGATTAAAATTAGGGGTTCCGTGAATATGGCCGTTCAAAATAATCTGTTGCTGATAATTTCGAAACTACCGATTTGTTTGGAATGAAATTTTGCACCTAGCTGAGGAATAATGTATTCAAACTATGTGCGAAATTTTGTCCAGATCGCATCACCAAGACCATAGATACCGTAGAAAATTTTAGCGAATTATCGAAAAAAAAATTGGTCACCTAAAGCACTGATTTGAAGTCTGGATTATCGCCTTAATTTGAAAATTTGTTTGACAGCTGTCAAAAATTTCCTCAATTGGTTTCCAAAACTGGAAAATGCGAATCTACCTACAAGGTGCATGTACGAGCGCTCAAAAGCTCCTGCCTTCACGGCAGTGCTTTTCGTAATTTTTTAATATATAAGATATTGAATCATTCAATTTTTTTCTAGGTTGCTTTCTTCTAGAGAAGCATTATTCCTCATGGGGGCATCTTGTGGTGGGGGAAACATGCGCGTAGATGAACAGGAATTTTATAGTAAAGGTCTAAGAACGAGGCATGCATATTCACTATTGGATGTAGCAGACATTAAGGATTATCGACTTTTGAAATTGAGAAATCCATGGGGTACGTATGGAGTAAGATTTCATGGTTCATGGTTCTTGAAAATATTTTATATATAGGTCATTTCGTATGGAAAGGTGACTGGTCTAGTAATTCCTCCCTTTGGACTCCTTTGCTGAAACTTCAATTGATGCCGGATGGACCTGAAGATGGTACTTTCTGGATTTCATTTGATGACGTGTTGAAATATTTCGATTCTATAGATATATGTAAGATAAGACCGACATGGAGAGAAACTAGATTGAGTGGTATTCTACCACCAATTGCTGTTCAGCAGTATATATCCTGTATATCTGTGACTATTTCTGAACCAACAGAAGTTGATTTGACTTTATTTCAAGTAAGATCTACACTGAATGAATAATTATTTTCATTGAAATATTACTTTTTGAAGGAGGGGCAGAGGAAGAGCGAAAAATCTCAACGTTCTCAATTAGATTTGTGTGTTGGGATTTTCAAAGCCACATCGGAAAGTTCGATCGGTAATTTGGTTGAGCATAGCAAGAGACAGGTGAGGGGATTTGTTGGTTGCAACAAAATGCTAGAACCTGGAAAGTATTACGTTATACCTCTTGCATTCAATCATTGGAACACTGGCCTGGTAGATCCAAATGCTTTTCCAAGGTAAGACGTTCAAATGGGAATATGTACACAAATTCTTTGTTGCTGATATATCACGCTTTTGCCTACTCTTTCCATTTCCTCTTATGTATTTATGTTTATGTTTTATATTATGTTTTTTATAGCCTATGACGTATACCCAGATTTAAACAGAGTAAATTCATGAAATCTGAGAACACCCTCTTTTCATTAAAAACTTTTCCGAATGTAATTTTGATTGATTTAAGAAAAAGGAATGAATGGTTCAAGAAAAATTGTAAGTTAATCACGCATTTGATACTATATTGGGAATAGAAAAGGGCAATATTATTACTATAAAACCTGGGCTTTCCTGATGTTCTGAGTATTGGCGAAATATAATTTTTCTTTCAAAAATAATTCCTTCTTTTTTCTAATTCCTTTCTCCAAAGGGGAGCTTGAATATCCTCGTTTTGTTCTGATTTTTTTACTTATAATCCAAAAATATCGAATTACTTATGTATGTAATGAAACAACATACCTACACAAATTTAAATAATTGAGTGATATAGTGTCAACAATATCAACTCCTAGTTGGTTCGGGACCTTCATCTATGAAAGTACCAACATTCAAAATCGAAGAGTTCATAAATTTTTTGACTTTCAGTTCCGCAAATTGACAATTATATTTTTCTTGAAACGATTCATCCAACATAATAATACTACATGCTAATATCAAGATATCCCAAAGAGCCTCTCAACCCATATTAAAATATTTATGAGAGGGTCGTATTTTGTATATTTTACCATTTTTGGCATCTCGATGATGGTGGAACTGGCCGAGAGTTTCCTAGTTTAGTCGACAATGAAACAATGTTTTCAACCTGTTTTCAAAATATGCAGGAAAAACCAAAACAGCCCGTTTTTGATCGCTCGTTCTACTAACAAGGGGGCTACTTATATCATTTCGTCACGGTTTCTTTTTTTTCAAATTTTGAGCCGAAAATCGACAAGGTTCTACTCACTGATGACGAATGCGTCGAAAAATTTAAGTCTGTAGGTCCGTCCGTAAGCACGAAAACTTTCGAACGGAACGACCTAGAGACTTGAAATTTTTAGTTTGGGTTAACTTCCCGAATGCCGCAGATAAGTTCGTTAATGTCCACCAAGGGTTCCGTAAATATGACTGTTCGAAATTTTGTTCTCCTGATTACTTCCAAAATACTGATTCGATGAAGATGAAATTTTGCACTCAGATGGAGAATGACTTTTTCAAACTACATGCAGAATTTTGTCCAGACAGCATGACCAGAACCATAGAAAAGTATAACTTTCAAACGGAAATGCCTAGGGACTTGAAATTTTCAGGATAGGTGTGGATTTCGAATGTTGCGGTCATGTTCATCAATGGGCAAAATTAGACTAGTGATTCCGTGAATATGGCCGTTCAAAATATTTTTTCCCTGATAATTTCGAAACTACTGATTGGATTCGAATGCAATTTCGCACATAGATGAAGAATAATATTGTTACGAATTCAAGATAAGCCGTGCAAGGTGACAGTTCTAGGAATAAAAAGTGACGAGATTAGTTGGTGTCAGGAGTGGGATTTCAGTGAATAATTCGAACAATTGATGGTAAATACACGTAGTTTGAACTAGGACGACATGAGGGCCGTAATGGAAATGATCGAACAGCAGTTTGCTGAGCAAGAAAGACGAATGTTGAGAGAAAAACAAGAGAAAGGGAAAGTAGTCAAAAAGAAAAACAGGAGGAAGAGAAACGTCGACAGAAAGATGAAGAGCAAAGAGAAAAACAAAGGAAATATTTCGAACAGATGTTCCAGAAAACCGTAGAACAAATCGTATGGCAGAATGAAGAAATCAGTGCAGTACGAGAAGAAGTGAAGGAAGAAATCGACACAGTTTGGAAAAAGGTAGAAGGAATAGACGGAAAAATAACACAAGAAGTAGGTGCGGTGCGAGAAGAACCAGAATAGAAAATCCCATCATTGAAAATACGAGATCAGCGAGACAGAGTTACCACATCACATTTTTACGTGAAACCACCGACTTATGATGGTCAGTCACCGTGGTCCCTGTACCGTAAACAGTTGTGGCATCAGGAGGAGCTTTCGAATCTTAGAATGGTTCACAAACGCGAGATCAAGGGGCTGGATCTCAGGAATGCTAGGAATTACCGGTATCGTGCTGGATTCTGGAGACGGTGTCTCTCACACAGTACCAATCTACGAAGGTTACGCCTTACCCCACGCCATCCTCCGTCTGGATTTGGCCGGTAGAGATTTGACTGATTACCTTATGAAGATCCTCACCGAACGTGGTTACTCCTTCACCACCACCGCCGTAAGGGAAATCGTCCGTGATATCAAAGAGAAACTGTGCTACGTCGCCCTAGACTTCGAGCAGGAAATGGCCACAGCCGCCAGTTCTAGCTCCCTGGAAAAATCCTACGAACTTCCCGACGGACAAGTAATCACAATCGGCAACGAGAGGTTCCGTTGTCCAGAAGCCCTGTTCCAGCCTTCCTTCTTGGGTATGGAAGCGTGCGGCATCCACGAAACCACCTACAACTCCATCATGAAGTGCGACGTAGACATCCGTAAGGACTTGTACGCCAACACTGTACTCTCCGGAGGTACCACCATGTACCCAGGTATCGCCGATAGGATGCAGAAAGAAATCACCGCTCTAGCCCCATCCATGATGAAGATCAAGATAATCGCGCCCCCAGAGAGGAAATACTCCGTATGGATCGGAGGTTCCATCTTGGCCTCCTTGTCCACCTTCCAACAGATGTGGATCTCCAAACAGGAATACGACGAGTCCGGCCCATCCATCGTCCATAGGAAGTGTTTCTAAATTATTGATTCTTTCGTTTCTACATTCCATTACTCCGTATGTTTCACTTCTTGTATTATAGTGCCGCCGATAGGATGCCGCATCAACATCGATTTTTTTTTCGTGAGCTGTCATGTTATACATGAGCGAGTATCTGGATTCAGGCAACAAGTGACACATTTTTCATGCACTAGGCCAAAGTATTATTCTATCCTTATTTTGTAATTTATTCCATGTGCAGATTCAAGACTTTATTACTATTCCTTTTAGGCTAATACTTATGGGATAATAAATAAAATTGTAAAACAACTCATTCTTTTTTTTATATCAATCTTCAAGAACATTCCGAGAACCTCAGGGAGCAAGTGATCGAAGACATAGAGAAGGCTTTGGTACACGAAAGCGATGTGATGAGGCTGAGGTACGAGAAGTTGGTCGAGTCCGAGGAGAGCAACTACCAGGACCAACGATGACGTCTGCTTGCTAACCACTCCAACCAGGTCGCCTAGTGCAAGGAAAGAGACGCCCTCGGCGCCGCAGAAGAGGAGTAAGTCGTCAAGCAGGCCCAGGAGTAGGTCGAGGAAAAGCTCCGGGCTGCGGCGAGGCAACACGCGAAGGAGACGAAGATCGTCAAGGGGACGGCGGCCATCGGGGTGGAGAACTTGAAGAACTCTTTCAGAGAGCAGGAGTCGGCGCTGCTGATGGAGGAGGAGGTGGCCATACGGAGGGAGTGAAAAAAGGAGAGGGACCAGGAAATAGAGGTCGTGATCAAGAAGTTGGTAAACGAGGCGAACGAGGCCATGTCGCAGATGGAACAGACTGCGGAGATTAGAATCAAGAGGTTGAAGGACAAGTACGAGATGGAGATTAAAGTCCTGGAGATGCTGGAGAAAGACGCCTTGACCGAGTAATGCGAGTTCAAAACCAAACTAAGAGTTTGTGAATTGTTGGAGATTAACAGGACCAGAACCACACTCTCCACCCTCAGTCGGATGGCATCTTTGAGAGGATCAACCGAACCATGGAAGAACACCTTTCCAAGGTTGTGAAAAACCATCAGAAGGACTGGGACAGACATCTTCCGCTATTTCTAATGGCGTACAGAGCGGCAGTCCACGATTCAACCGAACTCACTCCGGATAGCATTATCTTCAGAAGGGAACTACGCCTGCCCTGTGACTTGTTATTCGGATCACCAAGCGCTGAAGAAGTGAACGTGCTGGAACTGCAGAGGATGTCGGCGGATAGAGACCATCAACGACTCCAGGTGATGCTGCAGGAAAAATAAGGGGACCAGGTTTGGCTGTACAATCCACGTAGCAAGAGAGGTGTATCTCCAAAGCTGACACTGTTTTGGGAAGGACCGTACAAGGTGAAGAAGAAAATCAACGACGTGGTTTACAGAATCCTGGGATCAAGATGAAGGTTGTTTATTCGAAAAAGACTGAAGCCCTGTCAAGGTGAAACTATGGTTCTTGATCAAATTTAGAGAGAACGCTATTTTACCAATTCACCGTGTCGGGATTGTCAAGGTGACAGTTCTAGGAACAAAAAGTGGGGATTAGTTGAGTCAGTAAATTGTATTTGAATATTGTAGTGTTGTGTGGAATTAGCGGAGTTTGCAATTGATGATTTTTGTTTTGACTGAGAACGAACCCCAGTTTCGTAACAATATATTCAAACTACGTGCGAAATTTTGTCCAGATCGCATTACCAACACCATAGATACCGTAGAAATTCTAGCGAATTATCGAAAAAAAAATTGGTCACCTAAAGCACTGACGTGAAGTCTAGAGTTGTCAAAATTTTTTTCAATTCGTTTCTAAAACTGGAATTTGCGAATTTACCTACAAGGTGGATGAACCAGCGCTAAAAAGCTCCTGACTTCACGGCAGTGCTTTCTATAATTTTTAAATTATGAACACAAAAACGTTGTGAATATCTTCTTCGATAACAGTTGGTTCCTTTTTTACCAAGATATCGTTTCAACTGACTTTACTAAACAAATCTGTGTGTGAGTAAGAATGTTTTCAAATTCAGAATACTGACCAATAACATTTTATTAGACTTCAATATTTGGCAGAACTTCGAGGTTTTTTCATATGGTATTGGGATATTTATATTCCCAGAACCTTATCAGATATTATCTGGTTATCCCTAAATGCAGGTAATCCCTCTTTTACCTTTCTAACGAAGCGTAGACTCAAATCTCAAATTCAACATCGATTTTAATATTCATGTGAAGACTTATTCATATTTTTTTTGACCTTATCTCACCAAAAGTACACAAATGGTGTATTCCTATTGAATTTCAATATTCAAGCATCTATACATGGTTTCGAGTCAAAGAGTTTATATAAACATAAGTGCGTTTTCGCTTTATTTTCGTTACACAGGCTGTTACTATTTATTCCGGAAAAATTTTTTTCGAATAACTTCTAAACTAGGTATATTGAATATTTTCATTAAACTTTGTGGGTATGGAATATATGAAGAGACAGTGTTCGCGAATGAATTTAATTTGAAGTTTCCATTAGTGGCTTTCCGAGCAACATAAGAATTACATTTTCGATGAAAAAAATTATAAACCCTTGATTCCCCAAAAATAAATCATATCCTAATTTTTCTTTATTTAGGAGCTTCTTGTAGGTATGCATTCAAACCGTAAGAAACAGAAAACTAATTATGTAATTTTAGCAATTTCCATTGAAATAAAAGAAAAAAACTGGAGAACAAATAATAATTTCTGAAAAACTATGATATCCCATACAATCGGTTAGAAAGTACGTAGAAATTAGTTTTTTCTGATTTACAATAAAAAAGCATATCTCGAAACACGAAAAGCATTCAACGTTGACCAAAATCGAAATCTAGGAGAGCTTTCAAATCTCTACTTCTTAACTATGTTGGTAAACATGATTAGGTACCAGATGTTCGAGAAGCGAAATGTTTCAAAATTTCGAACTACCTAAATCGAAGGATGGAACCACAATATTGGGTGTGTACAATTTTTATTTGAATTTTCAAGTGCTGCCATCTACCGGAATCCACGTTTGTGTTGAAGGGTCTAACACCCTTAAGGAGTATTTTGATCGTCGTGAGTGCTTAGTGGAACGCACTACAAATGTGTTCACGCCTATGCACTGAAAGGAGCATTTGCCATTGAAAAACGACGGTGCGTGGTGAAGGCAGGCCGTAAATTTGCATACTTTTTATAGAGCTTCAAAAAGGATTCCATTATTTATGTCTTCAGATATATAATAACGAAGGATCTTGAACTACGGTTTTTGAAATCGGAAATTTTCACAATAATTAGGTTTCCTTTATTTCTAATATCGTCAAGCGAATAATAATAATGATTCCATTTTTTTGAATTGACATATTTTTACACTCCCGCAATTGTGCGGGAAAGTGACACTTTTAAAACTAAAAAAATTTAGAAAAGCACTGCCGTGAAGGCAGCAGCTTCTGAGCGCTCGTACATGCACCTTGTAGGTGGATTCGCATTTTCCAGTTTTAGAAATCAATTGAAGGAATTTTCGAAAGCTGTCAAAAAAATTCTGAAACTTAGGCGAAATTCCAGACTTCATGTCAGTGCTTCAGCGGATCAATTTTTTTTCGATAATTCGCTAGAATTTTCTACGGTATCTATGGTCTTGGTGATGCGATCTGGACAAAATTTTGCACATAGTTTGAAAACATTATTCCTCAGCTAGGTGCAAAATTTCATTCCAATACGATCAGTAGTTTCGAAACTATCAGGAAAAAAATAGTGAAATTCGCGATCCAAACCCACCCTGAAAATTTCAAGTCCCTAGGCCTTTTCGTTCGAAAGTTATGATTTTCTATGGTTTCTATGGTTCCGGTCATGCGATCTAGAGAAATGTAGCTTGAATATATCATTCTCCATTAGTATACAGAATACCGTCACGATCGAATCTGTAGTTTGGAAATTATCAAGAAAACTAAATTTCAAACGACCATATTTACGGAACCCCTGGTATAATTCTGCTCATGGATGAAAGTGATCACGACAATCGAGATCCACACCTATCCTGAAAATTTCAAGTCCCTAGGCGTTTCCGTTCAAAAGTTACAATTTTCTATGGTTTCTATGGTTCTGGTGATGCGAGCTGAACAAAATTTTGCATGTAGCTTGAACACCTCATTTTCTATTAGAGTGCAAAATTTCATCTCGATCGAATCTGTAGTTTCAAAGTAATCAGGAAAACAAAATTTCGAGCGGCCATATTTACGGAACGCCCAATAACGAACTTAACCGCGGCATTCGAGATTCGAACCTACCCTGAAAATTTCAAGTTTCTAGGATATTCCGTTCGAGAGTTATCGTGCTTACGGACAGACGGCCAGACAGACTCGAATTTTCCGACAGATTCGTCATCAGTGAGTCGAACATAGTCGTTTGAGACCATTTTCGGCTTTAAATTCGAAAAATACAGACATCGTGACGAAATGATATAGCCCTCGTGTAAGTAGTACGAGCGCTCAAAAATGACGAGAAGTACTGCCGTGAAATAAGGAGCTTTTGCGCGCTCGTTCATCCACCTTGAAGGTAGATTCGCATTTTCCAGCTTCAGAAACAAATTGAAAAATTTTTTGACCGCTGTCAAAAAAATTCTCAAACTAAGGCGAAACTCCAGACTTAATATCAGAGCTTTAGCTGATCAATTTTTTTTCGATAATTCGCTAGAATTCTCTATAGTATCTATGGTCTTGGTAATGCGATCTGGACAATATTTGGCACGTACATAGTTTGAATACATAATTCTTCAGCTATGTGCAGAATTTCATTCGAATCCAATCAGTAGTTTCGAAATGATCAGGAAAAAAATATTATGAATGGCCATATTTACGGAACGCCTAGTCTAATTTTGCTCATTGATGATCGTGACCGCGACATTCGCGATACAAACCTACCCTGAAAATTTCAAGTCCCTAGGCCTTTCCGTTCGAAAGTTATGATTTTCTATGGTTTCTATGGTTTTGGTCATGCGATCTGAACAAAATCTAGCTTGAATATATCATTCTCCATCAAAATACAAAATTTTGTCTCGATCGAATCCGTAGTTTCGAAATTATCGAGAAAACTAAATTTCAAACGACCGTATTTACGGAACCCCTAGTATAATTCTGCTCATTGATGAACGTGAACGCGACATTTCAGATCCACACCTATACTGAAAATTTCAAGTCCCTAGGCCTTTCCGTTCGAAATTTATGATTTTCTATGGTTCTGGTTATGCGATCTGGAGAAATGTAGCTTGAATGTATCATTCTCCATTAATAAACAAAACTTCGTCACGATCGAATCTGTAGTTTTGAAATTATCAAGAAAACTAAATTTCAAAGTCCATATTTACGGAACCCCTAGTATAATTTTGTTTATAGATAAACGTCATCACGACATTCGAGATCCACACCTATCCTGAAAATTTCGAGTCCCTAGGCGTTTCCGCTCAAAAGTTACAATTTTCTATAGTTTCTATGGTTCTGGTTATGCGATCTGGACAAAATTCCACATGTAGCTTGAACACCTCATTCTCCATTTGAGTGCAAAATTTCATCGCGATCAAATCTGAAGTTTCGAAGTTATCAGGAGAACAAAATTTTGAACGGCTATATTCACGGAACCCCTGGTGGAATTCTGCCCATTAACGAACTCAACTGAGGCATTTGGGATCTGAACCTACACTGAAAATTTCAAGTCTCTAGGTTGTTCCGTTCGAGAGTTATCGTGCTTACGGCCGGACGGACGGACAGACTCGGACGGATTCGTCATCAGTGAGTCGAACATAGTCGTTTGAGACCATTTGCGGCTCAAAATTCGAAGAATACAGACATCGTGTAAATCGTACGAGCGCTCAAAAGCGTGCGGGAAAGTAGATAAAAACGCACGGTAGTAGAAAAATCTCTCAAAAGGGGCGCTTTATTATCCCATAACCTATTAATTCGGGAAATTGTTCTATACTTATTGATTTCTTGATTACGCTTCCATTGTAACATAGATTTAGTAATAAGAAAATGGAATGAACTGTTAGCTGAGCGACACTCGGGAAAAAAATGAAATTTGAAGAATTTGAAAGATACAGAAACCGTGTGGCCAAGTGACATAATTGGGAAAAACCTAATCTATATTAATGAGAGATTATCTATGGTTTACCTATGTGTGGACATCACGTTCAAACAACAGCACCAAATTCGATTATTCTTTTCTAGCTGTGTTCATTATTATCAGGACAAGGTTTATGCAACGAAATATTTCTGAGAAAACAGTACGAAAAAGAAAAAAAGGCGGGAACATGCCAAAACCAAACTGTCAAAAACGTAAACAAAACAGCAAATATGCTGGTTTGGCGTTGAACAGCTGTCAGAGCTTGAAGCCCCGCAAATCCGGGTGGTGCACCAGGGGAAAAGGGTAAGGTAGCGCGAGTGCTTGACGCCCCGGCACTGAAACGGACAAACTTTGGTGTGGAGCACTCCCGGGGCGCACCGGGTCCGCCCTAACCCTTGGCCGGAAAGCACCTAAGGGTGAGTTCCAAATGTCATCATTTGGTTCAAACATAATTGAGGGACGAGGTTTCAATCCAACTTTTAAGGTATTTTTTTTCTATATCGAACATATCACACATCATAACATATACCCACGAATATGAAAATTTTTTTGAGACTCATAAACAAGGGTGTGTCGAACACAACCTTGTGTTCTTCACATGAAGAAATTTGTATTATAATTATTTTTTGGGTAGAAACCCAAGTTTTATGTTTACTGTTTTATTGTCATGCATCGACTGGTTCTGATATACATATTTCGTATTAACATGGTACATATGTAAGATGCGCACATATTTCAACGCATACGGCACAATATACAGCTGTTCTATATATGTATGTATAGAGGATCTATACATAACTGGCAACTACAGGAAGAAGTTATGTAAGTAACAGATATCGTATAAAATTCGCATCTAAATAGGAAATATACAAATTACTATTAATAACTCGAATAAATTTGCACAACTATTATTGCCTATTTCCATTTTCTACAAATAAGTTGAACAATCAAAATTTTCTAAAGTTTCAGTTCTTGAATAACATCGTTCAATATAAAAAATTCTGATGCAATTCATTCAATGTAAATCATATGAAACAATAGCAAAATCATAATATAACTAATTTGATATAATATTACAACATAATTACAATATAATCAAGGAATACCATTCAACTAAATTAAACCCAATAATTTGAAAATATAAATTTGATACAGAAAGATCTTGGCAAGGCAGAGTCAATCATAAATAGGAAGCACCGCAATTTTAGTAATAGATCTCAAATATGATTTATTTTTCATGAAAACCTCGACTACTCTCACTTTATTATCCCTACCAAGTATGACCTTTGAAATTCGACCTATAGGCCAGTTAAGTGGTGGTAAATTATCTTCTTTCACTACGCCTTTCCCAATATTTGGCAGTGATTTTTTCCATTTAGGTCTATTTTGTAACTGAAGAAGGTAATGCCTATGCCAATGATTCCAGAAATCTTGACGCAGTTTCGTACAAAATTTCAAATAAGTTTGTGGTACCTGAGATAAGTCAGCTGCAGGTAATGTCTTAAAGGCTGCTCCAGTCAAAAAATGAGCAGGAGTGGGAAAGTTTAGATCTGATGGATTTTGGGATGTCTGACAGAGTGGCCTAGAATTCAATATAGCTTCGATTTGAACAATAAATGAGTTAAACTCCTCGTACGTTGAAATAAGATCGCCAACCACTCTTTTCAAATGAAATTTAACGCTTTTCACGCCAGCTTGCCATAATCCTCCGAACACGGGAGAATAACTTGGAATAAAATTGAATTTAAGCCTAAAACTAGCCGCATAATCTTTAATTTTATCTTTATGGCATTTTGTGGAATAAAGTTTAAAGAATTCATCAAATTTTCTTTGAGTCCCTTTGAAGGTTGCTCCATTATCGCAATATATTTGGGATGGCAAATTTCTTCTTGAAGAAATCCCTTTAAATGCTGCAATAAAAGTTTATGTTCTCAAATCTGATACCAATTCCAAATGGATAGCCTTAGTTGAGAAACAGAGAATACAGAAATATATCCCTTTGAAACCAAAACCTTCCTAAGCCGCGACTGTTTTATTTTGAATAGGCCACAGAAGTCTGTTCCAACAATTTCGAATGGTCGAGATACCGATACTCGTGGAGAAGGAAGACTTCCCATTAATTTTTCCGAAAATTTTACCTTGAGTTTGAAACACCCTACGCATTTATGTAGAACTTTCTTAATTTCCCATATTCCATTAACCAACCAAAATTTTTTCATTCAGATTAGAAAGTACAAGCCTGGTACCAGCGTGAAATAAATTTATATGCTCTCTTATGATGATCAGGTTAGTGATATGACAATTTTTAGGTAAAATTATAGGATGTTTTTCAGAATAAGGTATAGGTGCATTATGCAATCTACCTCCCACTCTAAGTAAGCCAATCTTGTCTATAAACGGATATAAGGACTGCAAGCTAGATTTACTACTAAGTGTATCATTGCCATTTAAATATTGAATTTCATCTTGAAAATCCGTGAATTGAATAGATATAATAATGGCATTGAGAGCATTATTCAATTCCTCACATGTCAAATTTCCAATTACTTTCTCCTCTAGTGACTAGTGAATTATTTTATCTCGTTGAGCTGCCGCTTATAATGGGTGATTTTTTAAGAGCTTGAGAACTTTTTTTAAAAAAAAAACGCATAAAATTTGCAAAATCTCATCGGTTCTTTATTTGAAACGTTAGATTGGTCCATGACATTTACTTTTTGAAGATAATTTCATTTAAATGTTGACCGCGGCTGCGTCTTAGGTGGTCCATTCGGAAAGTCCAATTTTGGGCAACTTTTTCGAGCATTTCGGCCGGAATAGCCCGAATTTCTTCGGAAATGTTGTCTTCCAAAGCTGGAATAGTTACTGGCTTATTTCTGTAGACTTTAGACTTGACGTAGCCCCACAAAAAATAGTCTAAAGGCGTCAAATCGCATGATCTTGGTGGCCAACTTACCGGTCCATTTCTTGAGATGAATTGTTCTCCGAAGTTTTCCCTCAAAATGGCCATAGAATCGCGAGCTGTGTGGCATGTAGCGCCATCTTGTTGAAACCACATGTCAACCAAGTTCAGTTCTTCCATTTTTGGCAACAAAAAGTTTGTTAGCATCGAACGATAGCGATCGCCATTCACCGTAACGTTGCGTCCAACATCATCTTTGAAAAAATACGGTCCAATGATTCCACCAGCGTACAAACCACACCAAACAGTGCATTTTTCGGGATGCATGGGCAGTTCTTGAGCGGCTTCTGGTTGCTCTTCACTCCAAATGCGGCAATTTTGCTTATTTACGTAGCCATTCAACCAGAAATGAGCCTCATCGCTGAACAAAATTTGTCGATAAAAAAGCGGATTTTCTGCCAACTTTTCTAGGGCCCATTCACTGAAAATTCGACGTTGTGGCAGATCGTTCGGCTTCAGTTCTTGAAATGTCAAAGCATACTGAGCAAATACTAATGCATGAAAATCCTAACCTCATAAAAATCTGAGCAAATACTAATGCATGAAAATCCTAAACTCAAAAAAATCACCCGTTATAACACTAGAAGGAACTTCCTGATCCAAGTTTTCTGCTCCAATACAACTATGTTTTTCATTGTTTGTGACTAAAAATAAATTATCGTCCTTTAGACATTCACTAATATTTTCTGAACCATGCCACCACAATTTGTTCTGATTAATTGAATGCAAAGACCGAATATTCTTCGTAAGTAAATCAGCGGGATTGTTTTCACTACTTACATAGTGTCATGCTGAATCAGAAGTCAAATTTCTAATAAGTGTAATTCTATTGACCACATAAACGTTCTCAAAGGAATTGAACGAATCGAAGACAGTACAATTTCCGAGTCCGAAAACAGAACCATCCCCGATATTTCTATATAAGTATTATTAGTCTCAAGTATCTTAGATACTCTCGTTATTAACTTTGACAACAAAACTGATCCATTCAGCTCTAATTTAGGTATAGTTAATTTTTTATTGAGTGGCGCTACTCGTGATTTTGAAGTTAATAAATTAATTGATATGTTTCCTTCTTCATCAATAATTTTGACATATATACAACATCCATATGCACTCATGGAAGCATCGCAAAAACCTAGAAGTTCAATTCGTTTAGCTCGGCTCAAGTTATTTATATTTCTGGGAACTATAACTGTTGGCATAATTGATAGAGTCAAATTGTTGACAATTTTTATGAATATCGGATGGCAACTGGGCATCCCAACCTATTCTTTCAACCCAAAGTTTTTGCATATGCAGTTTCGAAAATATAACAATTGGTCCAATTAGACCTAAAGGATCGTACAACCGAGAAATTATGCCCAAGAATATTCTTTTTGTTAAATTATTATCATGCTCAATTATGGGAAAATTAATTTTCAAGCTGTCAATTTTGATATCATAAATCAAACCTAAAGCCTTCAAAGTTAACTGGCCTTCTGGATTTTTATTCAATTCAATCTCATTGAAATGTCTAAATTCGGACGGAATATCTGATATTATATGTGTATGATTAGAAGCCCCCAAATTCAATAGTTCAATTAATTCGCCTTTAGCTAGCATCATTTCATCGATACAATCAGATCCATAAACTATGTCATCAATGTATGTATTATCAAGAAGTATTTGTTGAAGCAAGTGGATAAGTGTCATCGTAAGTTGAAGCTAATTCTGACAAGCATCTATATAGTAGCGAGAAAAGGAGAACTTTTAAGGCCGTATGTTACAGTTTTCAACCGAATAAAAGTTAATGGTAACGATGGATCATCCCTCCAAATAATAACTTTAAAACTGCGATGCTCAGGATGTACCAATATACTCCGGAACATGTGTCTAATATCAGTAATGAGAATATACTTGTACATACGAAATAATAGGAGTATATCATAAATATCCTTTTTTACTATTTTGCCATTGAAAAGAAAATCATTTAGACTAACTTTGTAGTTGGTTTTTAGACCACCATCAAATACTACTCTTAACTTCGTGGTTCTCTTATCATTTCGTATGACTGGGTGGTGAGCAAGAAAATATGCATCATACTTCAAAACTTGGTCAGAATCAGTGATTTCTCCCTGATCCAATTCTAAATATTCATGAATAAAGTGAGAGTAGTTTCGAAATAAGTTTGGGTCGTGTTGAAAACGTTTTTCCAAATTGAGGAACCGTTTCAGAGCAAATGAATATGAATCACTTGAACATATATCTGATATTTTTAATTTCAAGGGTAATTTCACCTGAAATTTATTGTGAATTTTTCCTACACCTTCTCTGAAACTGTTTTCACAGGCTTCCTGCTCATTTTTAAATTCCTCCTGACCTTCTGGAATACTCTCAGCTTGTCAAAACCTTTCCATTAGACTGTCCAGCTTCTTAGTATCTAGAGCACAATGGTGAGAATAAACAGTATTAGAATCAGTTTTGAGTAATTCTGAAGATAATACACCACTTACAATATATCCAAAAAGAGTATTTTGTAAAATAGGTTTTTGAGGTCCCAATTTTATTGAATCTGCCAATAAAATAGAGAAAAATATGTCTGCACCCGATAAAATGGAAATCTCATCTGGTGTATTAAAATTTGGATCTGCTAGTTCAATACCTTTTGGAATATTTAATTTTTTGGCATTGAAATGACACTGTGGTAGCTTAAAAGTAATTTTGTCTTTCACGGCGCACGTGACATTTATCTCATACTGATTAACAGAAGAAAATATTCTAAAGGAAGCCATCTGATCCACGTAAGATTCTCTTTCATTAACTCTAATCAAATTCAAATTACTCCTTTAAATTTCGCATTTGATTTTATTTACTGAATCTTGTGATAGTTGACTTCCAGAGTCTAGGAGAATTTTCACTAGTAATACCACTAGAGGTCAAATTATTTTTTCTCGCTCATGAATATTTTTAGAAAATTATCCCGAGTCGAAGACGAGGGATAATTTTCAAAATATTCATGAGCTCGAAAAAATTGCCGGATTTAATTTGACCTCGTGTGGTATTCGGTAAGAAAATTCCACTCATGTGAACAAAAAAAAATTTGATTGTCAAAAAGAATATTCTGTCTTTATAAACGCCAAAAAAATTTCCAGTATAATTCGCTGTTGGGTACCCACGAGGAAAAAATTTCCACTAAAATTCATCCGTTGCGATGGTGATCTGTCAGAAATACACGTTCTGTTTGGTTAAAAATCACATGTGTGGAATTTTCACTGAAATATTAGGTTGGGGAAAAAGTAATTTCGTATTTTTTGCTTTATTTCAATGCTTCATAAAAAGTGTTACAATCATCCGTCAAATATGCGCCGTTCTGTTCGAAAACTTGTTCCCAACAAGAATCTAACTTCATAATGCCATTAATGCCCCTCCCTCAGAAGCCCTTGTACCTATTGGCAAAAAACTCAGACAACCAATTTTTAGAGGCCCCTATTGAGGCCAAATTTTTACCTCTAGGCGCGTTGGCCATGGACAGGAACAGGTGGTGGTCACTTGGTGCCAGGTCCGGACTAAGGGTGGATGCATAAGAACTTTACATCCTAGCTCCCGAAGCTACTGGCGCGACATCACAAATGTTTGCGGCCTAGCGTTGTGCTGATTGAACACGATTCTGTCCCTATCCACCAATGCTGGCCGCTTCTGTTCGATCACCAGCTTCAAACAGTTGAGTTATTCACAGTAGATGGCAGAATTGAGCGTTTCACCATAGGGGAGCAGTTCATAGTAAAGCACTCTCTGCCTATCCACCAAAAAGCTTCCTGGCCGTCAATATTGGCTTAGTCACGGTCTGGGCCACTTCGTTGGATTTCAACCAAGATCTGTGTCGCTTGACATTGTTATAAGTAACCCATTTTTCATTACCAGTCACCATTCGCTTCAGAAATGGGTCCATTTTGTTGCGATTCAGCAGCGATTCGCAGGTGGAAATTCGGTCTATGATTTTTTTTGCGTCAGCTCGTGTAGCTCCCAAACATCGAGCTTTTTTTAATCCAGTGTTCTGCAAATGGTTCAAAACGGTTTTATGATCGATGTTCAGCTCCTGGGCGATGCTACCACGACTAACATTACGGTCGATCTCGATATTTGCCATGATTTTATCTACATTTTCGACGACAGGGCCTGCCAGTGCGTGGTGCATCTTTCACATCCACTACACCAGCACGGAATCGCAAGAACCGAAAGAGTATCGGCCCCGTATACATGGCAAATTTTTTTGGTCGCTTTCAACGCGTTTTTCCCTCAGTAGTAAATATTCAAAATATGGCGAATTTCTTGCTTTGAAACCATCATACTCGACTCACGATTGTCCGCGATTGAACCGATCAAGACCAAAACTGTAAAAGAAGCATTTATAGTATAAAACCACACCTTTGTAAAATTGGACTAGGAATTACTTAAATATGGTCGTTTGAATTTTAGTTTCCTTGATAATTTGAAAACTACGGATTCGATAGTGACGAAATTTTGTCTTTTAATAGAGAATGATATATTAAAGCTACATTTCGTCCAAATCGCATAATCAGAACCATAGGAAATTATAACTTTCGAACGGAAAGGCTTAGTGGCTTGAAATTTTCAGAGTAAGTTTGGATCGCGAATGTCGCTGTCACGTTCATCAATGAGCTAAATTAGACTAGGGGTTTCGCGAATATGGCCGTTCAAAATATTTTTGTGATCATTTCGAAACTACTGAAGAATGAAGAATAACGTATTCAAACTACGTGCAATTTTGTCCATAGATACCGTAGAAAATTCTAGCGAATTATCGAAAAAAAATTGGTGAACGTGAAGTATGGAGTACCTATAAGGTGGATGAACGAGCGCCCAAAAGCTGCTGACTTCACGGAAGTGCTTTTCATCAATTTTTGTACGTAATCAATTCTTTTCAGGATATTTAATGTTGTGTTGAATTTGATTGATTGAAATCCGGGTCCTCCTTGGCCAGTTCGAAAGGGAAATCCAAACTGAAATATTCATTGTTTTCAATTTCAGCAAGAATAAAGTCATTCAATGTATTGTTGAAGGAATAATCGTATTGTTTTATGTCTGCTAATTCCCGGCTGTTATGACTTGCTTTCTTTTTTCTCCAAAATTCTTCGAATGGTGCTGGGAGAAATCTGAAATTTTGAGACCCATTTATCAATCAGAATACAATACACCTTGGTTTATGGGTAGAAATGTAGAAACAAGTACCAGGTTACTCAGTAAGATGAGGACTACATAAATTCAAAAAAATACAGATCCGCATTCGAAAAAAAAGTTGAGGGTGGCCCCCGAAGAACGTAATGTCGTATTGAAAATCAAAGAACAGCACATTGACGTAAATTGAAAACAGAGACGAAAATTTTTTAAACATATTTTTATTACCCTTGTTGTATATGTGTGTAATCCTCTGATCGGGGTTGATGTGGCGATGATGAAAATGGGACGAAAAAAAAAAAAACAACCCGAGCCACTTTATATCGCACCCGTCCTAGAATAATCCATTCAAAAATTGATGTTTGTGTACTTACTCAATTAAACACGCTGAACATTCGTAATAACTGCAGCAACCTATTTGAATATTATAAATCTAGCACCCAATATTCAATTTATGCAATTTTTACAATCGTGGTGGCATATGCTGCTGTTTTTACAAAAAATTTGAGATGTTATTTTTTGACACGAACTGTTTCTTATGTGTCGGAGAGGCCAGCTAGAGTTATTCCGATATTGCAAGTACGAAAATACACTTGGGAGCAATGTAATCGGCCCACCTTAAATTTGACACAATTTCAAACATGGATATCTCGCGCGCCGCTAGATCGATATTGATGTCCTTTTTTTTAAATTTTAGGTTAAACCTTCTATAATAATATTATTCTAAGATATTTTTGTCTACATTTCAATCTCAGTATATACGAGGTGCAAGATTGATAAGAAGATTTTTTCTTCAACTTTGACATACCCTGTGGATACCAGGAGCCGCAGAAACGAATGGCATTCTGGTTATTTTGTTCTTTTAATCATGTGTTTATCTCTATTATTTCTGCCTGGGGGAAAACTTTCAAACAAACTTACAAAAAGTACACTTTTGTTCTGACCTTAACCCCATTGAGAATTTGTGGAATGAACTAAAACGAAGAGTACTACGACCTTTTTCCAGGTCGATCCCGGAGCTTTGTGTTGCAGTAGAGTAAAGTGTGGCGAAACATCCCATAAAAAACAATAGTGAATTTAACTAGAAGTATGCCTAATCGTATGCGGGATGTTACTGGGGCGAGGGGAGGTCATACCTGCTATTAAAATAATTCAGTTTTAGGAAAAACCTGTTGTTTTCAATGTTTTTTCACTGGCTTCCAAGGTATCAGCTCAGTTTCGAAACACTGTCATTTCCGTAATGGTAGAGATAAACACATGATTAAAAGATTAAAACGACCAGAAGAGATGGTACTTCAGTCCGATTCCATTTGGCGTTCGTTGATGCTGTTCCTTTTATCCACAGGGTGTGTCAAAGTTGAGGAATAAATCCTCTTTTCAATCTTGCACCCCGTATATGCTGAAATTCAATTGCAAACGAAAGTATCTTAACACAACATTATCACCGACAGTTGACCTACAATTTGAAAAAAAAAGTTATCAAAATCCGACTAGCGGATTCCGAGAAATAATTTTTTGAAATTGGGTCGAATTTTCGGTGGGCCGATTTCATTGCACCCAAGTGTAGTTACATCCTGAGTTCAATAACGTTACTAACATATAATGGACCTCTTTTGAATTGTCTCCCTATTCTACGACGGGTGCGATATCTTGCAATATATCACTTGAAACCTCCTTTCAAGTTTTCGTTGGAACCACCTTTATACCACTCGGATACTCACCATGACATGTATGCTTAAATTTGTTCCTCATTACAGGTATGTCCTTTCCATACATAGTTCAAAACCAGTTTTCGCCAAACATACTGCACCTTCCGAATTTCTATTAGCCGATACTATTATTTCTTTAACAATGGACAAAGGAACGAGACATCATGGGAGAGATGGAATGACAGCGTTCTACCTCACCAAAGGTTGGGCTGGTTTGGTAGTGATGGTAGAAAATAGGCATGAGAATAAATGGCTTCATGTCAGATGCAACTGTTGTGAAAGCTATAATGTTGTATCAACTCGTGGATCACTCGAAGCCATTGATTCTATACCCCCCATGACAAGACAGGTAATTCAAATATCAAAGTTTTTTTCTCTCAAATTTATGATCAAATCCAATAAAATGAATTGGTATCTCCCGAAATATCACATGCAGTCGTTGAAGATACGATGTTCAGAGAATTATAGCGTAACAGAACATCGTTGCGTAACAGATGAGCGGATCAATTTGAAGTGGATGTATAGTTTGAAGTGCGAACACACGTCTATGGGTTGCTCCTGAGAAAACTTACATTGGAACGTTTCTAAGTGGTTTAAAATTGTTGAGAATCAAACAAGTGCATTATATTGGTACTTGGCATCCTTATTCTGGTTTCAACCGGCAGGTTCGTCCGTTCGAACAGTATTTTGATTTAGTGATTGACCACACAACAAACATTCGTTATCGGGAATTCCCACCTGCAAAAACGATCTAATCTTATTATCTAAAGGTTCGGATAATGGTAGAGAGTGGAAAAGATATTACACTCAACCAACATGAGGAAGTTATAAAAAATAGAGTGGAGCTGAGAAACTTAGATAGAGGCGAGCGAGGTTCGAGTATTGATGAAGGATGGAGAGTTGAATGGTAAGTTTAGAGAACTTGAGGAGAAGAACAGTAAGTTAAGGCTGGAAAACGAATTCTTGAAACGACAGAGCAGAAAGAAAAACTTGGTTATTTTTGGCTTGAAAAAACCATTCACGGGAATGTTAATTGATTATATGTACGGGGAGCTTCGAAAGTTCGAAGGGAACACAAATATATGTTTCTAACGATTTGACAGAATTACAGCGAGAAGAACAGAAAATACTTAGACATTATCTGTTTAAGTCCTGACAATGTCTGTTTTATCAAGAGAGGGAAGTTACATATAAATAATACTCCCTATTGCACTGAGGAATTAATTGATCTGGAAAACACTGGAGAAATCAAGGGAAAAAGGTTTCCATCGTCTCCAGGAGCGGTAATTAAGAACCCTACCCTGGACGATCTGACAAATTCTAAATAGGTCCGTGTTGACGGTGGAAATAACCCCAATATCTTGAAGCCGAAACCAAAAAAAAATCAGAAGCAGCTTGATACTCCGAAAATCCAGAGCGAAGAAAGAATCAACAGGCAGTCAATCTTGGCTCAAGTGAGGAGAGGCAGAAACCGCCTGAATAAATTTTTTTGATTGTGACAATCTGCTTTATATTGGAAAAGTCATCCAGGCCTTCAAGAAAAGTTGCTTGTTTTGTATCCTCGTTTGGGAAATAGAGGGTGATTTATAGATTTCGGCCTGAATTTACGATAGCCATAACTTTGGAATCTGAGGTCTGATTTTGATCGAATTTCATGGGTTAGTACACTTCAAAAGGTCCTTTCGAATGGCTCACGAAATATCAAAATTTTCAGGGCAGTACTCAGAATATCGTGGTTTATCTTTCAAGCTACAAAATCTATATTTTTTACATCACTTAGATAAATGCCGTTATTGCCATGAAAAATACATTATTCAATCTGAAGAATTCAATTTTCACTTTGAATGGCACACTTGTTATAAGCAAGTAGCGATCGAACGAATTAATATTTTATGTAATTTTTTTTCAAATCCGGTCCTGATTAAAGTCTTTTCGTGATAATATTTCTTGTCTTTCTCTGAAATTTTGAATTTTATAACTTTCTGTTCAACTCCCTTGTGTTCCAAACCCTCAGCACCCACTGAGTGTTGTAACACGCTGCGTAAAGAAGTCATTGAAAGTATGCTCAATCGTGGCTTGAATTCTTTTGAAACCACATATTTAATTCAGGGATAAATGGCGTAAACCCTCTCGAAACATGTAATCAATGAGTGCATTTGCTTAAAAAAAATATATTGACTTGTATTCCTCAGGAGATCCGCTAGATATCGCTTTCTTTACACATTGAATATTTGTGTTAATTGAATTCAAGGAACGATATTCTTTGCCTGCAAACATAGCTGTCAAATGCAAAGTTAATCCAATTTTTATTCAGAATTCGAACTATGTACCTACACCAATTGTGAGTATTTTTGATTCAGAGAACTTACACAACATCAGAATGACAACTATCCAAATAGATGGATAGAGAGATCTAACTCCTATTGTTCATTTTCTGTGGGGTTATCTGAAAGGAAATGTATATGCCGCTGAAATAACTTTACGAGATCATTTGAGGCAAAGGATAGAAGAAGCTTGCACAGAATTGAAACGATATCCCTATATGATGAGAAGGGCAATAAATAATCTCATTTTGAGAGCTAGGGAATGTGTCGAAATGGAAGGACTCCATTTCTAGTATCTTATGATACTACCCTTTCAATTTCGTATTGTGAAATGAAATAATTAGTTTTCATGCTTTATGAAAAAAATTAAAAATATTAATATCTAGTTGTTTGTGTTGTGAAAGGAATAGACTTTCAGATTACATTTTCCAAAATGGTTTACTTTATATGTTATAACGCTCTTAAACTTCGAAGTTCAAATATTCAGCAGAAGACAAGAAATATTATCACGAAAGGACTAAAACTCAGGACTGCATTTCAAAAAAATTACATAAAATATGATTTCGTTCGATCGCTACTCGCTTGTAGCAAGTGTGTCATTCAAAGTGAAAATTGAATTCTTTAGATTGAATCATGCATTTTTTGAGCGCTCGTACTACTTCCACGAGGGCTATATTATTTCGTCACGATGTCTGTATTTTTCGAGTTTTGAGCCTAAAATGGTCTCAAACGACTATGTTCGACTCACTGATGACGAATCCGTCGAAAAATTCGAGTCTGTCCGTCCGTCCGGCCGTATACACGTTAACTTTCGAACGGAATGCCCTAGAAACTTGAAATTTTCAGGGTGGGTTCAAATCTCGAATGCCGCAGTTGAGTTCGTTATTGGGCAAAATTCGCCATGAGGCTCCGTAAATATGGCCGCTTGAAATTTTGTTTTCCGTATTACTTCGAAACTACAGATTCAATCTAGATGAAATTTTGCACTCAGATGGAGAATTACGTGTTCAAGCTACATGCAAAATTTTGTCCAGCTCGCAAGACCAGAACCATAGAAACCATAGAAAATTATAACTTTGTAAGTTGAAATTTTCAGGATAAGTGTGGATCTCGAATTTTGCGGTCCCGCTGATCAATGAGCAAAATTATGGGAGTATGGGTTCCGTAAATATGGTCGTTTGAAATTCAGCTTTCTTGATAATTTCAAAACTATGGATTTGATGCTGAAGAAATTTTTTATTTAAATTAAGAATGATATATTCGAGCTACATTTTTTCCAGATCGCATGATCAGAACCATAGAAAATCATAACTCTCGAACAGGAAGCCCTAGGGACTTGAAATTTTCAGGATAGGTTCGGATCGCGAATTTCGCGATCACATTCATCAATGAGCAAAATTAGACTAGGGGTTCTGTAAATATAGCCCTTCAAACTATTCTTTTCCTGATAATTCCGAAACTACTTATTGGGATTGGAATGAAATTCCGCACATAGATGAAGAATAATATATTCAAACTACATGGGAAATTTTGTCCAAATCGCATTACCAAGACCATCATAGATACCGTAGAAAATTCTAGCGAATTATCGCCTAAAGCACTGAAGTGAAGTCTGGATTTTCGCCTTAGTTTGAACTTTTCTTTGACGGCTGTCAAAATCTTTCCAATTGGTTTCTAAAACTGGAGGATGCGAATCTACCTACAAGGTGGGTGAACGAACGCTCAAAAGCTCCGGACTACACGGCAATGCTTTTCTAAATTTTATGCCAAAAACGGCATTTCTCTAAGTGATTTAAAAATTATAGATTTTGAGACTTGAAAGATAAACCACGAAATTCTGAGTACTGCCCTGAAAGTATTTATATTTCGTGAGCCATTCGAAAGTAATTTTTGAAGTGAATAAAGCCATGATATTTGATCAGAATCGGACCTCACATTCCAAAGTTATGGCTATCGCAAATTCAGGCCGAAATCCATAAATCACCCTGTACTTCCTAAACTAATAGCCTTAGGATACAAAACAAGCAGTTTTTCTGAAAGGCCCGGATGACCTGCATTCACCACTAGGCTATGGCCAACCACTCATGAAATACCCTGTATATCATGATATTTACCTAGTACCAATATAATAATACCATTCAAGAATTATTATAGACCTAATAATAACGAACGTTCAATAAGAAACGAGGTCAAGCGTAATATGGAATCTTCAAACTAGGGCTTAACTCTTATCATAAGAGTTATACAGTATGTTTCCTTCTCATGGTATAAGATGAGACATTCATATTTTTAATGCACGTTGATATTAGGTCTGTTCTATCCTCTAGCTTTATTCACCACCACCACTTTGTAATGTAGGTTTTACTCGATTCCTTTGAGAAGCCACCCAACATCCATATTATATTATGTCCACGCAGTCAATATACTGACATGCGTTGAAAAGAAGACCAGGTCACATCAAAAAGAAATTTGATCATTTCGCTAAGTATTATAAGAGTTCGAACATACGGCTCTCATATAATGAGAATTCATTGTGCCTCGTTTTTCATTGAACCCTTGATATTATCAGATGATTATATGTATATGCATCCAAATTTTAAAAATGGTAATTTTTTTCAGGTTATTATAGTTCTGACGCAGTTAGAAGGTGTTGGAGGTTTCTCCATAGCTCATAGACTTACTCACCGAACATCAAATTCACCAACTTTGTATGACTGGGGTCCCGAGGGCAGAAGTCATAATCCGGAACTCGATAGTCAAACTATTGGCTTACATTCTCCAAGACCCATATGTTAATTATTATTCACGATTTTGAAAAGACTATTGTTTCAAACAAGATTTTGCAGTTTTACAACTTATATTTCATTGAGGATATTTCTCACAATAATCCTATATTTTAATGTTGATAAGGTAGTTTATTCTCAGTACTGAGACTACTGATTGATTTTCATGCAAAATTTTTTATAATGAAGTTTTTTCATCAATATTTTCTTCTGAAAATTGATAATGATTTACGTTGTCAACTTTAATGATATGACTCGAGCGATATCATATATGGAACTATAGTTATATAGATGATTCCTTCTTGATAACGTATTCAATTCTCACAAATGAACTGAAGTTAAACTAAACTTGACACTTAACAATTATTATGGTTGAATAATATTCTAATGTTTTTTTCATATCAGTTTGAGAATAGATTATAACAATAAAGAATACAGTGTGATACATATTAAAGAATATCAGTTACTTCTATTATGTTTTCTAATTCATCTGTTTTCAATGTTGTTCAATTCTGTCTACAATATTTATATATCCATTCGAATCGAATTTATTTATAAGCTTTTATTGTACCCTTGTTATTTTGAGACTGATATATAGAGTACACAAAGTTCAATATTCCACCTATTAGTTACAATTTATCTTTGATGACGAAATGTAATTTGAGAATGAATATTGTCACATTTATATTTAATTTTTGTCGTATTTGTTGTAATTTTTTCTACAGTTAGAATAAATCACGGTGTGTTGAGTGAATAGTATCATTTCTCTCCAACTCGACGGATTTGACAATCAAATCGTTCTCAAAACCTGTTATTAATTGTAGAAAAATCACTTGAAAGAGTATAGGCAATCATGTTGAATGCTGGCACAAGTATAAACTTGAAACTTTGGAATAAATGTTTCTTTAATCTTCAAATTAATTATACCATTTTAGCGAGATGTTCTTGCTATATTGAATGGCGCTCCTGGGTGGGGAAACGGATATGTGTTTCGTCCCACAGTTGATAGTGGATTTATCAATAGAGCTGATCCAGCAACTTTTACTCTAGACACCATAGACAACTTATAGATGAGAAAGTCTCCTACTAAATATTCTAACATAATTTTAACTCGGCGAACACCCGTCAGAGGCGCTCACATAGCTTGTTTATATTTCTGTTTTTTTTTTCGCCTCTTTGCAACGTCAATCGTGTAGCGTCATTCTGATTTTAAGATTTGTGAGCACTGAGCAGTCTAATATCATCATTTGCTAATTTGCATATTCATAAAGTCAAAAAAAATGTCTCGTTTGAAGCCTAAATTCTGTGTTCCAAATTGTGAGGATAGAAGCAGTATATTTCCAAATCCAGGAAAACATCCCATTCTCTCCATTCCTTGGCTTGAAAAAGTCAATAATCTAGTTCTGAAGCAATAAACCATATTCGGAAGTCATTTAGTGTTTGAGAGGCATTTTCCTCAAGAATATAAAACAGTAGTCTTAAAAGGAATTTGGGGTACTGTGTACCGTTCATTTATTTTATTTATTTCTTTATTCACCCATCTACATGAAACTGTGGTAAATAAGTTTTTTGACCCATCAAACTTACATGGGGAGTCAGTAAAATATATGTATAAGACAAAATTCACATTTCAATAAACAAACACATGGTTAAAAATCAACTAAATCCGGCGAACGGATCCCTCAGACAAGGACATTCTTGGGCACTATAATAGGCCCTCTACATCAACATCTCTCTGAGTCTCCTCCTCATCTGTCCCCCCTTCAATGTTTCGAGGTTGGAAGGAAGCTTATTGAATAACTTAATAGCCAAATGATTTACACCTGAGCAGCCTTCACCCTGTGATATGGGATTTCAAAATTATCACGATTTCATTCTGGTTTCATACTCTATTCTTGACGGTAAAAAATATTAAGGATGTAGGCAATGAGACAAGTATAAAATACTCGGCAATGTTTGTATGCCTTGTTTCAATTCCCTACAGCTTTATCGTCCATTCGCCACGCATAGTACTCTCAAAGCGATCTTTTGCTTACAGAGAATATCCTGGCGCTCTCAGGGGAATCGCCCCAAAAGAGCAAGCCGAAATTGAGACCGCTATGGAAGTATTGTTTATTGTTTATATCCCGACTCTCCTAGGTCTCTGTGAGACCCCTCAGAAGCTCAGAGCTTGTGCGAGATAGGAGACCCGGTTGTGTTCTGTGCAGGCTTTGTTACTGTGTCCTTACGCCACCTGAGGCACAACACTGTTAATTGTTTACTCAACAGTGAATGGTGGAACCGTGTTCCATGTCAGGAAATTTTTTTCCTGGCAGGAGGATTCAAACCCGGGACCGATCAAGGAGACCGGCCCCAAAGTCGACTGCGCCACGGCCCCGTAAGTGTCCAAAATACGTTAACCTCGCAGCTTCGGGTCCTGCCAGCAGCCTGATTCTTCTTATAGTATAAGTTGCTCTTGAGAGTCTTGGAATCAGCATATCAATATGATGTGAGAAGCCCAGGTTGGGCATCAATGTGACACTAAGAAGTCTCAGGGGGCAATCGGAAGTCGACGGCTTGGTCACCAAGAGGAGCCTCTGGGTTTTATCGATGTTCATCATCATCCCATT
The DNA here is from genome assembly GCA_963966015.1 of Aphidecta obliterata. Lineage (NCBI taxonomy): Eukaryota > Metazoa > Arthropoda > Insecta > Coleoptera > Coccinellidae > Aphidecta > Aphidecta obliterata. The sequence continues at coordinate 7,753,730 of OZ014429.1, read as the reverse complement.
TGCATCAAACCATAACTTTGCATCTTCCATTGTTTTCTCATCTTTTGCTCGCAAATGCTGATCTTCCAATCCAGCATTCAAGAATGAGGTATCATCGGCAAAGAGAATAGTCTGATCAGCTGTTACATTTGCTGGCAAATGATTGATGTAGATCACAAACAAGATGGGACCCAGTATTGATCCTTGCGGGCAGTGGCGGCTGGTGGACATTTATCGTGGGTCGGCAGATATATACATATATATATAAACCGCGGAAGCCTATCCGAACACACATATAAAAAAATTATACATATATAGGTATAATGATGAAAAAAATGGCATGTTTTTCAAAAGTAGCCTACCTATTCTCGTATGATAAATTTTCAATCGCATTAATCAAAAATTTCACTTTGTCGGAGTTTCACAAGGAGCAACATATTTTCTAACCGGATTTATGGCCATTTTGCTCACGTAAAAATTACTTACCCTTTATGAGCCAAACATACGGAAAAACTTAACGGTTTATCAATAACAAAAAATATTGCGACTCATTTAAGGGCGAGAAACAAACACAAATTTCGAAACTCGGCTCTCGAGCCGTAAACGATAGGGAGCAGAACGAGGTTTTCCGAACAATCCTCGTGAATCGAGATACAGCGGTACCGGGTCGGCAAATTGACGATTGCCGTACCCAGGATATATAGGGCCAACAATATGAGTTTAATTTTGGTCGCTCAACATTTTTTTTCCTTCAAAAAATGTTTGAAACTTGTCGGAAATTTATAAGTATTACATATATGTGCATCATGCACGTCTATGAAAAATATTAAATACGACAAATATTCATTTTAAGCAACAATAATCTCTTGTTATTATTATGTCATTTGTTATGTGAAACAGAAAATATCGGATATTCGATAAAAATAAACCTTAATATTCATCATTTTCTGAATAAAATTCCCACAGGAATAATTGAACTTTGAACTAATTCGATTCATTGTTATTAACGCTTCGTCGAAAGATATCTAGATAGGGTCGGCAATATGAGGAAAGATGTACCTCATCGAACGACGTTCTTCGTGTATTCGAGATGGGCCTATTTTGTCTACGGACCGAGTATACGATGCGGGATTGGACTTGAAAGAGCGTAATATTTTCAAGAAGTTGCACAGGTATCACGTACCTGATTTTTTTTAATTTTTATAAAATGGATTGGGACTATTGGGAGTCATGTATGTAACGGTAATTTGACAGAAGTGAAAATTTGCATTTTTGCTGATCGAGAATTTTAGGGTCGGCAGTGCCGACCCTGCCGTCCCTGACGAGCCGCCACTATGCTTCAGATTGTTGCAGAACTTTCTGACAACTCGTTTCTGACAGAAACGAGTTATCTACACTATTGGATTTTTATTGGAAAATATAGATAGATTATATAGTAACTAGGGTGTTATATCGGTTGCAGATTTAACTCCCTAGTTACTAGGGAGTTGAGTCTGTTTTCCACTAGATAGAATTTAATAATATGAATCCAATTGTGTAGATAACTCGTTTCTGGATCAAATGTGACTTAACACACCTTACCTCTGAGGTGCTGATCTGAAGTATTTCTTAGAGGAAATTTCTGTCCTTTCATAAACCGGAGAACCAACAGGAATCCGGAAACTCAGATCAGTAATGGGTTACCGAGTGACGTAATCATTTTTGCCGACACCTATGAAAATATCGACAAGAAAGTATCGTTCCTGCTCAATAATAATCTTTATAAACCTACTTTACCTACCTTGTTTTTTCTGAAAAATAGAATGGAGCGTTTAGATTTCCTCAACGAGGTCACGGCGAATTTTTCAAAGTTTCATATTTTAATGTCTTCGATTATATTTCATTATAACGGAATACAAGCTTTATCTTATGATATATTCACGGGGACCTTCTTCGATTCTCCATGAAATATTCAGAAAGAGCTGAATCAGATATAACTAATTCAAATGGCTTCAAGTTGCAAGTGGCAGTATTCCAGAATCCACCTAGAATGTTCAAATACGAAACCGGAATATGGCATTCTGACGACGGATCTTTCTGGAAGGATATACTTAAAAAATATATAAGCGCTAAGCAAAATAATTCGAGAGATCCCAACACGGATTTCCTCGTTGTGATGCCGACGAATAGACGAGTAGATTATATGCGCCTTGCGGTATCTTAGGCTTAATTATTACGTAGTTCATGTAGATTTTTTCACTGTAGCTCATGTTACAAATAGGAAAACGAAAAAATTACAATTCTTGTCGAACTAATATGATACATACCCGTTTTCTTGTAGGACATTGTTTCATTTGGGCAGAGAACACACTAACTTATTATGTAATATTTTTGTCCTACAGTTAGTAATGAGAAAAATGGTCTTGTGGTATCAACAATTTCTGAGCGTTGGACCGGGATAACGTACCACACAATTTGTAGGACAATATGACTGTTAAATTATATAAATATTAACTAAGTAAGAAAAAAAAATCAGCTGGTTAGTAATCATTTATGATGACCTCGTTATCAATACATGTTGGAAGGAGGGGACTCTTTGATCAAACCATAGATTTTGTAGAACAAATATTTTTTCGAATAATTTAGATAATTATCTTGAGGTTTAACAAAAAAAAATTCAGTTAGTAATAAATATTTGAGAATCATCAAATCGACACATTACCTCTGTTAGCTACCACAATCGAGAGTTTCGTACAGAAAATTGTTGGGCGTCTCATCAAAATGAAGCTACTCACGGAAAATTAGCTTGATAGTAAACAAGTGCAAAAATGTACCATGGATCCTGGACTATTATATTATAATTTCAATTTCAATACAGAATTATATTCAACTATATGAAACTATTGTATCATTTCTTTGTACAACGGCATAATTTATATCACTCATGAGCTGAAATATTAAGATATATGTACCTCAGAATGTTTTTCCTTTGGTAATTTGTACGAATTCATCAAATTACTTTCAGAGGTCAACATATTCGAAGGATTATCTAGATATTTTACAGAATGGGTGATATTATTATGCGGTACAGAATACCCCACTGAAAAATTCAAATTTCGTGCCAACCGAGGCACTCGGTAAAGCAGGAAACTGCATTACCGGTAAGTTATTAGTACCGGGGACAAACACATCAAACACGAACTTGCCGTTTACCAGGCCAGTGTCCCATCCATAGACTAATAATGAATTTATTAATAGTCTATGGTCCCATCTACACCTTCCTTTATCTATGGTTACTGGTTACTCTATGGTTGAAGGTTGAAGTCTGACGTAGGGAAAGAAGATGAAAGAGAGCAATAGAGCATGCTCTCATCTCAGATTTCGGAACGTATTGGTTATTGTGCATTTTAACGTATGCATAGATAAAGGAATGTACATTCCTTTATCTATGAACGTATGCTGCGACTCGCGAGTGTGGAAATGGAAAAGGAGGATGAATTCCTACATTCTTTTTTCACATATTTATCGCAAATATGTTTCGAAAAGGCCAAAGAACACATTGTTGAAGAATTAACATATACATATTGGCTATTGAATTTATATATTTCATTCTAGGAAAAAGAAAAAGACTTACATAAATCTCTCCTGCAATCGCCATGGTACGGTTTTTTGAATTTTCTACAGCAGCTTGCTTTATCTGAGAAAAGTTACGTTGAAATAGGTTTTCTTCAGACGAAGAATAAAGGTTTCTTAAGGAAAGATGTGAGTTTTATTACTTTAGAAGTGTCATAATGTAGGTAACTCGTATCTTTTCAGAATTCTCTGAAGGCAATATATGAATCAATGAAAATAGATATAAGAAAACTAGAAGAAAACTTCAAAGTGAATAACAAAAGGGTACAAAACTATTGTCAAAATATTTTTCAGTTTTTGAGCGCCAAAATTAACCTGATCGAATTGTATCCTTTCGAATAATAATCAAGTCATCCTTGAACATCCTCAAAATTTTGAAATTCATCCTTACTTGGAACAAGATATGAAAAAATTTATCAGATGGGATCTGGAAAACATCTGCGATACTTGGAACTGTTGAACCTCACCGAGAACGTTATACAAAAAAATGCACTTTGCTTTACTGATATCAGCTTGACTCCCGTAAAAGCCGTTTTTAATTTGGAATGTGAAATACTGCAACAACTTTTCAAGGCTCTAACTGAGCTTCAAAGATTACAATTTCTACCGTCTCTTGCTTTAATTCATGGAGCACATACAAGACTTACTGCTTGGGAAGGTAGAATTCAAAAGGAGGTAAAGTTCCCTTGATTCAGTTTGCTCATTTTGTTATTAAAGTAATTTTACTAGACACAGTATCTAGATTTTTGCAGACCAGGAAAATTGGCTGTGCAGACAAACTCAAAAAAATGTTCCATAATAACACCTTAATCATTCTCCTTTACTAGAAGGAAAAGATAATTCGATAATATTACCCGAAATAAATTGATTGCTGATATATTTACCCCGTTCCCTAGGTTTCTGTGAAACCTCCCAAGCTCATACTAGAGTCAATCAATCTCTGACTTTGGAACTTCTTGATTATCGGTTCAAGCTTCAGATGTTTATTTAAGATCCTTGAAGGATATATTCTGGGTATTGTGTCCTTATGTCAAGGGAGGCGCAGTACTGTTAATGGTTCACCCAACAGTGAAATGTTAAATGGTACTCCAGGTCATGAAATTTCTTCCATGACCAGAGGAGCCTAACATACTTACCTCTGCGCTACCGAAATAATTAATTTATCTCTGAGGTCTGAAAGGAGACATTATTACATTCAATTCACAAAATGAGAATTTCTTTTACATACAGGGTGTTTCATTGGTAAATGTACATACGTTAACCTGAGATAGAGCTACCCTAGACGAGTCCAAAAAACCTAAATATGAAAGGTCTAATCAACTTCATAGCCGAGATACAGGGTGATTTATGTATTTGCCAATATTTTCAATTGCTTATAACTTCTGAACCATCCAGTATAATCAGTTGATATTTGGAACGTAAAACACACTTCCATGGTCGAATCAATTTATTTTTGAAATTATCAGAACGTCCAGGTCTGTATTAGAAAAATATGGGACTTTTCGCATCTGAGATTCAACATCCTGTATGAAGGAATATTGTAATATAATTAAAACATTCGGAAAGAGATTTCAGTAGATTTCAGTGTTCCGCACGACATTTGAACCATCAAAATTTTTCTTGAAAAATTTAATTCGATAGTGAAATTTTACTTTCTTCACAAAAATGTAGTACATTGAGATTGAATTCGAAAAATTTTCTGTTGGACTGATGGAGAATTTGTATTTTTTTTCATATTCCAACAAATAATTTCAAGAATTTTTCAGAAAAATATGGATTTTGAATAATTCATTCGAAATGATCTACAGTGAAAAAATAAATAAACAAATCAGTAAAAAAGTAATTCATTTGAAATAAATCATAAAAATTACGAATAGCACTGCCGTGAAGTCAGGAGCTTTTGAGCGCTCGTACATGCACCTTGTAGGTAGATTCGCATTTTCCAGTTTTAGAAATCAATTGAAGGAATTTTCGACAACTGTCAAAAAAATTCTCAAACTTAGAGGAAACTCCAGACTTCATGTCAGTGCTTCAGCTGACCAAATTTTTTTTCGATAATTCGCTAGAATTTTCTACTGTATCTATGGTCTTGGTGATGCGATCTGGACAAAATTTCGCACGTAGTTTAAATACATTATTCTCCAGCTAGGTGTAAAATTTCATTTCAATCCAATCAGTAGTTTCGAAATTATCAGGAACAGAATATTTTGAACGGTCATATTTACGGAACCCCTAGTCTAATATTGCTCATTAATGAACGTGACTTCGACATTCGAGATACAAACCTAACCTGAAAATTTCAAGTTCCTAGGCCTTTCCCTTCGGAAGTTATTATCTTCTATGATTCTGATCATGCGATCTGGACAAAATGTTGCTTCAATATATCATTCTGGATTAAAATACAGAATTTTATCTCGATCGAATCTGTAGTTCCGAAATTATCGAGAAAACTAGATTTCAAACGACCGTATTTACGGAACCCCTTGTCTAATTTTGCTCATTGATGAACGTGCCCGCGAAATTCGCGATCAGAACCTAACCTGAAAATTTCAAGTCCCTATGCCTTTCCTTTCGAAAGTTATGATTTTCTATGGTTTTGGTTATGCGATCTGGAGAAATGTAGCTTGAATATATCATTCTCCATTAGTATACAAAATTTCGTCACAATCGAATCTGTAGCTTTGAAATCATAAAGAAAACTAAATTTCAAACGACCATATTTATGGAACCCCTAGTATAATTTTGCTCATAGATAAACGAGATCACGACATTCGAGATCCACACCTATCCTGAAATTTCAAGTCCCTAGGGGTTTCCGTCCAAAAGTTACAATTTTCTATGGTTCTGGTCATGCGATCGGGACAAAATTTTACATCTTGAACACCTCATTCTCCATTTGAGTGCGAAATTTCATGTCTATCAAATCTGTAGTTCCCAAGTAATCAGGAGAACAAAACTTTGAACGGCCATATTTACGGAACCCCTGGTGGAATTTTGCCGAACTTAACCTAGGCATTCAGGAACTGAACCTACAATGAAAATTTCAAGTCTCTAGGTTGTTCCCTTCGAGAGTTATCGTGCTTACGGCCGGACGGACAGACTAGAATTTTCCGACGGATTCGTCATCAGTGGGTCGAACATAGTCGATTGAGACCATTTTCGGCACAAAATTCGAAAAATACAGACATCGTGACGAAATGATATAGCCCTCGTGTAAGTAGTACGAGCGCTCAAAAATGCCACCGTTTTGCTCGATACATATCTTTTCTCTTTTCAAATTATCTCTAATAGCCATTTTGGTAATTTCTGGATCATTACGGATCTAACAGCAGGCAACTTCGATTCGTTATTTGCCCATATCCTCACATCCAATCTCAGACGCTTATACTAACGATTTCAAATATCTTCATACGAAATAATCAATAGCATTGAAATCTGGTGATCTATGAGGCCATGCAGGCAGTACACCTCTACCTATCCACCATATTTGGAAAGTTCTGTTCCAAAAAGTTCCTGACAATAACTCTGAATAAGGTGGAGCCCCATCATGCTGAAAATACATTGCTGCAATGTTCGTACCGTCGAGTAGTACAGGCAGATGATTTTGATGGAAATCCAAATAAATATCACCCGTAAGCCGTCTTGGCAGAATGTGAGGCCCAATCAATCGATTATTATAAACTCCACACCATACGTTGATTGAAAATGTGTACTAGGATTTCATGTGTCTGCCTGTACTACTTGAAGGTACGAACATTGCAGGAATGTATTTACAGCATGATGGGGCTCCACTTTATTTTAGAGTTATTGTCAGGAAATTTTTGGAACAGAACTTTCCAAATATGTGGATAGGCAGTGGTGGACCGCATGCATGGCCTCCTAGATCACCTGATTTCAATCCTATCTATTATTTCCTATGGGGCTATTTGAAAGCTTTAATATAAGCGTATGAGATTGGAAGTGAGGAGATTCTCCTGCAACGTATCGAAGTTGCCTGCAATAAGATCCTTAAGGATCCAGAAATGATCAAAAAGGCTATGAAAGATAATTTGAAATGAGCAAGAATGTGAATCGTGCAAAACGGTGGCACTTTTGAGCAACTTTTATGATTCATTTCAAATGTTCTACTTGTTTACTCACTTGTTTATTTATTTTTCCACTGTTGATCATTTTGAATAAATTATTCAAAATCCATATTTTTCTGGAAAATTCTCGAAATTATTTATAAGAATATGAAAAAAATACGTATGTTCCATCATACAACAGACAATCTTTCGAATTTAATCTCAAGGTACGACATTTTTATAGAGTATGTGGAATTTTACTACCGAATTAAATCTTTCGACAAAAATTTTGATGGGTCAAATGGCGAGCGGGACATTGAAATCAACTGATCCCCATAGAAAATTCTCTGCTATTTCCGAATATTCTAATCCAATTCCAATATTCCTTCATACAGGGTGTTGAATCTCATCTTGCGAAAAGTCCCATATTTTTCTAATAAGGACCTGGATTTTTGATCAGTTCAAAGATGCATCGATTCACCCGTGGAAGTGTGTTTCACGTTGCAAATATCAATCGATTGCACTGGATCATTCAGAAGTCATAAGCAATTGAAAATATTGGCGAATACATAAATCACCCTGTATCTTGGGCATCTCGGCTATGAAGTTGATTAGACCTATCATATATTGGTTTTTTTGGACTCGTCTATGGTAGCTCTTCCTCAGGTTAACGTATGTACATTTACCAATGAAACACACTGTATATGCCCACTATAGTGAACAAGGCCAAGCGGTCGGAAATTGTGATCCACCTACATGCGCAGCCTTATACAAACTGCAACGCCGGGCAATACGACTACCACAAGGCATCATACGTTCCAGTTATGAGGAGAGTCTTTCCCTCATAGGCTTGGCATCATTTGCTGACCGAAGGATTCGTGGCGATCTCATAGTCACCTATCGTGCTCTCCACAATCTGTTTGGGGTTGATATTGGATATCTTTTCAGGCTGAATCCTGACAGTCGACAGAACTTCTTGACAAATCGCGTGTTTGGTGTGTGGAATGGCTTGCCTTCATGTGTTGTGAACTCATTGTCAGTGAACACTTTTAAGAACAGCTTCGATAGCTGGCGCCGCACAGTGGTCCAGAATCGTCAAAAAGCGCTCAAAACTTGATTTTTTGAAGTATTTTCCCCGGTCTAGTTTGTACCTAATATGTGTTTACAATAACCTGCCCATAACATTTCCCAAGTATCAGAGAGTAAAGATGGTTTTAGAACCGTTGAGAACCGTTACAATATGAAAATACGTGTAGAATGCTCGAAATTCACCTTTACTATTTCTTCAATTTTCTTTGATCTTTTCGAGTAGAATAAACTAGAGTAATTTTTTTCCATCGATGTGTGATGTCAAAAACGAGTAAATTATTTTTCTAGAGTTTTCAGACAACATTAATAGATAGGAAGAGTTATAATTGCCGAATTTTAGAGTATCAGGATTTCATAAACCTCTACAGCTTTTGTGCATCCTTGTGCACCGGTCATTTCAATGTAGAATACTTCGTTGAGATGTAAATAAACATACTCGACCTCATTTAGCTGCAGGAACTTGCAGGTTTGGGGGCTAGAGCTTGAGGAACGCTGGAAACATAAACAGAGCACAGAGGGAGTTGTGGGTATCAACAATCGAACAGAGGTGAGAAGTGTAATTAGGTCACCTTTGGTTTTCAATAACATGAGGCTGATCACCAATTGTCGTTCGACATTCATTTGACGAGCAGTGTTGAGAAAATGTTGATAGAGTCTATTATCATACCGATTGGGTTTTTGTCAGAGGAAGCCCAAAAAGCAAGAAATAAAGACTTCAGTAGAATTCGGCAGAATAGTTCGAGGAAATGCTCTCGTCTATTCATCAATGAGGACATCGTTCATAACCTCTTGGTATCGTCTGACTCTCAACTCTCTTCTTTTCTGCCTCAGTGGCAAACACAACTAGTTTTAGAACTGGAAGCTGAAGCCGATCTTCTCCTTGCAGCATTCGCAATAAGAAGTTGAGAATGCTGCTGTCGACAATCATGGGCTACCAAGTGAGGATGAAACCGATGGCTATGACACCTTGAACATTGAAGAACCTGATGCCCTTGATGACATGGAGGTTGATTGGGTGAAGGAAAGACTATCTACGTTTTACCAGATTTTTAAAAGAATTATTGTTCTTAGGAATTAATCTTTGAAGCTTTTTATTCTATGGCCAATGAAGAAATTTGGTTTTTCAGTAGTTTTAAATTATTTTCAAATTTTGAATGATTGATAACGCCATTCTAGAACAAATTTGATTTTTTCAGTAGTTTGAAATTTTTTAATTTTTCTTTTTCGACATTGTTACCTTACTAAAAATGTTCAACTTCGATAAAATTTGATTGACTCATCCATACCTTCATTGTGGTTATAAGACTGGTGAGTGTGCAAAATTTCAGGTTTCTAGCTCAACTACTTGAAAAGTTATTGAGTTTTGAGCGCTTTTTGACGATTCTGGACCACTGTGCGCCGTCGCGTGCAAAAGTGTCTTTCGTGATTATATACATTTTTGTATAAATTTTTTCCCCTATATGCCTTGTTTACTCTTTTATTTTCTTTATACATCTATTGTTAACTTTTTTTTTCAAATGCTCAATATTTGAGTTTATAGGCCCTGCCTAAAGTCTTGATCTTATAATTATTATAATAATAAATATCCAAAGTCATAGGCGCAACTGTACACGATTGCACAAAGGCTGGTGAAAACAGTGAAGAATGGGGACAACAAGTACATACAACAAATATGATCCGTAGGTCATACCATTGCCACGATGCTCGGAGACGAGCGCGGAGCGATACGATTGAGATGATGACGCAGTGCACTATATACGTTGCCTTTTTCATTTCGGGATTAGAGAATAAAAATTACGAAAAGCACTGCCGTGAAGGCAGGAGCTTTTGAGCGCTCGTACATGCACCTTGTAGGTAGATTCGCATTTTCCAGTTTCAGAAATCAATTGAAGGAATTTTCGACAGCTGTCAAAAAAATTCTGAAACTTAGGCGAAACTCCAGACTTCATGTCAGTGCTTCAGCTGATCAATTTTTTTTTCAATAATTCGCTAGAACTTTCTACGGTATCTATGATCTTGGTGGTGGGATCTGGACAAAATTTTGCACCTAGTTTGAATACATTATTACACAGCTAGGTGCAAAATTTCATCCAAATCCGCTCAGTATTTTCGGAACTATAAGCAAAAAAATATTTTGAACGGCCATATTTACGGAACCCCTAGTCTAATTTTGCTCATTGATGAACGTGACCGCGATATTCTCGATCCAAACCCACCCTGAGAATTTCAAGTTCCTAGGCCTTTCCGTTCAATTTTCTATGGTTTCTATGGTTCTGGTCATGCGTTCTGGACAAAATATTGTTTTAATATATCATTCTCGATTAAAATACAAAATTTCATCTCGATCGAATCCGTAGTTTCGAAATAATCGAGAAACCAAAATTTAAAACGACCGTATTTACGGAACCCCTAGTATAATTTTGTTCATAGATGAACGTGATCACGACATTCGAGATCCACACCTATCCTGAAAATTTCATGTCCCTAGGCCTTTCCGTTCGAAAGTTATGATTTTCTATGGTTTCTATGGTTCTGGTCATGTGATGTGGAGAAATGTAGCTTGACTATATCATTCTCCATTAGTATACAAAATTTCGTCACGATCGAATCTGTAGTTTTGAAATTATCAAGAAAACTGAATTTCAAACGACCATATTTACGGAACCCCTAGTATCATTTTGTTCATAGATGAACATGATCACGACATTCGAGATCCATACCTATCCTGAAAATTTCAAGTCCCTAGGCATTTCCGTTCAAAAGTTATGATTTTCTATAGTTTCTATGGTTCTGGTCATGCGATCGGGACAAAATTTCACATGTAGCTTGAACACCTCATTCTACATTTGAGCGCAAAGTTTCATCTCGATCGAATCTGTAGTTTCGAAGTAATCAGGAGAACAAAATTTTGAACGGCCATATTTACGGAACCCCTGGTGGAATTCTGTCCATTAACGAACTCAACCGAGGCATTTGGGATCTGAACCTACACTGAAAATTTCAAGTCTCTAGGTTGATCCGTTCGAGAGTTATCGTGCTTACGGACGGACAGACTCGAATTTTTCGACGGATTCGTCATCAGTGAGTCGAACATAGTCGATTGAGACCATTTTCGGCTCAAAATTCGAAAAATACAGACATCGTGACGAAATGATATAGCTCTAATTATCGAAAATCGCTTGATTGTTTTTCAAAATATTCCCCATGAAATCTATACATTTCTGCATGCGTCTGAACAAATTGTCGAAGCACGTTTGCCACTCTGATTGAGATATCTCCAAAATATTCTGCAGGTGTCGAAAAACGTTGACCCCTCGGTTTATATTTTACGTTCGGGATTAAAAATAATTCGGTGTCAAGGATTATACGGTGGATGACTCGCCAAATCGTCAAGTCAAGAGTGCTCAAAAATGCAGTTGTTTGAGCCGATGTGTGCGAGCTCGCATTGTCGTGGCGAAGGGTGATCCTTCTTCGGTGCAGTGGCGGCTCGTGAGCTTTCAATCAGAGAAGGCCAAGCAAAAAATACAAGGTGTTTCATAATATATGCGCAGAATTTCAGGATGTGATAGCTCGTCCGAAAATATGAAAAAAATTTCTATTAACTTACCCTCTAAAATGCACCATTTTTGAAATTGAAAAAAAAAATCGGTTTTTGCGAATATCACCGAAACCTTTTATCGTACAGGAAACAAATTTCGTGAGCATTTTCTAATCATAATAAGCAATGTTTTGTGCGGATTTTTTTTTGTCTCAATTGGTGAAGGTTTTGAAGGGGTAGTGGGTGTTTTTCTACCCAACTTCTACGCTAATCGAAAAAGTAAGGTTTTCGAGACGCCCATTTTAACCGCCAATGTTTTCTTCAAAAGATACTCCTGGTCATACGCTCTAAAGTCGACCGTTTTCGATAAAAATCAACTTTTATGTGGAAAAACATGGTCTTCACAAACTGTGAACCCTTTTTTTATACGTCAAAAACTTCAGGTTTACAATATGAAATTATTTTTTGAACCACTGAGCAATCTTTTAAAAAATTTACGTTAAAAGATAGTTAATAGAATTTTATTTATATTTTTGGACGATCTATCACATCCTGAAATCTTGCGCATATATTATGAAACATCCGTATATATATACCACTAGATAGTTGATCTATGATAGTTTGCCTATGACCCTGATCAAGTGAATTTACAATATCGAGCTTTCCGAATAATTTGAATTTAATTGATACCCCTAAGTGAGATTTTTATCCGCTATGTCTTTCAATAGACCTCTGTAAATTTTTTGAATCCCAATACCCTAATTTTGACCACACATTTTCTGAATCTTCCCTATGGTACGATAATAAAAATAAACAGAAACAGGTGGTATAGTGTAGTGATTCCGATCGCCGAGGAGGCCGAGGCCGAGGTTCATATTCGTGTTGATCGGGCCATCAAGCTAAACGAATATGCGAGGGGAAATCTGCCTCCGTCACGTGGTTTACAGCTCGAGTTTAGATTGGACGCTGCTTCGTATCGGCAGGAATTCGAAATTTCACATTCAAGATTCAAGGGGAATAAGGGGATCTCGACTGGAGCTTGCTGGAGCTGGGCCTCCGCGGCTGCGGCGGCTGGACTTATGGGGTCTGATGTATTCGCATGATTCGCATGCCTGTAGTACGGTGCAGCGATGCGCTATCTCCTCAGTTTTGGAGTCTGTTGCGGAGAATGTATAAACGTGATGAAATATTGGGGTGAAGAATATCCAGAAATTTGAATATTCTATTGATTTAGGTTAACATAATATGGTTGAACTTGAACTAAGAATTAAATATAATGAAGTAAAATTTGGGGAGGCCTGGCCTCCTCTGAGCAGCCGCCACTGCTTCGGTGGTTGGTTTTCCTCATTCCTTGGTAGACAACTGGCAATTACATGGTTGTGTACCACTCAGAATTGACTGTTCTGCGTTGTTCTAGTGGCACGGTGGCGACATATCCAGTTTTCCCGAAAAAACGGGTGACTATTTGCTTGGAAGTGCTTCATGCGCGATCAAGTTCTGAGGGCTTTGGTTCATCTTGAAACACCCATACAGTCGACTGCTGTTTACTTTCGGGCTCATTCGGATTAATCCACCTGTCACTATGTCATAGGCGTGTTTCGAAGCACCGCGATCGTATTTTTGAGCGCTCGTACAACTTACACGAGGGCTATATCATTTCGTCACGATGTCTGTATTTATCGAATTTTGAACTGAAAATGTGCCGTATACACGATAACTCTCGAACGGAACGTCCGAGAGACTTGAAATTTTCAGTGCTGGTTCAGTTCCCAAATGCCGAGGTTAAGTTCGGCAGAATTCCACCAGGGGTTCCGTAAATATGGCCGTTCGAAGTTTCGTATTTCTGATTACTCCGAAACTACACATTCGACCGAGATGAAATTTTGCACTAAGATGGAAAATGTCGTGTTCAAGATACTCACATAATTTTGTCTAGATCGCATGACCAGAACCAAAGAAACCATAGAAAATTATAACTTTGTAATGGAAAGGCCTAGGGACTTGAAATTTTCAGGATAGGTGGGGCGCGGTCACGTTCATCAATGAGTAAAATTAGACTAGCGGTTCCGTAAATATGGTCGTTTGGAATTTAGTTTTCTTGATGATTTCAAAACTACGGATTCGATCTTGACGAAATTTTTTATTTTGATGATGAATGATATAAACTCAGGCTACATTTTGTCCAGATCGCATGACTAACACCATAGAAACCATAGAGAATTATAACTTTCGAACGGAAAGGCCTAGGGACTTGAAATTTTCAGGGTGGGTTTGGATCGCGAATTTCGCGGTCACGTTCATCAATGATCAAAATTAGACCGGGGGTTCAGTAAATATGGCCGTTCAAATTATTTTTTTCCTGATAATTTCGAAACTACTGATTGGATAGGAATGAAAACCTAGCTAAAGAATAATGTATTCAAACTACCTGCGAAATTTTGTCCAGATCGCTTCACCAAGACCTTAGATAATTCTAGTGAATGTAGCTTGAATATATCATTCTCCATTGAAAATCGAAATTTCGTCATGATCGTAGTTTTGAAATTATCAAGAAAACTAAATTTCAAACGACCATATTTACCGAATCCCTAGTCTTACTTTGCTCATTTATGAACGTGACCGCGACATTTGAGATCCACACCTATCCTGAAAATTTCATGCCCCTAGGCCTTTCCATTACAAAGTTATAATTTTCTATGGTTCTGGTCATGCGATCTGAACAAAATTTTGCATGTATCTTAAAGACCTCATTCTATATCTTTAGTTTCGAAGTAATCAGGAGACCAACATTTCGAACGGCCATATTTACGGAACCCATGGTCGAATTTTGCCCAATAACGAACTTAACCGCGGCATTCGAGATTCGAACCTACCTAGTTTCTAGGACGTTCCGTTCGAGGGTTATCGTGTATACGGACAGACTCGAATTTTTCGACGGATTCACCATCAGCGAGTCGAACTCTGTCGATTGAGACCATTTTCGGCTCAAAATTCGAAAATTATTAGCTGGCTGCGCTTAAACACTTCTGTTCAAGCACACAGTAAAATTTGTCCGAAGTTTTTCTTGTCACCCTGTAGACTGTAGAGGCGTATAAAGGTGTATACAACAATTTTCAAGATTGGTGTAGCAGTAAATAAAGTTCTTTCTCTGTACTTGTATCTTAGTATTTATTGTTATAATCGTAGATAAAGTATAGTATTCAACTTGCGGTAATGGTCATAACTCACGTGATGAATTACCGCTCGTTAAATAACATACTATTAAACGTCAGAATACTCGATAGAAAGGAATACGTTCCTGCCAATATAAAACATTTTCGTTCCTAATGCTGCGAACTACATGATTTTTACATGGGTCGAACCCACAAGCCCTCACATTTCAAAAATACAAATCTGTCATTTCTGAAAAGTATTTGGGATACTTCAGTTCCGGATATTTGGGATACTTCAGCGCTTGTACTACTTACACGAGGGCTATATCATTTCGTCACGATTTCTGTATTTTTCGAATTTTGAGCCGAAAATGGTCTCAATTGACTATGTTCGAGTCACTGATGACGAATCCGTCGGAAAATTCGAGTCTGTCCGTCCGTCTGTAAGCACGATAACTCTCGAACGGAACAACCTAGAGACTTGAAATTTTCAGTGTGGGTTCAGTTCCTGAATGCCTCGATCAACTCCGTTAATGGGCCAAATTCCAACAATTCCGTAAATATAGCCGTTCAAAGTTTTGTTTTCCTGATTACTTGGAAACTACAGATTTGATCGAGATGAAATTTTGCACTAAATGGAGAATGAAGTGTTCAAGCTACATGTGAAATTTTGTCCAGATCGCATGACCAGAACCATAGGAAATTGTAACTTTTGAACGGAAACGCTTAGGAACTTGACATTTTCAGGAAAGGTGTGGATCTCGAATGTCGTGATCACGTTTATCTATGCGCAAAATTATACTAGGGGTTCCGTAAATATGGTCGTTTGAAATTTAGTTTTCTTGATAATTTCAAAACTACAACTTCGATCGTGACGAATTTTGTTCAAGCTACATTTCTCCAGATCGCATGACCAGAACCATAGAAACCATAGAAAATCATAACTTTCGAACGGAAAGGCCTAGGGACTTGAAATTTTCAGGATAGTTGTGGATCTAAAAGGTCGCGTTCACGTTTATCAATGAGCAGAATTATACTAGGGGTTCCGTAAATACGGTCGTTTGAAATTTTGTTTTCTCGATCATTTCGAAACTACGGATTCGATCGAGATAAAATTTTGTATTTTAATCAAGAACGATTAAAGCAACATTTTGTCCAGATCGTATGACCAGAACCATAGAAACCATAAAAATTTATAACTTCCGAAGGGAAAGGCCTAGGAACTTGAAAATTTCAGGGTAGGTTTGGATCGCGAATTTCGGGGTCACGTTCATCAATGAGCAAAATTAGACTAGGGGTTAGACTTTCGCAGTTCAGATGGTCGTACAGGTATTTAGGACAGATAACTGTGCAGATAAACAAAAGCTCAAAAAGGTATCCCTCTAAATCACAGAGAATTCGCCAATCCGCACGATTCCCCAAAAATTTTTTTTTCTACCCGAAAAGACCATTGGTCCATTTTCAATATGACACTGTTCGAGTGCGCCTAGGCAGATGTAGTTTGCCGATTCTTTACGAACATTCTTCTGAGAATTACTGAATTCATTTGAATTAATTATAATTTGATTCTGTTTTAGAGTTGGAAATTGGGATTTCTTAAGAACAATCCATCACCAGCTTTACTTCAGTGGTTAATCAAGCTGAAGGGTATTGTTCTTAGCAAATTCAGCCTTTATTTTCACAATACGCTTGCCCAACAATCCACTCCAAATGACATGAGAACTATTTGTGTGAAATTACAGCACGATCAATATCAAAAGTAACAACTTTCATGGAAAGTTGCAAAACATACATTGAACTATACATCCTTTTTTTAGGATGGTCACTTTCCAAAAGAAGTACGATGCTGCATATGTTATATTGCTCTCTGATAACCAAGTAGTTTATGATACTAGAGATTATGATAGTTTTCCAATTATCGTTTCCTATCCACCTGTGAGTGCCTGTTCGTAAATTTTTTCTATTTTCGTGTTGCTATTGAATTTTTGTTGCAGAAATGCCCACCTCAGCTGGAGACAATAATGAGAATGATATCAGATAACGTTTCAGATCTTGTTATAGTCGACAAGATTATTTATAAATTCAGTAGTCAAGTGAGTATCATAAAATATCAAAAATATATAAAATTATGGCATTTTATCAGAGCAATTAATCAGAAAGGCATCAATCTGTTGCACCTTATTCAGCGCGATCAAGACTCTTCCAACTCACTCGCTTTTACATCATCTTAGTTCGATTGGCCGGGTTCTATTGAGTGTTGAAGCTGCTTGTTTCTCTGAACTTTTCGAAGATGAAGAATTCTAGGTCAAATTCAATTCGGTCTGTCGGTCCGGCCAGCCGTCCGTAAACACGATGAATTCCGAAAGAGAAGGCCCTATTTTTTGAAATTTTCATGTTACGTGCGAGGTCATGGATAAATCGAGTGATGTAGAAATTCAGCTAGATAGCAGTGCAACGTGAAAAAAATTTTGTTATGATTTTTATTTATGATCTAGTGTTGTGAATATTTTATATTCGGTAATTCAATCTTTTGTGAAATATTTGTCACATTGACTGCATTCGGGGTCAAGATTTAGATTTTGAATAAATGTTATGAAACTATTTTTCCGAAAAAAAATTATTCTAGTCACAAGTCTCTTTTCTGAATCTATTTATTTTGAAAAAACGCAAAACACATTCCAGAATTCGAAAGAAAAAAACGAAAGTTCAGATTTTCAATATGCCATTTTGTTCTACACACTTATGTAGACGCCACAAAACACCAAGGTTATATGGTCATGTGATTTCCTACCCCTTTAGTGATTGCAAGGCATTTTCTTTACGGCTTATCAGATCTTTTATGTTTTCAATGAGCGTTTCATGCACTTTATTTTTTATTGAAAAGTTTGAAACGTATTTTCGGAATATCTTCTCGTGTTAAGGTTGTTCTGATCGTTCTATCTGCTTTTTCAAGGTCTGTTTTTGATCACGTAAGGACTCCAACAGTATATGTGAAAGAAGGTATCGCCCAGATGTTGATCGCTACCATTTTGTTTTTCGCTGCGTATTGAGTATTTCCCGGACCCTTCTGATAAGCTCAGTTTCAGCTACTTACTTGATGTTTTATCTCGTATGTCTGCTAGATTCCGAGATATTTGTATCTGGTTTCTATCCCTAGACTAAATATTTCTTGTCCATCAGAAAGTATGATTTTTTCTGCCTCTGACAGTTTTCCCCCCTTTACTTCCACCGCTGCGCATTTATCAGTACCAAATGACCTTCTTATATCCTCACTATATTTCCTCACCAGTGAAAGTTCCCCTTCTAGTTGTTTCCGACCCCTGGCGTACAGCTTGTCGTCCATATAAAAAAGATGGGTTAGTTTAGTCCGTTCGTCTAGTGAGTACCCATATTATGCTGACCTATTTAGCATGTTGCTCAGTGGATTCAATGCGAGGTAGAACAGCAGTGTATGGGCTCAAGTTGTCCCCTTGAAAAATTTCCCTTTTTGTTAAATATTTCTGCTGTTTTGTAAGAGGTTGTTTTGGTGTTGACTGTCAGTGTCGTGCGCCATGTTGCCATGAGAACTTTGATCAAACCAATGATTTTCCGGTTGACCTTATTATAGTCTCAGGATCTCAAGCAACCCGGAATGGGGCAAATAGTTTGATATATATATTTATGTCTTATTCCTCGAAAAAAAACCCAATAACGATATTGTTACAATTATATATCAGACAAACTATTTTTTTTTCTTTGTGCCAAAATGGCCATCAGGGTTCATTGTCAATTATAAACTTCAATAGATGGAATCACCAAATTATGCTGAATATATCAGAAAACCTCATATGTTTTGTTCGCATGGAATAGCTAGAATGCTCAATTTGCTGATACCCCATTCAATCGATGCCCCATATGTAAACACAAAATTTCAGCAAGATATGGAAAATAGTTTTAGTACCAAAGTTAGATACCAAAGTTTTGAAAAGTTTTTTTCAATCTTCCAGTAATCTGATCCTACCGTAATTTCACATGTGAACCTTTGTATCGTCATCTTACCAGTAAATACAAGGTTTTAATTCTGTTGGATCTGTTTCAATTCTTGAGAAAAAAATTTCGAATGGCGATATCTACGGAACCCTTCGGCTTGTCCTGAAAAGTTCGGAAGTCTAGGCCTCTTCTTTCAAGAAAATCGTGTTTACGGTCGGACGGACATACAGAATTGAATTTCAACCTTATCGATTGAGACCTTGCTTGAATCAAAATTCGAAGATACAGGCAAAATGATGACGCTCTTGTTTATAGAAAACAGCGCCGAATACCAGTAATTTTGAATTTTGAATAAATAGGTACGCCTTCACCTTTTTTACTGCATCAATTAATGAATATTTGAAATAAAGCAACATTTATTCATCTAAAATATTGACAATATTTGAATTTGAAACATGTTTTAGGAACTCCGAACATATGTGATAACAACTGTTGAACCAAACATTTACCTAGTGATTATTTTCGAGTCGAAAAAATCTGAAAAAGACTCTTCCATTGAAAACTTCATATCTGAAATGTGTGTGAATTTGAGGTGTACCAAAGTTTTTACAAGCCTCAAGTACAACATAAAGTGATATCTTGGGTGCAATGATCTAGTGTATATTTTTTCAATAAAACATTCAAATAATACAAAACTTTTTATTTCAATATAAAATAACATAATCAGTCAATTTAAATAAGGTGCTCTTTAAAAAATCCAAATAGTATTTACAATGTTTATATACATTATTGAAGTAGTTGAAAGCATGAAATATAATAGTCTAATGAATATTTTTCTTTGTCATCCAATTCGAAATTTTTCATAAGAGCTAAGAATTTTGCATAACAAATTATAACGAATATTCTAGAAGGTAACATTTTGAATGCTTCCAACCCCTCTATATTTGAATAAATATAACATGAGTTTTTCAGGTGAAAACCTATAAGGGATCCGTTTTAATTATATCCGTCATGACTTCCTGAAAAATGTTTTCATTGAACAAAACAATCTCATAACTAATTACAAACGGAAGTACTTTTACTGACCTCTATTACAATAGGTGTTTGCATTTCCAAATTTCCATATGTCATTCCCATTGCTCTATGCTGGGCTTGAGCCTCTTCTCGCTGTCTCATTTCCTCCCTTTGAATAAGAAGTTAATTTAACTATTATTGAGAATATTTTATTTTATTACAATTTATTTTTCAAATTCATTTTATGGAAATGTAATATGTATATCTTTTTTTGTCAATTCAGAATTGTAAAAATTATAATATTTGAAGAGGGGCACCAATTGCAACTGTCCTCAATATATGGTCATCTGAAAAACGGGTTTGAAGCCATCGCAAATAATGCTCCAAAGAACAATACGTACACACTTTAAAAATTTGAAACCAAAAAAATTCAGCTAACAGTTTATAAATATTGAGAGTCGCGTTTTCACTCTGAACATGCAAAACAAATAAAATTTCATGGGGAAAAAAATATGTTTCATGTTTGATATTAGAGAAACAATTATAGTCGAAGATAACCGAAATATTGATAAACACTGTTGGATCGTAGAGTCCACTTATATTGTACATATGTATATAACGTTCGAATTCTTGGAAAAGATATCTGAATCCAATGAAGAAGTTTCAATTTATGGTTTCGAGTATAGGTGAGAATTTTCACCGGAACTCAAAAATACATCATTACAAGTGGACTTGACAAATAATGGTATTGTAAGATTGGAGAATAACGTAGATATAAGAGAAGTCAGTGAAAGCGTGAGTGGAGAAGAAGGATCAGAACGAAAGATTAAACTTAGTATTCACTAATTGACTTTGCCTACGACTTTCACTATTTGGAAGTTTTACAAAACCACTACACGAGTTTCGCCATTACCATGGCTTCTTCAGGTGAGATATACTAAACTTATTGTTGCAATTGTTCGGAATATATACACTTCCTAAAGGTTAGGGGGAATATATAGGGGGCGTTATCTAAGACCCTAGATGATAAGTGCTTTCCAGCCATCAACTGGGGCGCACCCGGTGCACCCCGGGAGTGCTCTAGACCAAAGTTTGACCGTTCAAGTGCCGGAGCGTCAAGCACTCGCGCTATCTTCCCCTTTCCCCTCGTGGACCACCCGAACTTTCGGGGATTCAAGCTCTGACTAGGGAATGCAATCTCGTTCTCGCGAGATCTCGGCCGTTTTTTTAGCGAGATTGATCTCGGTCGATAAACGGACGAGATCTCGCGAGTTTGACGGGATTGCGCTTGCATCTTGCGAGTGCGATTGGTCGAAAATTGAGATGGCGTGGGGCGTGCAACTAGTAATAGTTGTTGTCAACGTGATTGAGTTGATTGCTGTAGAATATTTTTGTGGTTATTTATGCAAAACAAGTTTATTTTGTGATTTGCGTGTTGAATAACGAACGATATCGGCGAAATAATTTAGAACGCCTATGTGAGTATGTCGGAAGTGCGGAATTACTTCTTGGAGAGCGGAAAATGGATTAAGTGCTAAGTGCAAACTTTGTAAGACGATTCTTGAAACCAAGATCGATCTGCGCGTGGCTTACATGTGCATTCAAAATCGATTCACAAAATTGACACAAAAAGAAAGAATATGGTAGAAGTGATCCAGGTGCAAGTCACATCACCGTCACCGTTGGTGCGACCACCATCAAATACTGGGTCTACTAATCAAAACATGCAATTAGTAACAGCCTACGCATCTACGTCAAAAGTTAGTCCAGAATCGTCGGCACCAGCAAGAAAGAAGAAGCAAAAAATTACTGATCACTTCCTCCCGGTTGAAGATACTTCCATGGAGAAAAAAGTATCAAGAATGATAGCTAGAGATGGACTACCTTTCTGTGTACATTTCGTGCACTCCGTGTAATTTATGGCGTCGGGCTGAAGAACTTGGCCTGTCTTCGACGAAAACTTGGACAATCCTGCATAAGGGCATAAGGTCTATGCTAAACAAACCGCGGACAGTTGCCGCCTTGAAGGCCAATATTAGGGGCGTTATTGCTGAGATGGAACCACTTTTATGCGATAGCGTCACAAAAATTTGGGTATCCAGGATGCAACAAACCAGGCAAGGAGCGGCGGAGATTTACCTGATTTACCTTTTTTAAACATAATGTGAACATATGTACTGTCATGGAAATCCAAGAATGAAAAATAAATTCAAATTAGATCACCAAAATTCAAGAATTTTCTTTCAACATCGTATAAATTATAGTAAAATGAGTTTTTTTTAAGAGGATTCAGAATAATTCAATTATTACCATAGAATACTAATCTATTGAATTATTAGAATTAAGCAAGCTAATTTTTTTTACAGGAAAAAAATGTCATGATAGAAATAATTTGTTTGAATAGTATTATAAAAATTGAGATTTGAAAACGAAAGATTATCGAAGATTTATGCAGCCTGACATCATGAAGTTGTTAATTTAGTGAGATTCAAATGGCTGTTAGTTGTTAAAAGCCTTCAAGTTCGAGGTTCAAGGAGATACCGGAATCAAACTGCAGTATATTCATTGCCGACTTCACAAGATAGAAGAAGACTGTGGGATAAAATTGCCCCAACAGCTCATTCCAGAAATATAAGTGGAACCCGAGGCAATACATCTTATAAAATGAATCACTTAATTCCAAGATATTTACTACGAAACGGAGAAGAAATTTGAAGCTTGCATTTTGATGAACTATATTTAGAGTAAGCTGCTCACTGTGAGTTTTTAATTTAGATCTTGTTTAAAAAGAGTAATAATTTAGAATTTATAAAATTATTAGAATTAGTTTATTGAATTTAAATAATAAGTTGTTGTAAACAAAAATTATTTTATTTGTGCACCTTGAGAACCCTCTTAAAAAGAGTCGCGGGAAAAATAAAAGAAAAATTGAAACACAAAATCATCTTAATATTGTTAGTGGTTCTTTCACAAAAATTTAATATTTTTAATATCATAAAATTGAACCATAACAATTTTGGCGCCCAACGCGTGGCTCGAACAAGGTCATTATTGGTTCGAAAAAGGTGAATGATTTGAATTTATTTTTCGGATTCATAATAATTTTTTTTTGAATAAATAAGCAATTTTTTTTTACCATGGAAACTAGGAGTAAAACTTTGATTGGGGAAAAAGAAGATGAAGAAGATAAAATACAAAGAAGTGGAGAAGAACAAAACAAAACAGAATCAAATGTATTAATTAATTTATTAATGGAGATAAAACAAAAGATGGAAGATTATTCAGAAAGTTTGAATCAAAAGATGAAAGAAATGAAAGATAATTCAGAAAGAATGCATCATGAAATGAAGAAAGAAATGAAAAATAATTCAGAAAGTTTGAATCAAAAGATGGAAGCAATGAAAGATAATACAGAAAGATTGAAACTGGACATGAATAAAAAATTTGAGAAAATGGAAGAAATTTCAGAGAGATTAGAGACTAAAATGGAAGAAAATTCAAGGGAACTGAAGGAAACCAGAGAAAGAATTGATTTATGGGAAAACAGACTTGAGAAGAAAATTGAAGAAGAAATAATTGATTTTGAGAAAGACAAAGAACTTACAGTAAAAATAGAAAATGCAGAAGAAAATATGAAATTGAATGAAATTAATATGCAGAAATTACAAGACTCATCATATAAGAAAGAAGAAAAAAATGCTTTTAAATCTAATGATGACAAGAAAGGAACTAAAGAGGATAGTTCTGAAACAGAAATAGGAAAATATTGTTTTGGAAATATTCATAGAATAGAAAATTCTATATACAGATTCAAGAAAGGGGATATACAAAAAATCAGACAAAATTGAGCTGATACAGACAGAAATTCAGAAATTTGATAGATTTTATTATACAAAATTAAGACAAAGAGGTGACAAACGTAAGAAGGCAAAATTTGATGACAGCGAAGAAGATGAGAGTTCCCTAATGTATGATGAAATCGATGATGCTTCCCAAAAGCAAAATTCAAGAATTTTTTTTCAACAACGTATAAATTATATTAAAATGAGTTTTTTTTAAGAGGATTCAGAATAATTCAATTATTACCATAGAATACTAATCTATTGAATTATTAGATTTAGCAAGCTAATTTTTTTTGACAGGAAAAAAATGTCATGATAGAAATAATTTGTTTGAATAGTATTATTAAAATTGAGAGTTGAAAACGAAAGATTATCGAAGATTTATGCAGCCTGACATCATGAAGTTGTTAATTTAGTGAGATTCAAATGGCTGTTAGTTGTTAAAAGCCTTCAAGTTCGAGGTTCAAGGAGATACCGGAATCAAACTGCAGTATATTCATTGCCGACTTCACAATTTAGAAGAAGACTGTGGGATAAAATTGCCCCAACAGCTCATTCCAGAAATATAAGTGGAACCCGAGGCAATACATCTTATAAAATGAATCACTTAATTCCAAGATATTTACTACGAAACGGAGAAGAAATTTGAAGCTTGCATTTTGATGAACTATATTTAGAGTAAGCTGCTCACTGTGAGTTTTCAATTTAGATCTTGTTTAAAAGGAGTAATAATTTAGAATTTATAAAATTATTAGAATAAGTTTATTGAATTTAAATAATAAGTTGTTGTAAACAAAAATTATTTTATTTGTGCACCTTGAGAACCCTCTTAAAAAGAGTCGCGGGAAAAATAAAAGAAAAATTGAAACACAAAATTATCATAATATTGTTAGTGGTTCTTTTACAAAAATTTAATATTATTAATATCATAAAATTGAACCATAACAGTACTTTCTAATAAAAATAAAAAAATATCACTATCATTCTCACAATTTGTTTTATTGCGTTACAAAGTTCGAGCGCTGCTAATGAAAACCCCTATATATGTAAAAAAATATCACATATATCCCTTTGGTTGAACGGAAATAAGTGAGTACCATAAAATTGTTTTAGGGAAACCTTACAAGTACAAACAGTAGAAGCCCTGAATGTACCACACATTTCTACAAAAGCATCAACAGAGCCACAGTGTACATCGGTCGCATCCAGGTCAACTTCAGATCTGGATAATTCACCAACATCGGATTGGGAATATAAATTTGAAGGAGTTTTATTTCAAAGAAAAGTCCTCCCTTGTCATTGATTTACCAGATTGCCATAAATTGAAAAATAAAATCATAAAAAGATTCATAATATCCTGTTAAAAATAAATAAAAAAAAGAAAAGTTCATGTAGACGATTTGCAAGTAAAACGGTGGCTGGACACTCATTTTGAGTGCGGTCTTCTCGAGGTTCTTATAATATTGCTTTTTTCAGATTTTTCTAGTTACTCGCCAAATAGAATCGGACTGAAGTATCATCTGTTCTGGTCGTTTTGTTTATATAATCATGTATTTGTCTCTATCATCAGGGAAAGTAAAGTGTTTCAAACTCTGAGCTGATGTCTAGGAAGCCCAGAAAACAATGCAAAGAAATCATACTTTTCAACTTTGATTGCTTCTGTAACCATCCTCCAGATCGAAAAAAGGTTGTGTTAAAAAACCATTCAATAATCTTTAAAATGAACCCAAATTTACTAAGATATTTTTCATCTTCACAAATCTGAAAGTTGTGAAAGTAACAAAAAAGACAGGTTTTTCGTAAAACTAAATTATTTTAATAACGGATAAGACCTCCCTCCCCTGATAACATCCCGCATACGATTAGGCATACTTCTAATTGAGTTCATCCCACAAATTCTCAATGGGGTTTAGGTCAGGACAGAACAGTGGCCACACCAAAACTCGGAAATCGACTGCTGCATTGTAGTATCTGACAATTCTTGGAGAATGTGTACTTTTTGTAAGTTTCCCAAGCAGTAATAATAGAGATAAACACACGATTAAGAAAACAAAATAACCAGAAAAGGTTAGAGACTTCACTTGGACTACTTTTGCCATTCGTTGCTGCGGCTCTTTTTATCAACAGGGTGTGCCAAAGTTGGAGAAAAAAATCGACGGTTCAACATAAAATTTAAAAAGAACATCAAAATCCTACTAGCGACTCGCGAGATGTCCATGTTTGAAATTGTGTCAAATTTAAGGTGAGCCAATTTCATTGCTCCGAAGTGTATGTAACATGCTGTGATACGCTGCAACTTTATGCGGATGTGGATGTGAAGACCTTTCACTATGTATTGTGATATCTATTCTGTGTACGATGGTTTGAAAAAAATGGAGAAGTCGGTGTATGTTATTTATTTTTGTAATGGTTCAAGTCCAAAAAGTTAATCAAATTATTGATTTCTTTCTGCATTTGTAAAGTTAATTGAATAGTGTTGATAAAATCAAACAACTTTTGCATTTGTCTGTCTATAAAAGTTTCCGCGAGTAAAGGGCTTAACGGATTTCCCATAATCAATCCTGAAGTAGAAGATTAAAATACCTTCTTAGTTTGGTAAGGGGGTTACATTCCAATAAAATACCTTATCGAACTGAAATTAAGCATACTCTTAGTAAATCTTTCATTTCCTATCTTATAATCAGGTTTACGTGATTTTTCTGAAGGAGATCCTCCACAAGTTGGATTTTTTTGGTCCGGTGGTATGCTTGGAAATAAATTTTGAACATCAAATGGGATAAATTTCGACTTATCGGGAAGAAAAATATATCGCAATTCATCAACAAGTCTCTTACAGTTGTTCTTGATCAAATGAATAAATTTTCTTGAAAGTTTCACCGACGGAGCTGTTATGAACGAAACCACTGGCCTAATGGGGTAATTCAGCTTATGTAATTTTATAAGTGAATATAATTTTGGTGCTTGTGGATTCATGACCGTCTACCGTATTTTCTCATTTTCCAATTGGCTACAATGAGTAGAGTAGACCGTATCTTTAATTTCTTTCTGATACCGGAACTCAGAATGTCAAAAATACCTTATTTCCTAATCCTCTTTATCTAATGCAATTACCGTTTTTACTTTATCTAGTACCTAGTAAAAGTTTGATTTAATCTTTACATACTCTCTCTAAAGGTAGAGTAGGACTTACCGTGAAAAATTAATTTCAAGGTGATTTTTCGAATTCATGGAAGTACTAGTACCATCATTAAAACCAAATTAATCGATGAAACGTATTGAGACTTTGTTGAGACATGTACTAATTATTTCGATACTCCAGGGCCAGACTAATTTTTCAACTCGTTTTCTCGTCTCACCTATTTTCATTCACGAGACTGTTATAAAATTCATAAAAAAAAAAGTAGTTGTGACAACTTTGAATGATACTACATATTGAAGCTGCATTCAAGCTCTTTTCGAAGATGAAACAAAAATTTCAAATACAATGTTTTCACCCAGAACTAAAAGATAAATGAGAACTAAATGAGTCGGGCCCTGGAGTATCGAAATAATTAATATATCGTTCTCTTGATCTCAACATGTGTCAACAACGTCCCATGTTTCAATAAATTCCGTCTATTGGTTTGGTTTCAAAAGTATGAAGTTAATGATGGGAGACAAAACATCGGATGGAAATAAGTTTACGCCATTGGAAAGGACGGCAATGTAAATGTGCAATTTATTTTGAAATTTGTTTTCATATGAAGCCAGGAGAAAAATAAAACGATTTTGTTAAATTTCGGGAATAACCCAAAATTCTAAAATTTTCTAAATGGTATGAAAATCACAACTTTCTTCTAATTCAACCGAACCCCTATTCCTTATAATTCCTAAATCCTAATGCTATTCATTCCATATTTTCGAGTCAGTGTATACCTATTTGTTAAAATCGTAAAAATAATGGAAATATAGTTTAGGGTATGTCTGGGAAAGCTCATTTCATGTTCTTTACTCTCTGAAATGAAGATTAAATATTAGCAGTTCCAAGAAATATAATAGTTTTACCGCTCTCTATAAAAGTCCTGATAACTAAGGAGCGCTGGAAAACCAGTCGGTACTTCTGATTAATTCAGTAGTTACAAGAAAAAAGAAATCGTTTACTTAGTGATTGAATGAGATTATGAAATTAAAATTTTACCTTCTTTTTTTGACTGATCCTGAATGGAATCTACCTCCTTCACCTCTGATTCTATTCATAGCATGTCTATGTCTTGATTCATGCAAATATTTCTGAAAAAAATAATAACAATTTATTAATAATGATATCTCAAGAGACCACATTTCACATACTGGTCTCTCCTTTGGTATTTTCCCCTCAGCTTCCAACTTGGCCCTTGCCTGCCTCCTCTTAAGAATCCTTCTATACTGCTTTGCATTCACATATAGCGGTTCTTCTTCTAAAAATTCAGTTCCATTAATAGGTATCCTCTGAAACTGTGTACTACTGGTGCCTGGTAACATCTGTTGAAAATTATGAATTAATTTGAGTAGTAAAATTAAAAAAAGTTAAATAAGAACCGATTTATTTAAAAAATATAAATGTTAAATCATTGGAATCCGATAAAATGTTTGACCTACTAATATGCTACATTTTTCAGCAGCGAGAATAATTTATCATGTTTTTTTTCAACCTTTACTTACATCAGACATATTATTCCTCACCATGACTAAATTTCCATTAGCCATAGCTAGTTGATTTGGTGATGTATTTGTGATGGAGGGCTGTACCACAGTTTGTGTTGTGGGAGACTGAGGTTGTGTAGTCACAGTAGCTTGAGGTGTTCCCTGTATTTGGACCAGACTCCCATTTATGTTTAGCACTAAAATTAATAAACAAAGAATATTTCACTGCTTTCTCATACCCGGAAAATGAATTTCACTGAAGAGCATGATACACCTTTGAGTATGTTACAAGAAATGCTTGATGAAAAAAAGTTTTTGTGAAAGATACAATATCACTCTCAACCAGTAGTTGTAAAAGTACTAAAATCAGAATATTATGTTTTTATTTCCTTCAAATTTTCTATATTTTAGCATGATTATAATGAAAAAGAGATTGAACAGTGGAATTGCTATAATGAATGATGAAAATATTCCAGAAAACCGCGACGATGAAGATAACAATGTGGATATTGTAAGGCCATAAGTTCCACATTTCGAAGCAGGGAAATCAATTTCCACTGTAATTGATTGGGCTGAAGAAAATTATATGGAAATACAAGATATAATAAACTCGAAACGCCTGCAATAAAAAGCTGTTTTTGAAAATTTGAAGAATAAACAAATTCAAACTAAAATTACGAAATATTTCAACTGTCAAAACTAATGGATTGTCATAAAATACGTCACACAATTTGCTTATTTCTGTAAACCCCCTACCCCCCTTAAGATGAACACTTACTAGAACTACTAGAACACAATTGATACATTTTGTGTTCGCAGTATCGCGAGTCTACTGTATATTTCTGCCGACCCACGATAAATGTCCACGAGCCGCCACTGATTAAGATCATTTTCGGCTCAAAATTCTAAAAATTATGAAATTCCCTGCCGTGAAGACAGGAGCTTTTGAGCGCACGTTCAGCCACCTTGTAGGTAGATTCGCATTCTCCAGTTTTAGAAACCAATTGAAAAAAATTGACAGCTGTCAAAAAAAATTTCAAAAATCCAGACACGTCAGTGCTTTAGATGATTGATTTTTTCTATGGTTTCTATGGTTCTGGTCATGCGATCTGGAAACAATGTAGCTTGAATATATCATTCTCCATTTAAATACAAAATTTCGTCACGATCAAATCCATAGTTTCGAAATTATCAAGAAAACTAAATTTCAAACGACTATATTTACGGAACCTATAGTCTAATTTTGCTCATTGCTCATCAATATTCGAGATCCATACCTACCTATCCTGAAATTTTCAAGCCCCTAGGCCTTTCCATTACAAAGTTGTAATTATCTATGGTTCTGCTCATGCGATCTAGGCAAAATGTAGCTTGAACACGTGATTCTCCATCTGAGTGCGAAATTTCACTCCGATCGAATGAGTAGTTTCGAATTTATGAGGAGAACAAAATTTCAAACGTCCATATTTACGGAACCCCTGGTCGGATATTCCCCAACAACGAACTTAACCTCGGCATTTGAGATTCGAACCTACCCTGAAAATTTCAAGTTCCTAGGTTGTTCCGTTCGAGAGTTATCGTGTATACGGCCGGACGGACGGACGCACAGACTCGAATTTCTCGACGGATTCGTCATCAGTGAGTCGAACTCTGTCGATTGAGACCATTTTCGGCTCAAAATTC
Source organism: Aphidecta obliterata (assembly GCA_963966015.1). Classification (NCBI taxonomy): domain Eukaryota; kingdom Metazoa; phylum Arthropoda; class Insecta; order Coleoptera; family Coccinellidae; genus Aphidecta; species Aphidecta obliterata. Next base: position 7,723,126 of record OZ014429.1, on the reverse strand, counting down.
GAAAAATACAGGCATCGTGACGAAATTATATAGCTCTCGTGTAAGTAGTACGAGCGCTCAAAAATACAGACATCGCGATGGAATGTATAGGGAAAAATCACGGAGTGTGCGACATCTACCTTTAATCGTTTGAACTACCCTAGTGATGAACAACAAACGATCGTGTGTTTCTTTATATGGGAAAAGTGTGAAATTTTTGTACGATTTTGAGTCATTTATGTATCGAAAGTGATATATTTAGGTGATAATTTATGGACAACTGTCTCAAATGAATTGTATACGAGCTGAAAATGCAGCGGATTGCAAGAGGTAATGTGGGAACAAGATCACGAAAAATGTTCTCTGTTCCTCAATGCTCATTACATAGTTACATAGTTCTTCTGAAATTTCTTTGCATAAATTCCCTTTGAATCTCAAGTCAGTTAAAAAATGGCAGACAATCTTGAAGATTGGGAAACGTATCTCAAAGAAGTTGTTACCTTGCAGCAAGCACTTCCTGAAAGATGATTTTTTTATCGTAAGTTCAATAATTTTCTATCATATAGTGGTCATTTGCTATCACATTCACGTTCAACCACATAATCAAAAATGTCCGAAGTGGTTATTTCGACTTTCATAGGCATTATTATTAATTAATAATAATTATTAATCTTATAAAAAATATTTGATCTACTTGTTATGAAAGACAGAAATGACAGAATAATTTTGATTATCATTCGGCCCGCCATTTTGTGATTTTCAGCGCCATCTAGCGGTACGTGATGTTTCCCTATAGCCCTCGTGTTAGTAGAACCACAGCCGTCTTTATTAGAAGCCTGGAACGAGAGAAAACTGGCAACGTTGGACGGAGAGATATGGACCTCGGGGGCTTCGCATAATCGAGTTTCCAGTTCAACAAGTCGTAATAGGTTACGCACGTGTTTTTGTTGGTATTTGTGTTTTTGTGAATTAAATAAGTGTAATAAAGTTCAAACTGAAGTGTAATAGTGATTTAAGTGAAGTGAAAGTGTTGTTTTCAGTAATTTTGGTGGGTATATTTGAGATCATCTACTGAGAATCAAGATGGTAGATCGTGTTGTGTTCCAAATTGTAGAAGCAATTATTCGTATCAGAAAGATAGGAATTATGTAAGTTGTTTTAAATTTCCCAAAAATGAAGAGCTGAAGCTTCTATGGATAAAAGCTTTCCCAAGAAAAGATTTCATTCCGACCTCTTCTAGTTCAGTTTGCGAGAAACATTTCGAAGAAAGTGATATTATTAAGAATGATAAATTTTTAAAGCCAGATGGAACCATTCAATTGTTATCATTAAAATATCCTAAATTAAAAAAAACGCTATTCCCAAAGTTTTTCCAAATTTACCGAAGTATCTCACAAAATCAACTCCAAAACCGAGGACCGATCCTCGGAAAAATGAAATCATTTCTCGGCAGAATAATGAAATAGAAGCCTTTTTGAGTTCGGACATGATAAAAGATTTCGATGACCTAATCAATAATTATTCAATCAAAATTGATGGGAGATTAAGAAATTCGATGAAAAGATTCATTTTTATATAATTAATTTCGAAAAATCATTATCTGTGGATGTTTCAGTTCAAATAGATAGAGACCTTAGATTAAAATTATTTATTAAAAATATTCAGATCTCTCAAAATGATTTAAAATGGATTCTTCCGTACGATCTAACACTTAGTAGGTGGTCTCAAATTACAAATTTACTTTCTCGTTATAAAAATGTCATAAAAATAATGAAGATGCAGTACCTGAAGAATCTATGTCAGATTCATTGAAAAGTTCTTTAGCTTCCCTAGAGTTATTTTTAGCTGGTAGAAATAATGAAAATTTTGACAAATTCAGACAGGTAGAAATCATTACAGACCAATTACGACAGGTCATAGCAAAAAGAAATAAATATTCATCAAGTACTATAGTTATATGTCATTTATATTATTTTCACAGTCACCTTCATGTTATGAATTAATGAGAAAATTTTTTATTTTGCCTTCTAAAAGGTATTTGAGATCAATTTCTTCGTCATTAGAAATATCCCCTAATTCTGACAGTGGAAATAAAAACTATCTCTCAAATGTAACATTTTAAATTCACTCTGCTCCATTTTCGCGAATTTACTGCTCAAAAATTATGTGAAAAATAGAAATAATGATTCAAAAGTCGAGCAAATGGAGAAGAAAAGAAAACATTTAGGAGATAGCAAAAAAAAACCATTTAAGATTAAAATTCACTTTGTTATGAGTTTTTCGAAATTTTCATTACTTAATATATTTCTATATTTATTCATGTATTTGTTATGTTTGAGAGTTTATATTTATGTTGAGAATTTTATTTAAGTTTTTTTTCGGCAAGAGATGACCTTACACCTTCCCGTGGTTCTTGCTGAACAATAAATTGAATAAAAATTCAGAGAAATATCATTTCAATTTCAACTTTATCATGAGATTATTGTGCAAAACTTACTGAGATATTCAATTTATTGACTAAGTAGGGTCTTATGTTCCTTTTTCTTTCAGCAAAAAATTAATTTGAAGACTTGACTGGTGATTTGAATGTGAAATAATACTATATCTTGCGCTATCGCTCCGCACTAGTATACCTACCATTTACGTTCGGATGCGACGATGCCAGACTTCGTTCCAGGCTATCTATAAAGACGGCTGTGGTAGAACTGCGCTCAAAAACAGCGCCCCAATAACCAAGGCCGATAACTGTTGGGATGCTCCAAAGCAGATTCATTTCTTGTATCAAAATCATGTCTGTTCATTTTACTTGGAAATTGTATATTACAATATTTTGGTGAACATATTTCAAACAGGCCAAGATAGATGCTTGGTATTGTAAAGCTACGTATCGACTGCGCGAGGCACGCCTCGCAAAGTCGACACCTGCCTCGCGCTCGATGTTGCCTCACCCTGAGCCAACGAATGTCGGTTTCTGGTCGAGATCAAAGGCGCCCCCGATCAATTACTCGCTGTGTTTGGACCAGTATACATCGTTTTCTGCCTCGCTCGAGGCGAATCGAAGAATTAAAACCGGAGCTATCAAAATGGAAAATGATAAGTGTTTATTATTGATTGATATATACAAAGAACATCCTTTGTTGTGGGATCCAAAGAATAAAATTCCCACACTGAAGTCGATTTTCGAATACCTCTTTCATCCACCAACGCGGCTTTCTTTTTCGTTTCGTCCGATCTGCCAAAACTCGATGAATTACAATGAAAGAAAATGCCGCGACAGCTATACGCGAAACTGCGATGCCATGGTGGATTGCCTCGCACTGACTGATGGCTCTCTCTGCCTCGCGTGCTTGCCTCATCCGTCCAAAATTACCCATCGAGGCAGCCTCGCGAGGATGCCTCGCGGCCTGCCGCGCGCAGTCGATACGTAGCTTAAAAATCCCTCTTGATACAAACGAGCTCCTATAGCTGTCTCTGAAATTATTCTTATTGTTTCCTCTCTGTAGCGGTCGCCATCATTTGAATTGCGCTCACTTTTGTTAACGTGTTGGCAAACGTACAGTTGTGTCAGTGGTTTTCTAAAGGAAATATGGAAATGGTTAAAAACATATTGTTCGTTGTAGCGCTGAGGAAGATCAAAAATTAAATGATCGAAACGTTGGCAAATTAGTAAGTATGTCTTTTTTTCCTGTCCTTCCACTACGAACATCATATTTTCAAAATCAACAAGGACACCAGTACCATTATGAACTTCTCGAGTGAAAGCTTCTATACACCAATAAGGCACGAATATGGAGATCAAGTAGTTCGGCAGTTGAAGAAATGGAACAACAGAACAAGAAGAATTGGAACAGGGGAGTATTCTTAGACAGTGCAGATTAAAAAAAAATCTTAACGAATCATATAACCAATAACTTAAGATTTTTTTACGCTCACAATACGACAAAAAACCTTTCTCCCTTCAAAGGAATATCCTGAATATCGAAATAAAGATAACTTTATGGGAAATCAAACAACTCGAAACCGATAATACTAAACTAAAAACAAAAATCCACAAGTGCCCTCATACAGAACATTTTCAATAGTTTTATCGCCAGACTCAGATTAAATTACAACAGAATGTTTTGGGACGTTAGAGAGAAAAATATTGTCAAAATTTCAAACCTTTGTAAAGACGTAGCCACGTTCAGTACAACTATAGAGTTACCAAAAGCGGAACATGGCAGGACTTGAATTCAGTTTAGCCAGTCGTGGAATTTTCCCAATCCCAATCATGATTAAGGAAATTGAATGTTAAAAAGGAATAACTAATATAATTTTGAATACATTGGGTTAAATTCCACGACAGGTGTTTCGCTGGCACAGCAGCATCTTCAGGTGGTTAAGATATAACTAAATTAATTTTGCATACTGTGTGCAGTTTGATCAAACTTAAGAGATAGGATAGTTTATATCCCAATTTATAGTTGCAATATTTTGTCCACTAAATGACAAAGAGTTATAATTATCTGCGAGTTCCATAAGATTCTAAAGGTGCAGATAGACTAGCAAGTTGCTTGCGATAAATCTCGCGCGAGCCACTTTCACATTCACTTACATTAGGAGCAAAAACTGTCGCAATTTAGGTGTCGAGAAATTTGTGCGAGTTTTCCTTTTGCGAGTTCTCTCAGAGCTGTTTACACTACGAGCAAGCCATGGCTGCAATAAAATTGGTTTCCGTGAAATTCGAAATAAGTCAATTTTGTAGCATAAAATTACCAATGCCGCAGCAATACCCATGCGTCTTATTGCTACCATGACTCTTTTGAATTGAAAGCACTCAATTAGCTGTAAGTTTAAGTTGCTCTTTATGTAAACAGCTGTGCGAGAACTCGCAAAAGGAAGAACTCGCACAACTTCCTTGACACCTTAACAGATGACGGTGTAAGGTAATTTATCGGCTAAATTAAGTAAGTATCTAATAGATGGCGCTATGTTATGGTTGTTTGTACAGTGACTAGATTAAACACAGTGGCGACATTCTGGCTAAGCCCCGCCCCATCCGCCATATTCTTCCTAAATTTGAATGTGAATCCATAGGATTTGAATGGAAATCGTAATAAAAAACTTATGATAATTAAATAGAATGATTTTTTTCCTAATATTTACTTGTGAATCGTTGTAAGAACGTAATAGAATATCCAGATCATAAATTTTATTACTTATAGTACTGTTGTGGCGGCTCTCCGCCGTCGTTCGAAGATGGCGTTGCCGGCTACGTCACTCCGCGTTGTCACTCGACGGACGGAGAGTACCACTTTCCTTGTGAAGGTGTCTAGGGCAACAGTTTGCTGGATCAGCCCTACTGATGAGTACACCAGCAAACTGTGGGACGAAACACACATCCGTTTCCCCATCAGGAAGCGCGATTCGAAATAGCGATAACACCTCGCTAAACTGTATTACAGTGTTATAATGAAAAGAATCTTTTGGATTTCACGTTCATTCATTCCCTTTGGAAGGATACAAATAACAATAAAAAACAAATTGAAGACTTTTAATAAATGATTAATCGAAACATAAATAATTCAGAATAAGTTGCCAGCTTCTCATTTTTTTTTGAGGATGCTTTGAATTTTTTCGAATTAATTTTCAATCTAAAAATAATAAATCTTTTTATAATTTTGGTTTTGAGATTCTGGCAATCTGGCCTCAAATCTGACATTTCTTTAAAATAAAATAATTTCAGATCTATATTTTGAGATGAAATATTTTCTGAAAATACTTTCCATCTCTAAAGAAAACAAAACTGCCTCTGAAGTGAAAAATAAGGATTGTTAGTTGAACCTCTTTATTAGTATAAATTTACTACATTTTTTGTGCAATGGCCTTTTGGAAACTGCTGAACTCACACATTCGATGGTATTAAAAGTTTTTAAAATATATCCTGATATATTATAAAGAGAATTCAAGTCCCTCCGATTCAAATTAAAAATTGGAGTTTCTATCATTTCTGGCAACATAACTTAATCATGAAGTGGCTTCAATGTTTTCAGACTGTCTAAAAAACCTGAAGAAACTCTGTCATCTTCCTCGTAGCTGCTATTATTTGCGTTCTTCAAGTATTCCGACACAGAGATCAATTTCAGGTTGTTTTTCACTTGTAACACATTTCCCAAACAATCTTGAGAAAATAGACTTGTTAAAACAAATTGGTACGCTCTCTATTCCAACAATTCAGTTTGGAGTTCCAGAATGGATCGTGTCGAAATGACAACACCTGTTTGGGATGGTTTCCAAATTTTCTTATAGCCTACTTCCGTATTGGTGAATATTTTGATGAATTCTTCTGAAAATGTTATCGTTTCGTTATCGACATCAGTGTTAAATTTGCTTATTGCAGCAGATGGATGTCTGGATGTCATCAAGTAAACCATTGATCTAAAAAAATATATACTCGCCAAATCGAAGTTTCGGCTGCGATATCATATACTAGGTAAAGAACCCAAGATTTAAGGATAATTTAAATAACAAATGGTACAAGAAAACGTAAGGAATACTCTTATATAAAAGACAACACTTACCACTTTGGCTGAATAATAACAAGAAAATTTTGATAGTCAAGGGATACTTGGCCAAAAAGTATCAGTCAAAGATAACAGGTACATTTCTAAACCATTAAATTTTCTTACTTTCTCACTACAATGGGCCTTATATTCTGAATAAAACATAAAATGCAGGTGAACGAAGAAAGTAAACAAACGAATTTAGGAAGAATATGGCGGCTGAGCCGGCAGCCAATCAAAAATGAGACCACGAATGTCGCCACTGTGTTTAATCAAGTCACTGTAGTTGTTTGGTTTAGGTTGGGGTTGGGTTAGGTTAGCACGCTACACCATTTCCGTTGAAACATATGTTTGGAAACAGTGAATGAAGCAAGCTGCGAAATTAAAATATTTATCAAAACCTTGAAGAAAAGCTACCTCAAAATATAGAATATAATGACAACCATCCTTTGTCATACATTAGGGAATTATCAAAAAAAGCATCAACTAAGTTATAATTTTCAATACTGTTACCGAACCTATCAATAACTACTTGCGTTACCGTTCCTTCCAAATGGCCGAATGCGTCCAATGTCATTCTATAACATCGACACTTCAGGAGATGGAATCACAGAACTATATGGAATACATATATCGAATTTCTCAAAATAGCCCAGGAATATTAGTGGTTTCACTTCGGAATGAGCTATAAACTTGTAAAAACCTTCATTTCGACACCCAAAAACTTGTCTCAAAACCTACTTATGGTAGGGTGTCCGGGACTAGAGATGCCAAGGTCAAAGGTCAAAAAAATCGTTTTTTTTTACGTATTCATTGCAAATATCTCGTTTCCTATGGGTTTTATGCTATTTGTAATCATCATAAATATTGTAGAAGATTAAATTCCCTACAACTTTTGTTTGAACATTTTTTTGTATATCTTGAACCATTTTCGAGACAAAGGGCAGAGCGCGCGCTATTTAGAGTATTGTAGCGAACTTAAGCCGGATTTGTCGCCTTCTAGAACCGAATCGAACGACCGCGAGTCTTCGAGAGAATACTGGAGACATCGGGAACCTTCAAGATTGTTACCTACCGATATATAAGTCGACACCGGCCCTAAGAGAATACAGTATTGGACTTAAATAGCGCGGGTGAAGATAAATGATTGAGTGTTGAAATTAATCAGTATTAATGTCATTAGTGAACTGTGAATAAATTATTTTAAGAACTTGGACTAAATTCATTACAGTATCATTCGAGATCAACCTGTAGTCCCGATTGAAAACACGCCGATAGACAAATTTCTATCCATTCGAAATGATAAAAAAAAATAATTAATATTCTTATTGAAGAATTACAAGCTGTTAATATCACAACAAAGCAGGCCAGAGATGATGCGGATGTTCTTATTATTGAAACAGCTATTGATGAATCTAAACGTCAAAAAACTGCTGTTGTAATAGGAGAATATAATGATTTATATGTCATTTTAATCGGGCCTACCCTATCTCGTCAACAAGAAATTTTCTTTGAAAAAGTTGGCAAAGAAAATTCAAAAACTGAAAAATACTCTTCTTTAAGTTTTGATAAATATCCATTGTTTCTTCACGCAATAAGTGGCTGTGACACGTCTTCTGCGCTCTTTAAAAAAGGAAAAAAAACTTTTGTGAAAACACTCGAGAAACTTCCAACTTTGGATCAAATTGCTGCAGCATTTGAAGAAGAAAACTGCACGGTTCAATCATTATTTGAGATTGGAGTGCGAACCTTGTTGGCAATCTATAATGCTCAAAAATCTTAGGACTGTATCGATCATCTTCGCTATGCACAGTTCATCAAGTTAACCAAACTGAATAAACCTGTGCAGTTATCATATTGTAATGAATATTGTCCAAGTTCTACTTAAGATAATTTATTTACAATTCACTATTCACTAATTTCGAATACTTCGATAGTTTCAGAATGTCGGAAAGTTGTGTGCATTTTCTGTTAATGAAAATACAGTCTCAAATTCAGCGTAAAGATACTCTTTTAAGAAGCGCATTCCTGCAATTACTAAATTACAAGTAGTTCTATACTTTCTTGCTACTGGATGCAGTTTAAGGACACTCACACATATATTTAGACTCGGAAAATCAACTATTTCTGGATTCATCATCGAAGTTTGGGAAGCAATATATGAATCATTAAAGGAATTTATACCTGATATTTTTGATCTTCATTTTTATTTCCCTTTCACCAAATCCAGAAATGTCCATTGTTTTTTCGATTTCCAAATATGCAGATTGTTTCGACTGCCTGTTTTTATACTGCGTGGACTTGATGTTCCACAAACATTCATGTTCTAGATACTTCGAAATAAATTTTAAAGTTGTATCTTCGCTCCAGCGGGACGTCATATTAGCGGCTACTGATAGAGGCTACTAATGAACTCTACTAAATATTCGGGTTCGCACTTGTTGAGCCGGCAAGCCAGTGATCTCGGACGCGTGGTGGGGCTGGTACTCGCCCGTTGAAAATCCAGTAGAATGGATCGACTCGACTAAATTACTTGCCTAACTACTCGACTAAATTTTCATCGTTCAGACACGTTTAGTTACTAAATCACTCGCTACTCGACTAAAATACTCTCCTAATGCGAACTAGACTTTACGTCTGAGTGACGCGACAGGTCCGGCCTGAGTTCGTTACATTGCCCCCTTCTTAATGACATTTCGTCCCGAAATGTCATCCTCGGAGTGTGACGATACCTGCACGACTCTCCATATCTGCTTCGCGAAGTTCGATGGAAATGACACTCCACGGTCTTCATGTTTGGTCGTGGAAGATGATTACAGCAAACCAAAATCTCTACGCCGCTGGATTTGAATATCGTCTCCAACATACTCCTTATGATTCTCCAGTCCAGCCTATCGAGTTCACATGACAATTTTGGAATTGCTAGCTTCACCAGATTCTGGTCTACCATAGTGTCTCTCAACTTGGTGAAACTCTTCTAGACATCCTCATAAGACGGTTTACCATGGGAGTACTTCTTGGTAACTAGATAGAAGATATTTCTTTCGCCCTTTTTCAACTGCAGCACCTTTCCAACTTCTGGATTCTGCTCTCGCAGTGTTTGTAGTTGACCGAATTTCTTGGAGAACACAACAGCAATGCCCCTGGACATTCGTAGATCTTCTGCCACGCAGTGTGCTAGAGCGTAATTAGCAGGCACCTTGAAAAGGTCTCGTGGCTCTTCACTAGTTACACCATGTTGCACTTTCTGTCCGTTTGAATACAAGGACATAAACTGCTGATATGTCATTTCATCCTCTGGTGGTTTGAGGGTGCGAACCTGGTCGTGATTTCCAGCGTAAGGGGCCAATCGATTGAAGTGGACGACCCTTGGTTTCCCTCGTGGTGGCTTCTGAATTCGGTAGATAAGGTCGTTTATCCTTTTCATGATTTTAAACGGAACTTCCCAAGAGTTCTGCAATTTCGGCGATAGTCCACGACTACGTTTGGGGTTGTGCAACCAAACCAGGTCACCATCCTGAAACCCTCCGGCCTCGGCCTTGATGTCGTACGTCTGCTTCATTCTATCGCTGGCGCTCTGGATGTTCAACCGGACTCGTTCGTGGATATCGTCCATTCTCTGTCTCAAGTTGCTGACATAGTCCTCTCCCGCAGTGTCTTGTCCCGGTGGTATCCCAAATCGCAGGTCACATGGGAATCGTAGTTCTCGGCCCATTACGATACTCGCAGGGGTTTGTCCAGTTGATTCGTGTACTGCAGATCGATAGGCCATCAGGAACAAATGAAGATACTGGTCCCAGTCTCTTTGATGGTCTGAGACAACCTTGGACAATTAGCGGTTGATCGTTCTGTTCATCCGCTCCACCATTCCATCGGACTGCGGATGAAGCGCCGTGGTCCTTGTCTTGTTGATGTTCAGTAATTGACACATTTCTTGGAATACTCTGGATTCGAAGTTCCTGCCTTGGTCTGAGTGCAGCTCCAATGGAATACCGAATCGACATATCCACTCTTTCATCAAAACGTCGGCGACGGTGATAGCTTCCTGGTTGGGTAGGGCATAAGCTTCGACCCACTTACTGAAATAATCCATTGCCACCAGGATATATTTATTTCCATGGTCTGATTCGGGAAACGGGCCGGCAATGTCGATGACGATTCTCTCGAATGGGCTGCCTACATTGTACTGACGCATGGGAGCCTTTGGTCGTATTCGTGGTCCATTGCTAGCAGCACATACAGCGCACTTTCTGCACCAGTCCTGAACATCATCTCGGCAGCTAGTCCAGTAGAACCGCTGCCTCACTTTCTGCAAGGTCTTCTTCACCCCCAGATGTCCTCCGGCTACCCCGTCATGGATTTCACGAAGCACTTCCTGCCTTCGAATCCTGGGTACAACTATCTGGCGTCGGTCTTCACCACCATTTTCGGACTCCAACACACGCTTCAGTACCCCATTGTCCAGAGTAGGATTTAACAGCTGGCGAGTAACCTGCAATTTCCTGCCATGATGGTCTTCGATTGCACTTCTTCCAGCTAATGACTAAACCAAGTTCTGGATCTTTCTCTTGGTCTTTCTGAATATTGCTCTCATTCCAGTTGTCACCTACCGCTCTGGTTCTACAAAGTACAGCTTCTTTCTCTACTGCTCGTTGGCGATGAGAGCCGTCACCTGGGCATTTGCTACGCGCATGTCCTATTTTTCACAATTCCTGCATTTTACCGATCTTTTCTCAGGTAAAACTTCCTTGATCACTTTCCTTATGGCAGCTTCCAGCTCAGCAGGCTCCAGTGAAACTCCATCATTCACTCGGCTTTTACCTTGACCTCTGCAGGACTACTTTGCTGCTTCAAACTCTAATGACCTTGCCGTGCGTCTATGAGATGTGATGGTCGGGCTAGTGTCAACGCTTGTCTAGTTTCTTGGTCACGCAGTCCATCCAAGAATGCTTGAACCGCCAATCGCTCCATTACGTTCTCCGGAGTGGCCGGATATGCGAGACGTACCAGGCGTGCAATGTCAGCTTCGAATTCTTGTAACGACTCGCCTGATTTCTGGTAACGATTTTTCAGCTGAGAGTGGTAAACGTGTTCAAAATGAGCCTGGCCAAACCGTAGTTCCAAATGTTTGATCAGCTGATCATAGTCCTCCTGTTCTTGGGCGGTTAGGGTCTGCAAAATAGCCGTCGCTTCTCCACGCAATGCCAGTGTGAGTGCTACAGCTCTTTCCTCTGCATTCCACTCGTTTGCTTTGGCGGCAGCTCCAAATTGACGGCGGTAATTTGCCCATGGAGTTTTTCCATCGAACTGGGGCGGCTTCATAGAAAGCTTCTTGATTGCAGAATCAACCTTGAAATTCTGCATACCCTTCTTCAGGTCCAGCGTTGACTTCTCGTTGACCTTGTCTGTGGTTTGCGCAGCATTGACTCGTTTTTCCAGCCTATTGATGTTTTCCCTCATTTTGTCTATTTCTTCCTCGAATCTATCTATCTCCGCCTCTACTCTTTCTTCTACACCACAAATTTCCTGTTTCAGACCTTCCGTGCTTTCCAGGAGCTTCTCTTCCAGGCACTTCGCATTTTCATGAAGCTGTTCCTCCAGGTTTCTAGAATTTTCTTGGAGCTTCTCCTCCAGATTTCTAGAATTTTCTTGGAGCTTCTCCTCCAGATTTCTAGAATTTTCTAGAAGCTTTTCTTCCAGAGTTTCCTGCAGGTCATCTTTCAGGGTTTTTGAAGTTTCTTGAAACTTTTCTTCCAAATTTCTAGAAGTTTCTTGCAGATCTTCTTTCAAGCTTCTAGAATTTTCTTGCAGATCTTTCAAGCTTCTAGAATTTTCTTGAAGCTTATCCTCCAGGCTTCGAGAATTTTCTTCCAGTTTAACCATCATCGAACCCAAATAAACTCCGGGAACTTCGAATAAAAATGTTTCGGGGTCCTCACCTTCTTGTATAAGTCCTTGTGCAAGTCTTTCTTGAAGAACCACCTTTTTACCCGTTGTTTCAAGCTCCCTTTCTTCCAGTTCCTGTTTTAACTCCGCGACTTTCAGTTCTACAAGACGCACTTTTTTCACCATTTTGTCTTTGAACGAAATAAAACAAGTCTGTTTCACGTTGAAAGTTCAATTAGTTTATTTTCCGCGAACCAGCTATTCACGACGCGAGCACTTATTTATTTCAAAATCGCACTTCTGACACCACTGTAATGAATATTGTCCAAGTTCTACTTAAGATAATTTATTTATAGTTCACTATTCACTAATTTATTTGTAACACTCGATTTATTTACATACGCAAGCCTAATTCTCTACTAACTGTCGCTCGGGTCGACGTCGCTTTATATTCCCCTTCATAATTCTCGAAGGGTTCCAGTATATTCCAGAAGGTCTTCTTTCCTGATTCCTCTGGAATATTCGCGTCTCGCTCTGCCCTGACGCTTACGTCTGAGTGACGCGACAGGTCCGGCCTGGGTTCGTTACAATATCTTCCATCAACGAATGCAGCTAGCAGCTCACCAACGTTTCAACCGTGTTTATTATCAATTTCAGGCTTGGCTACGGCATGATTTAGAACCCCAGAATTGGGGTTGGATAATGCGTGATGAATTCCTGGAACCTGTTATGACAATGAATCCACCAGCTCCGGAGGAATTGCTCGACACAATATTCTACAACTGCAAGAATGGTTGTGGTTCGCGATGTGGATGCAGAAAAGCAGGGTTGCAGTGCTCTTTAGCTTGTGGCCAGTGTAATGGGCAAGCTTGTTTTAATGCTTCACCATATTAGAGTGATATCAATGACGTCGGTACTTTTGACTACCAAATCGTGGAAAAACTGGAGGCCAATATCATTGAAGACGAGAACACAGAGGAATTGGAAATTTCACAGCAACTGGAAGACGATAACGAAGAAGAAGAAAATTGAAGTAGAACTTATAGTTCTTATTATTAACTTTTTTGAATTTCAACTTTCATAAATGTATGAAATGGTATTTTTCACTAAAAAGATTAATTAAACATTTTATTCTTTTCTTTTTATTTAGTTAGGAAGTAGATAATTAGTATAAATAAGGTTCGAATTGATGAAAAGCACTGCCGTGAAGTCAAGAGGCTTTTGAGCGCTCGTTCATCCACCTTGTAGGTAGATTCGCATTCTCCAGTTTTAGAGACCAATTGGAAAGATTTTTACAGCTGTCAAAGAAAATTTCAAACTAAGGCGAAAATCCAGACTTCAAGTCAGTGCTTTAGGTGACCAATTTTTTTTTCGATCATTCGCTAGAAGTTTCTACGGTATCTATGGTCTTGGTAATGCGATCTAGACGAAATTTCCCACGTAGTTTGAATACATTATTCTTCATCTAAGTGCGAAATTTTATTTCAATCCAATAGTAGTAGTTTCGAAATCATCAGGAAAAAAATAGTTTGAACGGCTATATTTGCGGAACCCCTAGTCTAGTTTTGCTCATTGATGAACCTAACCGCGAAATTCGCGATCCGAACCTATCCTGAAAATTTCAAATCCCTAGGCCTTTCCGTTCGAAAGTTATGATTTTCTATGTTTTCTATAGTTCTGATCATGCGATCTGAAGAAAATTTAGCTCGAATATATCATTCTCAATTTGAATACAAAATTTCGTCATATTCAAATCCATAGTTTCGAAATCAAGAGAACTGAATTTCAAACGGCCATAGTTACGGAACCCCTAGTCTAATTTCGCGCATTGATGAACGTAACCGCGAAATTCGCGATCCGAACCTATCCTGAAAATTTCAAGTCCCTAGGCCTTTCCGTTCGAAAGTTATGATTTTCTATGGTTCTGATCATGCAATCTGGAGAAAATGTAACTCAAATATATCATTCTCAATTTAAATACAAAATTTCGTCACGATCAAATCCATGGTTTCGAAATTATCAAGAAAACTGAATTTCAAACGGCCAACATTTTTACCCGTTCTTCTGGCAAAGATGTATTAATATAAATATGAGTGCTACTGCTTTTTGATAGAGACATTCCTTATACCCTGAGGCTAAAAAGTAAAATTTCAAAAAACAAATATATTTAATGAATGAACATGCTCAGGACATTAAATCATGACATTAAGTCATATAACAAAAATTTCATCTGGTAGATGCTGCCCGAACGTTAACTGAACCGCTTATGCCAAATCTCAAGGTGTACTTCGACTTATGCTGGTTTTTTGGGAACTTGTTTCTATGAACAAGAACATTTTTTCCGTCTCTCAACATGTTAGCTTTCAAAAGAAAAGGGCTACAGATTTTGAGGGTACGTTCGAGGTCTGAATGCGTCGGTCAAGTATGTCAATGGCAGAAATCCGGTTTTGTGGATATAGCCATCTCATTTTTTTCTCTATAAATCGAAAAATATTATTTAAATAGAATTGAAACTTTGTGGTTAGTTATAAAATAACAACAGGAACATTCACGTGAAATTTTGTTGAGATCGTACTAAAAATTTCTGTCAAGAGTTCATAAAATGGCATAATTTGTCAACATCTTACATCTCGAATATCGTGAAATATACCCAGTACACCAGAAATGCCAATTTTCTTAAATGGACTGATTGATGGCTATTGTGAAATATGACCTTTCAATGCGAAATCGTAAACAGTATGAATCAAAACGTAATAAAATACACATCTTCGAAGTTAATACTTTGGTGCTCATTCATCACTTTGTCCATACACATCTAACTTGTATCATAATAAATGAAACTACGGACTAGTAGTTATGAATTACCAATTCTGATTGTATGTTTGTATGGTTACAATTTCAGTTGGAACAAACTTTTGATAGTGATCATAAAAAAGTGTAATGACTGTTGGTAACAATAGGGCCAAAGGTTTTTCATATTCTTCCCGAGTTTATTAATTAAAAGAGCTTAGATCTACCTGTAGGCTGTGTGTGCTGAATAGTTGTATTATCTATGGTCAATGGTTGATAAATGAAGGTTTGGCCATCTGCAGTTTGAACAATTTGTGTTTGTTGAGGTTGCTGTAAGAGCATCTGTCCTTGGCCAGCTTGTAAGCTGGAAACTGGTAAGACTTGGATTTGTTGCAGACCCTGTGTTCCGGGGGGTATAGTGTGTACCATAATCTGTTGTCCTCCTGCACCTTGAATGACTTGTCCAGGCATTTGCATTACTTGTACTTGCTGAGGTGTCACAGCCTGCATAACAACCTGTCCATCTGTTGTTGCTAATTGTTCCATAATTCAAAAAAGTTCAAGTTTTGTTGACTTCCAGAATAATCTGAAAACAGGAAACAATAAATTCTTACACAATTAGTGGAAAGTATAATATGAAAAACAAATTCCAAAAAACATCTCCCTCAATATACTCCAGTTAGTGAACTTGGATCATTAAGAGAACATCAGAAAGTAACAAATATGTACTAAAATACATAGGCTTCTAATCAACATTACACCGAACTATTATCAATTTTATTACACTTTTGATGAATATAACCTACGAGAAAATATCCACCATTCATAAGAAATCAAAACGCGAGAAAAGGAAATTTTATATTCAATATACAAACTTCATTAGATTTCGCACTACTTGAATAGTGAAAGGATATAAGGTCTACAACGAATTATTCATCAAAAATAATAACACAAGGATTAAACAGGAGGTTATGAATATGTCCAAAAGTGATAAATAATATTCTTCAAAAAATTATCTATGGAAGTGTCATACAAATTCAGTAACACCTCAAATGGTCGAATTTCAATGAAAAAACAAATGATTTGTTTCTCAATGGAGGTTCTTTTACGCCAATAATATTAGAACATTTAAAAAAACGAGAAACTTCAATATTATTATTGAAACCTAGAAGAAATATCTAAAATGTTTGCTGCACACCTTGAAACATTCTGCTCACAAGTTATCAAACCACATCAGTAGAAAATAAATAGATGACAATAGAGAAAATTAAAAGGTATTTTTAGAAGAAAAGGTCCTGAAGATATATAACTGTGTTTTTTGTTTATCACTGACATCTCACCACAGTTGTATTTAGAACTCGGTGAATCGCCATTAGTGAAAACGTGATCTAAACTCAACGAAAGGTTTGACAGCCACAAGAATAGATACATTCTGATCGGTAACTTTGTTATTTTCAACAAATCAACAATAAATTTTCACCCGTTCACCGGCTCAACGTCCGAATGTCAAACATTTGTTTTATAATATGTGAACTTACATTGGATATTTCAACTTGCACTTTCTCAATGATTGGTCGGCAATACCCAGACCAATGGCCACAACGCACTAAATACAACGCTGTTTGTGTATTGGCCACTGACGTTTTATTTGTTAGCAGTTACCACTCCTTACCTTCTTCTCAGGATCGATAAAATGCTTACTTATCTACCAAATTTCCTCAACTCCGCGGGAAAAAGGGAATCAATTACATTAATACCCAATTTACTTACGTATTTATGATTTTCTGAAATTTCCGAGAAAATGTTAAGTTATCAATTAAATATATCCATTTTCATTCGATTAGCAAAGCCAGTGTTTCTTAACGTGGTTCAATCTACTCAACATAGATGGCGTTCAAGTATCTTTATTTTTTAAATGACTAGATTAAACTACAGAATTCAGAAAAGTTTATAATTTCAATTTTACGTTCTATATAACATTCTATTTTCTATTTCTGACCAACCACAGATAAAAAAGTCAAAATCAGATGATGGCGATCCGATGAGAAGTCGACTAGCGCGCAGGTCAGGTTTCTGCTTTGCATCGGCATACTGCAACTCTTGTGCCAAACTGCGAAACTGCCAAATTGCCTTTTAATTTTTTATATTTTAATGTATCCTGTTTTGCTGGATGCCGGCCTACGATCTATTCTATTCTCTGAAATTCAGTAATTGGTAAGTGAAACGATGAGGAATTCCTATTTATTTCTAAAACTGCCTGTTTTAATTTCAACTATCCTGTGAAAAGTAATACTAAGTCTAACGTAAGTAAAAGGTAGTTACAAAGAATGGGTGAAGAACCTGCAATATATGGAAATCGATAGTGAGTATATACAGTTTTCAACGCTTAAAATCGATTTCAGTCTTATTTTTTCCTTTTGTTTTTAAACCATGTCGACTCCAGTCTTGAACCAAAGTTTCAACATTTCGTGCTCTGTTATTGGAAATGGAGAAATATTTCTCTGCTTTTCATATCATCATTTTTTCTAGTTGAATATTGCCGCAGATGTCAATATTTTGCTGATTTGTTATATTGAATTAATCTTTCAGCACACCAAACGATGAATTAGTTCAAATGAAGACTGAAGATATTACCCAACAGTTTGTGGATAGAAGAGGAATTTATAATAGAAGAATATATTCAGATGAAATGCAAGGTTTTAAAGCAGTTATTGGATCTGATAAAATGGAGATGATAAAAGCTGATCCACAAGAAATAGATAATTCAATTAGTAGCAGATATAATTCTAATCAAGAGGTAGTCTCCTATCATTCGAGAAATTTCAAGGAAGAATCATGTGAATATAGGTTAGTTCTTAAAAATCAATAAAATTTGAGCAACCCAAAGCAAGTTAAAAATTCATATAGTGCTCGATAGTAAATCATCTGGTCAATTACAATCAATTCTCATTAATAATGAGTTCGGTTAAGTTCGTTAATGGGCCAAATTCCACTAGGGGTTCCGTAAATATGGCTGTTCAAACTTTTGTTTCCCTGATTACTTCAAAACTACAGATTCGATCGAGATGAAATTTTGCACTCAAATGGAAAATGAGGTGTTTTAGCTACGTGCGAAATTTGGCCCAGATCGCATGACCAGAACCATAGAAACCATAGAAAATTGTAACTTTTAACGGAAATGCCTAGGGACTTGAAATTTTCAGGATAGGTGTGGATCTCGAATGTCGTATATCACGTTCATCTATGAGCAACATTATACAAGGGGTTCCGTAAATACGGTCGTTTGAAATTTTGTTTTCTCGATAAATTCGAAACTACGGATTCGATCGAGATGAAATTTTGTATTTTAATCGAGAATGATATATTGAAGCAATATTTTGTCCAGATCGCATGACCAGAACCATAGAAACCATAGAAAATTGTAACTTTTGAACGGAAAGGCCTAGGAACTTGAAATTTTCAAAGTGGGTTTGGATCGCGAATATCGCGGTCACGTTCATCAATGAGCAAAATGAGACTAGGGGTTCCGTTTTGAAACTAATGATCGGATTGGAATGAAATTATGCACCTAGCTGAGGAATAATGGATTCAAACTACGTGCATCACCAAGACCATATTTACCGTAGAAAATTCTAGCGAATTATCGAAACAAAATTGATCAGCTGAAGCACTGACATGAACTCTGGAGTTTCGCCTAAGTTTCAGAATTTTTTTGACAGCTGTCAAAAATTCCTTCAATTGGTTTCTAAAACTGGAAAATGCGAATCTACCTACAAGGTGCATGTACGAGCGCTCAAAAGCTCCTGCCTTCACGGCAGTGCTTTTCATAATTTTTTCTGATCTGGTATTGAGAATATTTGATATTTGGTGATTTCATCTCTAGAAGTTTATAAAAAGATATTGACATTATTTGACATTGACGTTTGTGGTTCTTTTCATGTTTGGTTTTATAGTCATGACAAATAGAAATGAGGAAACATTAAAATGCAAGATACGTGCCGCAACTTCAACCAATCAGAGTGAAGCAGTGTCTCGCTTCAACTACTGAAATAGTCGTGAGTGTGTCTCTTTTTGATCAAAAATAAACATATTGAACAAAAAATATACATAACCTTTGCAGATTGAAGCAAATGTGAATTTTGGTCCATTATTCGTTGAAGCAAATTTATCATAAGATTTGTGATTTGAAAAAGCAATTATTATTGCTCTTCTTTTGGGAAACTCTCACCTTGACATTTTAAAAAACCTACACATCATGAATGAACTAGGGTGAGTTTTGTATTTTTGTTCATTTTGTAAGCATTGTTATTTTCAGCAATAATCTGATTTGTCACGTCTGCCAAAAAACTTTTTCGAGTGTATCCACAAAAAATCGGCATTTGAGATCTGTTCATCATGAAGATGTCCAGAGAAAACCACTGTACACATCCAGTGTCCTGTTTGTATCGAGGAGGAAAATATGTATCTTTATCTAATGATTGGGATATAATTTTCAATATTTATAATTTTATAACGTTCGAGGTTATGTATTTGACTAGATTAAATTTTTTAGATTTTATGTTATATTGGTTTTTCTGTTGTTATAATAACATTTAAATAATTCTTATGATTTCTGTTTTTTTTTTTTCAGCTGAAAGATGACATGGAAAATTATATGTATTATACAACAACTGTCAACCTAATCGTAAAAGACAAGACAAGAGACAAGACTACAACGATTCTTAGACCAGCTGCAATAAAACGACGGAGACAAGAAATCATCCAAGATATTTCAAGTGAATCGTCAGAAAATATAGAAATTGCTAATTCTCAAGAACCAAACATTGATGCTGTATCAGCCAAAACTGTTGAGAATATTGGAGTTGATTTTGCTCCTACAAATGTAACACCTAGCCAAAAGGTCACTGTTGGAACACAAACTGATATTAACAACCGTACTGTTGCTGTACAAGTAAATAGTCGTCCTAAGTATCGTAGCGTGTCAGTTCAATGTAAAATTTCATCAATCGGAATTGATGAATCCTGCTCAGCAATCAAAACTGGTGGCATTAGTACTGCAACATCTCCAATAAAACCATTGCGTCAAAAATTACATCCAAATTTATTGGAAGATACTCAGAAAAGTTCATAAGATATTTATGAACCTTCCAAAAATACCGGCTCAGGTACTATGGATTCTAGCAGCCTTCAATCTCCTGTGAAAAAATCTGAAATTTTGAAAGTCACAAGTTACTTAATTAACGATAATTTAAAAGCGTATACTGGTGTTCCTCAAGAATGGAATGTATTAGTGTAATATCTAATATTGATATTACCAATATAAAATTATCTTTACTGAAAATACGACGCCAAGATACTTTGGAAAGATTAAGTGAACAGTTTGGAATGAGTGTCAGCAATGCTAGTATTATTTTTAATAAAACAGTTCCTGTTGGCACATTCATTAAAAAAACTCGTTTATATGCCAGAGTCTAGTAACATAAAAAAAAATACTACCAATACCATTTAGAACTTCATATAATCATGTGATTGCTATTATTGATGCATTTGGGATACAAATTGAAAAACCAAGTGATCCAGAATACCAATCTTTAACTTGGTCAGATTATAAAAAAAGTAATACTTTGAAGTATTTGATATCTTATACATCAGATGGATTTATAAATTTTATATCAGAAGGATTTGGAGGTCGAATTTCAGATGAACTATTATTCCAAGAAAGCGGATTATTGGAAGAGCTACCCGAGGCTTGTGCTTTCATGGCTGATCGAGGATTCAAAAACATTGTTCCACTTCTTGATGATGAAAATATCGAATTAATTCGACCACCTTCAGTTAATTCTGGAGTAAAACTATCACAATCTGACATCTTACAAGGCAAACAAATCGCTGCTCTACGTATTCATATAGGGGTATCACAAAGACCTAGGAGAGTCGGGATATAAACAAAAATAAATATAGAAAGAGTTATCGGAAGAATAAGAGAGTTTGATTTTCTAAAACCTCATGCGTTTATAGTCACGTGATTTTTTCTTTAATTTTATCAATTTTTAATTCTTTATAATTAATTGAAAACAAGTTTTTTGCATTAAATATTAATATTGATATAAATAAAGTTTTAAATACATAAAAAAATCAATAATTTTTTTTTCCCAATTCTGAAAAGATAACATACAGATATATGATTTTACTTATTATTGTCAATTCTTGATCGAGTAACTATCTGAACTACAAATTCTTGACAGACACTAACCTAATATTCTTATACTGCCTTCAGTTTTCATACTACATTGGCCGAATTTACTGACAAATCCTATATGAAGTAGTTATGAAATTTTAATAAATCATTTTTTGAGCGCTCGTACTACTTACACGAGGGCTATATCATTTCGTCACGATGTCTGTATTTTTCGAATTTTGAGCCTTAAATGGTCTCAATCAACTATGTTCGACTCACTGATAACGAATCCGTCGGAAAATTCGAGTCTGTCCGTCCGGCCGTCCGTCCGTAAGCACGATAACTCTCGAACGGATCAACCTAGAGACTTGAAATTTTCAGTGTAGGTTCAGATCCCGAATGCCTTGGTTAAGTTCGTTAATGGGCCAAATTCCACCAGGGGTTCCGTAAATATGGCCGTTCAAAGTTTTGTTTCCCTGATTACTTGAAAACTACAGATTCGATCGAGATGAAATTTTGCACTCAGATGGAAAATGAGGTGATTTAGCTACATGCGAAATTTTGTCCAGATCGCATGACCAGAACCATAGAAAATTGTAACTTTTGAACGGAAATGCCTAGGGACTTGAAATTTTCAGGATAGGTGTGGATCTCGAATGTCGTGATCACGTTCATCTATGAGCAACATTATACAAGGGGTTCCGTAAATACGGTCGTTTGAAATTTTGTTTTCTCGATAAATTCGAAACTTCGGATTCGATCGAGATGAAATTTTGTATTTTAATCGAGAATGATATATTGAAGCAATATTTTGTCCAGATCGCATGACCAGAACCATAGAAACCATAGAAAATTGTAACTTTTTAACGGAAAGGCCTAGGAACTTGAAATTTTCAGGGTGGGTTTGGATCGCGAATATCGCGGTCACGTTCATCAATAAGCAAAATGAGACTAGGGGTTCCGTAAATATGGCCGTTCAAAATATTTTTTTCCAGATAGTTTCGGAACTACTGATCGGATTGGAATGAAATTATGCATCTAGCTGAGGAATAATGTATTCAAAGTACGTGCAAAATTTTGTCCAGACCGCATCACCAAGACCATAGATACCGTAGAAAATTCTAGCGAATTATCGAAACAAAATTGATCAGCTGAAGCAGCGACTTGAAGTCTGGAGTTTCGCCTAAGTTTCAGAATTTTTTTGACAGCTGTCAAAAATTCCTTCAATTGGTTTCTAAAACTGGAAAATGCGAATCTACCTACAAGGTGCATGTACAAGCGCTCAAAAGCTCCTGCCTTCACGGCAGTACTTTTCTAAATTTTTTTTCATGCTTATTGAATAACTGTCAATTTTGCATACCAACCTTCGTTATTACTTCGGTAACAATTATAATGAATCCTTTTCATATTGCTGATTGCTTCAATACTAGTTGAATGCACAACATAATATACATTTCTAGTGAGAAGTTCTCGCCAGTTCTCGAACACTTCCAAAGTCCTAAAATTATAAAAAGATGTTTTATTATTCAATTTAAGAACTGAATGGCGGTCTTGAGATCCGAATCATTTTATTTTCCTCCTCGGTAAGTTTTTTGGCAGACGTGACTAATCAGATTGTCGCTGAAAATTTATTATTTATTCTGCTAACGAAAAACAGAATGAACATAAATACAAAACTCACCCTAGTTCATTCTAGATTTGTAGGTTTTTTAAAATGTCAAGGTAAGTGTTTCCCAAAGAAAAAGCAATATCAATTGCTTTTTTAAATCACAAACTTATGATAGCTTAAAATTTTGCTTCGACGAATAATGGAACTAAATTGGTTGAAGTTGCGGCACGTATCTTTATAGAATACCTTATTCTATACTCAAAGCGTATTTTGCATTTTAATGTATCCTGCGGACCACTGGTTGGGAACTACTGTATTAGAATAAGTCAAACTGAAGTTAAATTGACAATGGCTAAAATTATGAAGTATTTCATGAGATCTACAATTTATTCCAGAATAGCTGTGTTCTACATTGGATTGCTTTCTAATTAACCTCGCTACACTTATTATCATGGGAAATTGGACACAATTAATAGTTGTTAAAGTTTAGTTCACACACTTTCATTTTTATATGTGACCAAAAAAGTGCGAAATTTTATATTTGTAATTTTCACAGGAAAAATATAATTTGGAAATAAATTGATTCCCTTGAATTAACCTTTCAGCACTGAAAATCATGAAGAAGTAGGAATGAAGGTAGAGCACTTGGATATGACGGAACAGTTTGTGGATGAGAATGGAATTTATGACAGAGAAATATATTCAGATGAAATTGATGATTTCAAATCGCATATTGCACCTGACCAAACTGAGGAACAAGAAATAGTGAATTCAACCAATAACAAGAATAATTCAAATGAAGAAAATTCAATAAATTGCAAGGATATTTCATGCGACTTCAGGTCAGTTCTTGATAATAAATCTAATTCAAAAGAGATAAGACATGAATGCCACATATTTAGCTATTTTTCAATCTCTGAGAGGTCCCTCCAAAGTCACATAGATTCTGTACATTTGAATGAAAAAAAAAAAAACACAAGTGTGTGCCCAACAAACACAGACTGGCTGGCCCGACAATGGGACGAAAGCGGTTTGCCGAGCTGCCGCATTCGGCCCGCTTACTGCTCCCGGCTCGGCATGTAGGTAGGGCATGTCCGCCAGGCCGTAAGGTGGCTGAGAGTCGGCTAGCCAACCATTCAGCCTCGGCGAAACCTTTGAGTAACCGATTACGGGCCGATGGTGGATAGACGGTAGCCGGTAAATGCACGGCAGGCCATCGGTGGCTCGCTAGGGTCAATCCTCTTGTAAGCCACCATTTATCGTCCAGACGAATGCACATTCTATCGGGTGTTCAATAAAATATGGTCGTAGTTGGCTGAAGTTTCCGAACGTAGGTCCGTTGATACGTCGTCGTTCGTATGGTTTGATGACATCTAATCATCTAATTTTTTGATAGCCAAGGCATACGTTTTGCCATACATAGGCGACCTTGACCATAACAATTATTGAACAACCTTTATCAAACGAAATGAATGACAATTGTATTAAAAAATTATGTATAAAATTGATATTTCTAGCTCAAATAGGTGAATATTGAAAATTGGCAATATTCCAATCTGAAATACGACATTTGAAGGTTATAATAATGGGTTTAGTAGAAGATGTATCAAATAAAATTGGAATTATACTATCAGAGAAGTTATTTCAGCAATTTTATAAACTTAAAAAAAAACGTTCAAAAATGCATGAAAGGGTTCTGGGAACTAAAGAATAAGAAAAAAGACACCTAAAATTTGTTTATATCAAAATCTGAACTTGAATTTTGAATAAAACACTTTTTACAAAACATAAGATCATTTATTAGTCACACATAGTTAAATATTCACAGAATAATAATTAATCTTTCAGTATACATTTCTGGAATGTGTCAATATCTACAGCTTAGAACAAATACAAAAAAAAAATTTTTTATATATGTAGAAGTAAAGGAAAATGTATACTTATCATGAACAAAATGCGCAAAGTTTCAAGAAACTTGGCCAAAAAAATAAACTATATTTATATCAGTATCAGCAACAAATTAGTATAGAATAATCGGCTTGGAAACCATACAAAACAAAAAATATTTATACATATTTTTTTATAGTTCACATCATATGACTAGAATGGGTTAATGGGAGCTACAAATGTACTCAATAAATTAATACAAGATTCTAATAGTAAGGAATAAATGGCGCAGTTTCAAACAACCCTAACAAAATACTCTAGTTTATTTTCAAATATAGTAACAAACTAAAAATACCTGAGGTGAAACACTATTATTTTTTATTTTCTCGATTGGTCCTTCCTCCAGCCTCTTGCCCTATCAGAAGCATTTTTCAGCCAATTGCGAATAGCAGTATCTATTTCGGAATATCTTGAGTTTGCTGTTGCAACGGCTCCTCAAAAATATTAACACTGATGATTGAAGAAGCCAATGCTTTCGGAAATATTCAGTTATAACTTTTTGCACCTTTAACAGGCGTTAAAATCGTAGCGGTTAATTTTAGAGCAATTTTGATTTTACATTAATTTCGATTATATATTTTAACTGGTTTTTGAGATTTTGATGCCAAAAATTCTATTTTATTTTGCTCTAAAATTAAACTAGGCTCTTAAGATTTAGTCTTAGTAGGTGAATTCGACTAAATATGTTACTTTAATCAGTTGTACTCACAAAATATTGTATTGTCCACCATGTAAATACGTCTGGGACTGGAACATTTTCATTGTTTACTTGTTGTCTTCCGCCTACACGCTTTCTTGAAATCGGAATACGACACTAAAGTACTGCAGCAGTAGCCTTTCACGAATAAATACAAACATTATCATATATAATAATTGATAATCATCATTATCAAGGCATGCGAATCACCTAATATAAATACAATAAACACCGCGAATAGCAAATCTCATGAACCAAACGTACACAACTGACACAAGCAGTACAAGCACAATGGCCGCTAAGACTGAATATAGGATGTCAGTTGTCAGTCGGTCTTCGGTCAAAAATATCAAATGATGCGACAGCGCTGACGCCTAATTTGTCCGCAAGATGGACCATATACCTAGTCGGCGAAACATCCTGCGGATAGGTTTCGGCCCGAAATATGGTATCCCGGTAGAGGGTGTCCGAGGAGTAGCCACCTCCGGCCCGATAACATAAATGCTGCTCTCGGTTTGCCGCTAAGTTGCCGAGTAAGGGCCGATTCTTTGTAAATTAGAAACGGTATACCGGAATTGGGCCGACGGAGATCCAGATCTGGCTACGACAGCCACCAGCTAACCGCGCGTGCCGGCTGGCGGCCGAATGTTTGCCGATGGCGTTTGGTTTGTTGGGTGACTATGCTTAGAACATCAAAAGTAACCTCACAAGTCATATGGTGGTTCATTTGAATCCGAAACAACGTAAGTGTCATTTGTGCGACTACGCTGCAAATTTAAAAGGCAATCTCAAAAGACACATGGATTGTTTCCATTCGAATCTGAAAAAACATAATTGCCACTTGTGTGACTTGGCTGCAAATGTTAGAAGTAGTATCAAGAAACACATAGATTCGGCTCATTTGAATCTGATGAAACACAAGTGCTACTTGTGTGACTGCAAGTTTAGAAAATAATCTCAAAAAACACATGGAGTGTTTTCATTTGAATCTGAAGAAACATAAGTGCCACTTGTCTGACTGCTTCAAATTTCAAAATTCATCTTGTGAACCATGTAGATTCCGTTCATTTTAATCTGAGCCAACATAAATGCCACTTGTGTGACTATGCTACGAATATTAAAAGTTGTCTCAGGGAACACATAGATTCTGTTCATTTGAATCTGAAAAAAACATCAGTGTCACTTATGTAAATATGCTACAGAAATGAAGAGACAACTGAAAAAATTGAGAAAAGCACTGCCGTGAAGTCAGGAGCTTTTGAGCGCTCGTTCATCCAACTTGTAGGTAGATTTGCATTTTCCTGTTTAAGAAACAAATTCATAAAATTTTTGACTGCTGTCAAAAAATGTTGTGACTAAGGCGAAACTCCAGACTTCACGTCAGGCTTTAGGTGATTTTTTGAGCGCTCGTACTACTTACACGAGAGCTATATCATTTCGTCACGATGTCTGATTTTTTCGACACACTGATGACGAATCCGTCGGAAAATTCGAGTCTGTCCGTCCATCCGTAAGCACGATAACTCTCGAACGGAAAAACCTAGAGACTTGAAATTTTTAGTGTGTGTTCAGTTTCCAAATGTCGCGGTTGAGTTCGTTAATGGGCCGAATTCCACCAGGGGTTCCGTAAATATGGCCGTCCAAAACTTTTTTCTCCTGATTACTTCGAAACTACAGTTTCGATTGTGACGAAATTTTGTATACTAATGGAGAATGATATATTAAAGCTAGATTTCTCCATATCAGATGACCAGAACCATAGAAACCATAAAAAATCATAACTTTCGAACGGAAAGGCCTAGGAATTTGAAATTTTAAGGGTAGGTGTGGATCTGAAATGTTGCGTTCACTTTTATCAATGAGCAGAATTATAATAGGGGTTCCGTAAATACGGTCGTTTGAAATTTAGTTTTCTCGATAATTTCGAAACTACGGATTCGATCGAGAATGGAAAATGATATATTAAAGCTACATTTTGTCCAGATCGCATTACCAGAACCATAGAAATCATAGAAAATTATAACTTTCAAAGGGAAATGCCTAGGGACTTGAAATTTTTAGGCTAGTTTTGGATCGCGAATGTCGCAGTCACGCTTATCAATGAGCAAAATTAGACTAGGGGTTCCGTAAATATGGCCGTTCAAAATATTTTTTTTCTGATAATTTCGGAACTACTGATTGGATTGGAATAAAATCTTACACCTAGCTGAAGAATAATGTATTCAAACTACCTGCAAAATTTTGTCCAGATCGCTTCACCAAGACCATATATACCGTAGAAAATTCCAGTGAATTATCGAAAAAAAATTGGTCAGCTGAAGCACTGTCATGAAGTTTGGAGTTTCGCCTAAGTTTGAGAATTTTTTTGACAGCTGTCAAAATTTTTTTCAATCTGTTTCTGAAACTGGAAAATGCGAATCTACCTACAAGGTGGATGAACGAGCGTTCGAAAGCTCCTGACTTCACGGCAGTGCTTTTCCAATTTTTTTTCGATAATTCGCTAGAATTTCCTACGGTATGTATGGTCTTGGTGATGCGATCTGGTCAAAATTTCCCACGTTCTTTGAATACATTATTCTTCAGCTATGTGCAAAGTTTTATTCCAATCCAAAAAGTAGTTTCGAAATTATCACGAAAAAAATATTTTGAACGGCCATATTCACGGAACCCCTAGTCTAATTTTGCTTATTGATGAATGTGACCGCGAAATTCGCGATCCGAAACTATCCTGAGTCCCTAAGCCTTTCCGTTCGAAAGTTTTGATTTTCTATGGTTCCTTTGGTTCTGGTGATTCGATCACATAAAACACAAAATTTCGTCACGATCAAATCCGTAGTTTCGAAATTATCAGGAAAACTAAATTTCAAACGACCATATTTACGGAACCTCTAGTCTAATGTTACTCATTTAGGAACGTGACCGCGACATTCAAGATCCACACCTATCCTGAAAAGTCTCTAGGCCATTCCATTACAAAGTTATAATTTTCTATGGTTTCTATGATTGTGGTCATGCGATCGGGATAAAATTTCGCATGTATGTTGAACACGTCATTCTCCATCTGAGTGCAATCAGGAGAACAAAATTTCGAACGGCCATATTCACGGAACCCCTGGTCGAATTTTGCCCAATAACGAACTTAACCGCGGCATTCGAATTTACCCTGAAAATTTCAAGTTTCTAGGGCGTTCCTTTCAAGAGTTATCGTGTATACGGACGGACAGACTCGAATTTTTCGTCATCAGTGAGTCGAACTATGTCGATTGAGACCATTTTCGGATCAAAATTCGAAAAATATAGACATCGTGACGAAATGATATAGCCCTCGTGTAAGTAGTACGAGCCCTCAAAACCCATATGGATTCTGTTCATTTGAATCTGAAACAACATGAGTGTCATTTGTGCGACTACGGTACAAACAAGGAATGCATTCTCGAGAGGCATAGTTGGAGGTCTTTCTATATTCTTTGGTTTGTGACAAACTAAGGAGCATTGGCTATCAATCGAAGAGTTTTGGACTGAAACCTTTGAATGAAGTTTTTTATGGATTGCTTTGCACAGCCACACAGTGGTATACCATAAGTCCAGATGGGTTTAAGAACTATCTTATACAGCAGAGGTGGCCAACTTGATGAGACTGAAGATCGACTTTTTACTGACAAAACCCTCCGAGATCTACCAGTTTCAAAATTGTCAAGTTTTTTAATGAAAGAGTACCTATAGTTGAGTGGACGAATATAAACGTTCAGAGAAAATTAAAATATAGAAACATAATCGATCGACCGGACCTAGAGCCGCGATCGACCGGTTGGCCCCCCTGTTATACAGCAGCAGTTTGTTCTGGATAGTCAATTTTGATCTCTTTCTGATAGTCCAGTGCATGTTCCGAGCTTTAATGTCAAGCTGATTTCTTTTGACTTCTATATGTTTCTGCCATTTAAGTCGCTGATCCAGGTGCAGTACAAGATATTTTAAATTTTGACTTGTGGGTATAGAAATTCCGGTCATTGTTAAGCTGGGACAGGCGTCGATGCGTGTGGTGAAAACTACTTGTATCGATTTATTATGATTTAATGTCATCCTCCAAGTTTTAAACCAGTTGTTTGATTGATCAAGTTGTTCTTGGACCTTTCTGAAGGATATATCCGGGTCATCATCGAGAGCTGATATTGCGACGTCATCTGCAAATGCTGCAATGGTTATATCATGAGCTTCTGGCGTATCGGCAGTGTATAGTAAATACAGGTATGGTTCTAGCTTACTATTCTCTTGGTACACCAGATTTGATGGAAATTTAGTTTGACAGAGTGTCATTGTGTCTGAATGAAAAGTTTCTATCAGAAAGGTATGACCTCATGATCAGGTGGTAGGTACTTGTTGTCAAGGTTAAGGTTATGGAGCGTTTGATTTTTGTGACTTTTCCGAATTTCGTGATATGTTTTCAAATAGGTGGATAGGACGTGGTGGGTCGATTTCTTGGCCTCTGCACGCTCCCCGGATCTCAACACCTGTGATTTCTTTTCTTGGAGTCATTTGAAAACATGCACAGTAACGGTGAGATGAAAAGTGTTGAAGAACTAAACAACGCATTGCAAATGCTTGTGACATTATTCGTGAGCAAACTGATGTGATAGTGGCTGCATGTAATAATTCGTTAAAACGCCGGGCAAGACTTTGTGCACATCCAACGAATGGTGACCATTTCGAAAAAATTCTGTAAACAATTTGGGTCAATTTTATCGGTGAGTTTGTGAACTTCCTAATTTTTTTTAATAGTTCTTTTTCAATCAGTAATTTTTCTTCTCTTTAGTTCGAACTTCAAGATTTATACCGATCAGGAAAAATCTCCTTATAAAAGCTGAAAGAGAGAATGCATATGGCACCGTGATTCATGGCAGATCTCCTAACAGAGAGATAACACGATCCTCCTAGGATTTTGATGCCCAAGATTTTTCGCACCTATTTCAAATTGACCATTTTATATAATCAACTTCTGGCGGGATGATTTATTTGATGAGTTCTAGCACCTGTTAAAAAAATTACGAAAAGCACTGCCGTGAAGGCAGGAGCTTTTGAGCGCTCGTACATGCACCTTGTAGGTAGATTCGCATTTTCCAGTTTTAGAAATCAATTGAAGGAATTTTCGACAGCTGTCAAAAAAATTCTGATACTTAGGCGAAACTCCAGACTTCATGTCAGTGCTTCAGCAATTTTTTTTCGATAATTCGCTAGAATTTTCTACGGTATCTATGGTCTTGGTGATGCGATCTGGACAAAATTTTGCACGTAGTTTGAAAAAATTATTCCTCAGCTAGGTGCAAAATTTCATTCCTATCCGATCAGTCGTTTCGAAACTATCAGGAAAAAAATATTTTGAACGGCCATATTTACGGAACTCCTAGTCTAATTTTGCTCATTGACGAACGTGACGGCGATATTCGCGATCCAAACCCACCCTGAAAATTTCAAGTTCCTAGGCCTTTCCGTTCAGAAGTTACAATTTTCTATGGTTTCTATGGTTCTGGTCATGTGATTTGGAGAAATGTAGCTTGAATATATCATTCTCCATTCAAATACAAAATTTCGTGACGATCGAATCTGTAGTTTTGAAATTATCAAGAAAACTAAATTTCAAACGACTATATTCACGGAACCCCTAAAATAATTTTGCCCATAGATGAACGTCATCACGACATTCCAGATCCTCACTTATCCTGAAAATTTCAAGTCCCTAGGCGTTTCCGTTCAAAAGTTACAATTTTCTATGGTTTCTATGGTTCTGGTCATGCGATCTGGACAAAATTTCACATGTAGCTTGAACACCTCATTCTCCATTCGAGTGCAAAAAGCTGTAGTTTCGAAGTAATCAGGAGAACAAACTTTTGAACGGCCATATTTACAGAACCCCTGGTGAAATTCTGCCCATTAACCAACTTAACCAAGGCATTCGGGATCTGAACCTACACTGAAAATTTCAAGTCTCTAGGTTGATCCGTTCGAGAGTTATCGTGCTTACGGTCGGACGGACTGACGGCCGGACGGATAGACTCGAATTTTCCGAGGGATTCGTCATCAGTGAGTCGAACATAGTCGAGTGAAACCATTTTCGGCTAAAAATTCGAAAAATACAGACATCGTGACGAAATGATATAGCCCTCGTGTAAGTCGTACGAGCGCTCAAAAAAAGTCTGACCTCAAAAAAACACCCTGTATAATATTACCAATATGGGTTCAGATTCTTACCTTGGTTGCTTGAATGGCGTTTGTTTGAAAACTTTCTTGTTCTTGGTGGCATATTGAGTTTCTGACGATGATTGCAGAATCACCATAGGCACCATAAGGATGTATGTGGTGTGATAGACAGAGTAATAAGGGATAGCCAACATGGTTCTGTTGATGGAATGGCTTTCAGAGATTAGGAGAATGTCGACTTTGTTGTGTCTAAGAACGTCGGGATTTCTTGTTTAGGCGCTGGTCTCCTCGAAACGCGACGGACGACCGACGCGGAGACGCCTCCGTCAATTTCCGAATTATATGTTCGGGAAACCATGAGCACGTTCTCTCTGAACCGCCAGGGCGGGCGAGATTCAGGGCTGGCGAGATTTAAAAGTTACACCGTATGACGTCACCGCACGTCGTAGGTCGCGTGCGAGCGGTTCGAGGAGACCAGCGCCTTATGGTTTGTCAAACCGTTAGCGTTCCATAACGTAACTCTTAGAATTTTATTAGCCATTATGTTTTTTCAAAGCATGATGTGCTGATTCGAAAGCTGCGAGAACATATTTTTAAATTCTCCTAGGAATTTAGAAAGCTGTTGAGTTAGTTGTGTTGAAGTGCCTCCTTGATTCACATTGATTGTGGCCTGTGGCTCTGGAGTTGTTGGATTAACGAGGGGTATTTGTATGATGGCATTTGGTCATCGATTGGAAGTTTTTGGTTTAGTTTTCTGTATAAGGTCTTTAGAAAGTTGGCATCCTTCATAGTTGGCTAGGTAATCTCAATCACATATAGGGCACATTTTGCAGGCATGTTTTTTAGTTTTTGACAGCTTTAAGACAGTTGTGGGGTCGATAACAATTAATATGCTTTAGAGTGGCCGTATTCTTGGCACCTTATGCTTTGAACTAACCCTTTTTTTTTCTTGGAGGTTCTATGGTGATCTTAACTGCTTTCCAGCCACCGTCTCGGGCGTACCAGTTGCGCCCCGGGAGTGATCCACACCAATGTTTGACCGTTCCAGTGCCGGGGGTCAAGCGCTCGCGCTACCTTCCCCTCTCCCCTAGTGCACCACCCGAATTTGCGGGGCTTCAAGCTGTTCAACGCCAAACCCGTCATATTTGCTGTTTTGTTTACATTTTCTGACAGTTTGGTTTTGGAATGTTCCCGCGATAGCTAGGGCGTGACGCCCCAGTGCGTTAAGCCCCGGAGTATCACCCACCTGGCTGGAAAGCCACTCTTGTTACATACATGTTGTAGTTTGTAAATTGTTTTATGGTTTGATTGTGGCTCGAGATCAACGAAGAACATAGAAAAGGGTTCTTTGCTTACTCTATGATGAATATTCATAATATTTCGAACTTTATGCTCATGAGTCGAAATTTCGTTATTAATTATCTATAAGCTGATGTTTTATTTTATAAGTTATGGATGTCGTGTACATTATGTGTAAAGTATTGTTAAAGTCTGGCTTCGTTATCAAATAAACATTATTATTATTATTGTTAATTTTTTAGTAGGCACAGAATGGTGCAAGTTCCGAATAACAACATGATAAGCGTATTGGATAAGTGTGGTGAATGATTTTTTCCCTTAAACCACGTTCCTAGGCGGAAAGTTTTCTATAAGCGTTTACGGTGTGTGTACTTATTTTGATTTTATCATTAGCTAGTTAGTACTCTAGCATGGAAAGAATTTATTTTGATTAAGTCAGCAAAGCTTTTGATCATTTCTTGATAATAATCGGCTACATCTTAAATAAATATTGGGGGTGGGGTTAGAGTCTTGTTTTCCTCAACTTGTGCGTTTTCATTTGGTTCCGTAGATGACATTATCTGTAAAAGTGTAAATCTGTTTTCTGACGGGGTAATAGTTGGTCTAGGGGTTTGTGTAGGCGATTTTTTACGTTTTTTGGCGATCTGCCAATTAAGTTGGTTATCTTCTCCCATTATTATATCTTGGTTATGGGTATCTATTTGTAGTATTTTCAGGATTTTGTGTTTGTTTATCAGGATCTCTGTTTATGCTATCTATTATTTGGTTTAATTGAACACGTCATTTTGAAAAGGGCCGGAGTCCAGCCATAAAAACTTATCAGGAGCAACAAAATATGATTCATATGAAAAATACTACGGTGCTAACGGGACTGAACATAGAAGATGAGAAAATATTATATACTTTTTGTGAGATTCATTTATAAAACCAAAACATTCATCATACAGATGGCACCAAATCATGATTTTGAACAAAATTCGTGGCCTTTTCGAAATGACGAGTTCAATTGTTGTATCGGTACATTATTTGATGAACTCGTGATTTTCGTGGATTGTCATTTTATTATCATTTGAAGACACAAGTTTTCAGTGTGTGTACACCTTTATATCATTCATTGAAAGTGTTATCTTGAGACAGTTGTTTTGTACCATCGCGATCGGGATAAATAATTTAAGTTTGCCATTTACGTTTTTATTTCCGCTTTGCGCGGAGGAAGAATTGTGGACACCAAAGTTTTTTCTTTGAAATGTTTAAATGTAACAAAAAAGTGACAAACGAAGCGAATAAAAAAATTTGATGATATTTTAAATATTCCCTTAAAGTCGTCGTCGACTTCATTCACTGTTGAATTTGGGCATGGTATTTTGGATTAACTTGAAAAAATATCGAAAAGAATTGCTCCTATCAAGACAGATGTGATCACGTCTATTACTCGATCTGAACCGTCATATTATTGACCTATACTCAATAATTCTTCCATTATCCAAAAGTTTTTGGTAGTCTTATTTGCTCATGGATTCAATTGAATTTATCTTTCAGCTCTGAAAATGTCGAAGAAGTAGAAAAGAAGACAGAAAACTCGGATATTATGGAACAGTTGTTGAATGAGAATGGAATTTATGATAGAGAAATATATTTAGACGGAATTGAAGATTTGAGGTCTGATACTGGATCCGGTAAAACTGAGCAACAAGAAATAGATAATTTAACTAATAACAAAAATACTTCAAATGAAGAGAATTCGATTAATTGCGAGGATGTTGCATACGACAATAGGTCAGTTCTTAAAAATAAATCCAGTTCGAAAGGGAGGAGACATAATTGCCACATATGTAGCTATTCTTCAAAATGCGAGAGTTCCCTCAAAAATCATTTAGATTCTGTACATTCAGATTCGAAGCAACATAAATGTCAATCATGTGACTATACTTCAAGAACAAAAGGGACACTTAACCGACACATAAATTCTGTTCATTTGAATCTGAAGCAACAAAAGTGCCACTTGTGTGACTCTGCTGCTAATGTCAAAAGATCTCTCAAAAACCACATAGATTCTGTTCATTTGAATCTGAAACAACATAACTGTCACTCGTGCGAATATGCTACCAACAACAAAAGCGATCTCAAGAAGCACATGGAGTCTGTTCATTTGAACCTGAAAAAACATAACTGTCACTTATGTGAGTATGCTTCCAACATTAAAAATCATCTCAAAAGTCACGTAGAATCTGTTCATTTAGATTCTAAACTGAATCAGTGTCACTTGTGTGATTACTCTGCAAATTACAAAAGTAATCTCAAAAGTCATATCGATTCGGTTCATTTGAATGTGAAAAATAATGAGTGTCACTTATGCGACTACGTTTCATACAAGAAATATGATCTCAAGAGGCATATGCAGTGTGTTCATTTGAAACTGAAAAAATATAAGTGTCACTTGTGTGACTATGGTGCGAATAACAAAAATTATCTCAGAAGTCACATAGATTCTGTTCATTTGAACCTAAAAAAGCATGGATGTCATTTGTGCGACTATGCTTCATACAAAAAAGGCCACCTCAAAAGGCATGTGGATTCTATTCATTTGACTTTGAAAAATTCGAGTATTCTGACGTGAAATCAGAAAATTATTGAAAAGGGTTTTTTTTTTTGGAATAACTGAAAAAGAATATAGTATAATACAGATTCGATTCACATGGATTTTGCCCACTTGGTGCCCCATGAGTGCTTGGATTTGTGTGTATTTTTTTGATATTTTTCTTAACTTCCTACTTACGTACTGTAAATTAATTTTTTGTTTCTGAGCTTGAAAGGCATAGCCTCAGCTCTTCTTATTAATTTAATAATAATAATAATTCCCTACTTAATCAATAAATTAAATACAATCGTTTATATAAGATTTGAATTCCGATAATATTCCTGATATAGTGTTTGAATAAAAGAATCTTTGTTATACATATTTGTTTTTCAATTTATTGTTCAGCTAAGACCACGAGAAGGTGTAGGGCTATCTATTGCCGTGAAATTAAACCTATAACCTATTTGTCTTTATGTCTTATGAGGATCATTCCCGTGTAATATTTGGGAATATGAATATTTAATTTCAAATTCGGTAACCTACCTCGGTCTGTATATTCGAAGTAGAGCATACATTGTAGTAATCAACGGATGTCGTTAATTTTGGAGCTGTGTGACTGAGATGTGATACGTAAGCTATAGAAAAGGAAAGCTTTGGCTTCGAACGAAGCTTTGTTTTGACAAACGGAGGTAGACGACAAAGAATCTTTGTATGGGAGATTGAAGGAGTCCTCGATAAGATGAAAAGACGCAACGTAGGTTTACCATGAGAAAATTTCGGAGAAAGAATTTGAAAGCGTGAGAGGCACTGCAAAAAAGTGTCAACTCAGGAATTATGTTTTTGTAGTGGGAAGAAGTTCACCTTTGAGGGACTCTGAAAATGTGAGGGCAGTTGTGACCTTTCGGCAGAGCCGAATCTAGGTACTATTGCGCCTGTGGCGATATATAAGACAGCGCCCCTCATTTGCGTAGATTTTTTTTCATCCATTATAGTTTCTTATAGTTTATAGTTTTTTCATAATTTTAGTCATATATTTTCCTTACAGTTTTGAAATTATACACAATGTTATGAATATTTCTTAATTTTCATTGAAAACATCGAAAATATAAATACACATTTCAAATAAAATGCATTAAAATAAAACAACACATGCTAAAGGAGCGTTGAAAAGTAGCAGTTGTCACTGGCAAACTCAGAAATATTCTCAACGCCGTTTGTAGATTTGGATAAATATTTTCAAGAGTCATAATATATAGGTACCTTTCGATATTGGTAATGGTCCCATTTCAATGAAGTTGTCTAAAATTATTAAGTTACATTACATTGAAATATAAATCTGTGAATTTCCATTGAAAATTTATGTGCATTCAAATCAAAAGGATATTTCAATGGAAAGATCTGCAGCACTTCCCCTTCAGAGTGAGGTTAACTTATATTTCGAGTAATTCCCACCTTGAAGAAGATCCAGCAGAAAAATTATATATTTGCTGAACAATAACAAGGAATGTTTCCGTTTGTGGGATTACTTCAGCAGCATTAAGGCCCACTAAATTTAGACTATGGGCAGTGTAAGGAACAAATTTACCATTATCATTCACCATCAAAATTCTAGCTTGTACTTCTTGTATTTTCCAGACATATTAATCCCATAAGGGCATAAAACTGCCCTCTTACATTTTTAGTATCCAAGCCATCGTCGACCAATTTTTCCACGATTTCCCTTGCAAGCTCTGTTTTTTCGCGAGTATTAATGAAGTCAAAAATACTTTCCTTGATACTCCATTTTCCTAATTGTCTTGTTTGTTGCACTTGTTTACTGCAATCCGGTTGACACAACACAACTACCTGAACTACATTAGAATTAAGTTGAGGATACCGCAGGGCGCATCGAATCTACTCGTCTACTCCTTGGCATAGCTCTCTGAGAATAAGGCTGCCATCCGTCCAGGTTTCCCCGGATTTGTCCGAGTTTTTAGCGCGTCCGGGCCGGTTTTTATTTGTTGTCCGGGTATTGCAACTTTCAAGTGAAGTCATTTTTTTCGATTGGATCCCGGTTCAAAACTATTACGAAAACATTCCGTAGTTGAGGTCACCAGTTTGTGTATCGCTAAAATTCCATAATTTCAGAACGGTGAAGTCCTACCACTCAAATCTTCACAAAACGCATGAATGAACAAAACCATGAAGAAATCAACAAATATAACCAATATTCTTCAAAAAGCTGTTTCCGAACGCGGTCAGAAACCAGTCCATCCATGTCATAAAAGTACGAACTGCAGTCCGAACTATCCCAAAACTATTAGGCGCTCACAAATAAATCAAATCCATCAGTTCCTTCAAAGGAAGATATTCTTCATTGAAATACCAATAGATATACAGAAAACCGTATTAATAACTGTTGTCATTTTTTTGGAGAAAAATATCCAACTTCAAATTTCATCAGAAAATATGACCATTATCTCATTATGTGAAAGTATAATATTTTATGATAAAATTTGAAGTTGGATATTTTCTTCCAAAGAAATGACAATAGTTATTCTTTCGGTTTTCTGTATATTGGTATATTGATGAAGAATATTTTACTATGAAGGAACTGATGGATTTGATTTATTTGTGAGCGTGTTACACAGGAACGCAACGTGGTGTATTCGACATCATTATTTAAAAATTACGAAAAGCACTGCCGTGAAGCACCTTGTTGGTAGATTCGCAATCTCCAGTTTTAGAAACCAATTGGAAAGATTTTGACAGCTGTCGGAGAAAATTTCAAACCAACGCGAAAATCCAGACTTCACGTCAGTGCTTTGGTGACCATTTTCTTTTTCGATAATTCGCTAGAATTTTCTACGGTATCTATAATCTTGGTAATGCGATCTAGACAAAATTATACATTATTCTTCATATATGTGCGAAATTTCATTTTAATCCAATAAATATTTTCGAAATTATCAGAAAAGATATAGTTTGAACGGCAATATTTACGGAACCCCTAGTCTAATTTGGCTCATTGATGAAAGTGATCGCGAAATTCGCGATCCGAACCTATCCTGAAAATTTCAAGTCCCTAGGCCTTTCCGTTCGAAAGTTATGATTTTCTATGGTTTCTATGGTTCTGGTCATGTGATCTGGAGAAATGTAGCTTGAATATATCATTCTCCATTAGTATACAAAATTTCGTCACGATCGAATCTGTAGTTTTGAAATTATCAAGAAAACAAATTTTCAAACGACCATATTTACGGAACTCCTAGTATAATTTTGCTCATAGATGAACCTGGTCACGGCATTCGAGCCTATCCTGAAAATTTCAAGTCCCTAGGCGTTTCCGTTCAAAAGTTACAATTTTCTATGGTTTTTATGGTTCTGGTCATGCGATCTGGACAAAATTTCACATGTAGCTTGAACACCTCATTCTCCATTTGAGTGCAAAATTTCATCTCAATCAAATCTGTAGTTTTCAAGTAATCAGGGGATCAAAACTTTGAACGGCCATATTTACGGAACCCCTGGTGGAATTTGGCCGATTAACGAACTTAACCGAGGCATTCGAGAACTGAACCCATACTGAAAATTTCAAGTCTCTAGGTTGTTCCGTTCGAGAATTATCGTGCTTACGGACGGACGGACGGATGGCCGGACGGAAGGACAGACTCGAATTTTTCGACGGATTCGTCATCAGTGAGTCGAACATAGTCGATTGAGACTATTTTCGACTCAAAATTCGAAAAATACAGACATCGTGACGAAATTATATAGCCCTCGTGTAAGTAGTACGAGCGCTCAGAAAGAAAGATACGTGATGTAGTAGAAACCATTATTTTGAAAAAAAAAAAAAAATACTATCGGGGATAGATATTTTTTGTAGTTTTTTCAGAGCGTCTGATAGCACTTCTTCACATTTTTTCATGATTATCCAGTCATTCCAGGACACCTTGTTTGAAAGAGTAATAATTCATGATATTCTTCAAAAATTGAAAAAATTGAGACTATACTGAAATATGAATCTTTTTTTCATTATAATAGGTAATTGAAAAAATATTTTAATAAGTCCGGGTTTCCAGATGCAATGTCCGGGGTTTTTAAGCTTCTTGTCCTAGTTTTCAGATTACAGAGATGGCAACCCTATCTGAGAACATTGTTGTGATCTTTCGAATTATTTTGCTTGGCGCTTCTATTTTTTTTTCTGATAT
Source organism: Aphidecta obliterata (assembly GCA_963966015.1). Classification (NCBI taxonomy): domain Eukaryota; kingdom Metazoa; phylum Arthropoda; class Insecta; order Coleoptera; family Coccinellidae; genus Aphidecta; species Aphidecta obliterata. The sequence continues at coordinate 7,683,239 of OZ014429.1, read as the reverse complement.
TTTTTGTCGCCCCTGCGGACCTTGCGCCCGTGGCAAGTGCCACCTTTGCCACGCCTTAGATACGGCACTGCCTGTTGGGAACGGAGAGGAGGTCGGGGACCGCGGGCCGTTGCTCGTCAGGTCAGGAACTCGGGAGTTAGTCGGGGACTTGGGTTAAGTCCGTTGTTCGGAAGTGGAAAAACTCGGGAAGAACCCGGTCCGGGACCGGGAGTTAGTGATGCGGAAATAGAGAACTTGGGAGAGGTAGTTTTTCGGAAGTAGAGAGAGAACTCGGGAGAGTTAATTGTTTTGAGTTGGGGACTCGCTTTAGGGCAGGGAAAGGTGCCAATATAGGTACAGAATTTAGGTTCACATCTCGATTAAATAAAAGTAGGTTGCTCGCCCCCAAGTGGAGAACTCGGAGTTAGTTGTACGGGCTCGGTTTTCCGGTTAGAGGCCGGGGTAGTTGCAAGTCGGTAAAGGTGCCACGATAGGTACAGAATTTTAGGATCACTTTTCGATTTAGAAGGAGTTGCTCGCGGGAAGAGAACTCAGGGAGAGTAAATCCTACGGGGTACGTCTTCGGTTAGAGGCCGGTGAAGGAAAACAGCTTAGTATTTTTCAGTCGAGGATTTTATTAGTGTTTGGATTAAGGTAATAATTGTGTTAGATCGTGGAAATAAGTGTAGAAGAAGTTTCATTTTGAGTAGAGTTAAAAATCGAATTGCGTTACGGGAGTGCAAATAAAAATCACTATCGGTGTGGGGTGAATTTGATTCCAAGTAGGTACAAAAAGGAGTGGTTTGGTGGTTTGCAGATCAAGGTAGGAAAATTCAGTTCAAAGTTTTAACCCCTATATATGAGAATGGTGTTATTGTAATCCCCAATATTATTGATATCTCGACCCGAAGTTGATTAGATGTATTTTCAATTTTATGTATGGAATTTGAATAATAGTTGCATTTATCTGGTAGCGTTGGTTAAATGACCCCTCGTACATTTAGATTAGTATGTTTATAAGAAGTAACAGTTTAATTGTCTGATTTAATTATGATTATGAAAAACTAGGTGGATGATAGATGTGTAGCAGACTTAAGTACCTGATATGTGTCAGGGCAAACGCGCACCCTCCAGTAGAGCCGGGACGGCGATAACATAAACAAAGAGTAAGTTGGTATAAACGACGCTGGAAGAAAGGAAACGGTCGACACAGAAACGTAAACTGATTAAGTTGGTACTCTAGGGCCTCTCTCGGTAGCGTAGCGCTTAGAAGAATACGTAGTCGTACCCAAAATAAAAATTAATAAATAATTCGTGGTATCTGATTGTTTTAGTGTTTCCCCTAAAAAGACAGTCTGGCAAAGCCAGATACATTGGTGATCCCCGACAAAAAATACTCAAAGAATTACCTAACGGAGTGAAACCAAAACGGAATATATCGAATCGCGAATTAACAATAATAACTAGTGTGTTCCGTAACTCTTTGGGGCTAGGTGTTACAAAATAAGTACCACCTATTTCGACCCCCTTGCGCGGCGGTGGTACGTTAAAAGTACCACCCCGTTTAAGAAAAATATAGAGAAAAATTCGGAAATATTATTGTTAATGTATCATTTATGTATTTTGGATGAACTTTTGCTGAAATTTTTTTTTCAAACTGCAAAAAAAAAATTTTTTTTTGCCCGACTTGGGTTTTATTTTTTTTTATCTTTGCCGCTCAAAGAGATAACATTCATTAACGTGACTGATTGTGAGAAGTGAAATCGTAATTTACAAACAGTTTCGAAAATGCAGTGCAAATTCAAGATGACCGAAAATGATCCTCAATAAACGAGCTAGAGCAGGCAGTGGTCAGCATCAGAATTCCTCCATTCTGGGTTGAAAAACCGGAAATATGGTTTTCACAAGTTGAAGCACAGTTTTTAATCGCCAGAATTAGCAGAGAAGAAACAAAATTCAACTACTTGGTAGGACAAATAGAACCCAAATACTTGAAAAACATCTGGGATATAATCAAAGGTAACGCTCCAAATAAATATTCGTTAGCCAAAGCTCGACTTGTCGATATTTTTAAAATCAGTGACGATAAGCAGCTTAGAGTGTTATTAACGGGAATTGAATTAGGAGATATGAAACCTAGCCAGTTGTTGAGGAAAATGCTGACGCTTGCAGGTGCCGAGATCACGGATAAAGCTTTGTGGTGGGACAAATTGCCAGACACAATAAAAAATATAATTATTGTCAGTAATGAAACCTTGGACAAATTAGCTGTTATGGCAGATAAAATTTTAGAAATTAATCCCCGGACCGAAATTTTGGCGGCAATTAGGGCAAGCGGATAGCAATTTTTCCGGTAAATAAAACCAAAATTCAAACACAAACTGGTGACGATTTTAAATTATATGCAGCAAATGGAACAACTATTCCAACATTTGGTACAAAAAAATTGTCACTGAATTTAGGACTCAGAAGAAAATTTCAATGGCCTTTTATAATAGCACAAACTAGTAAAGCAATAATAGGTGCAGATTTTTTGATAGACATACGTGGACGAAAATTAATAGATGGGCTCACTAAATTAAACGTCAGTGGTAATATTGCTGCTGTAAGTAGTCAAAATATAATACATACGTTGAGAAATATTAGTGAATTCTATGACATTTTAACACCGTTTTCCGATATTTCCTCCCCAAGTCCAGTACCCACTGAAATTAAACATGACGTGCAACATCACATACATACGCAAAGTCATCCAGTACATGCCAAAGCAAGACCATTCGATCCTGAAAAAATTATAAAAGCACTGCCGTGAAGTCAGGAGCTTTTGAGCGCTCGTACATTCACCTTGTATGTAGATTCGCATTTTCCAGTTTTAGAAATGAATTAAAGGAATTTTAGACAGCTGTCAAAAAAATTCTCAAACTTAGGCGAAACTCTAGACTTCATGTCAGTGCTTCAACTGACTAATTTTTTTCAGATAATTCGCTAGAATTTTCTACGTTATCTATGGTCTTGGTGATGCGATCTGGACAAAATTTTGCACGTAGTTTGAATATATTAATCTTCAGCTAGGTGTGAAATTTCATTCCAATCCAATCAGTAGTTTCGAAATTATCAGGAAAAAAATATTTTGAACGGCCATATTTACGGAACCCCCTGTCTTATTTTGCTCATTGATGAACGTGACCGCGACATTCGCGATACCCTGAAAATTTCAAGTTCCTAGGCCGTTCCCTTCGGAAGTTATAATCTTCTATGGTTTCTATGGTTCTGGTCATGCGATCTGGACAAAATGTTGCTTCAATATACCATTCCCGATTAAAATATAGAATTTTATCTCGATCGAATCCGTAGTTTCGAAATCATCGAGAAAACAAAATTTCAAACGACCGTATTTACGGAACTCCTAGTATAATTCTGCTCATTGATGAACGTGAACTCGACATTCCAGATCCACAACTATCCTGAAAATTTCAAGTCCCTAGGCCTTTCCGTTCGAAAGTTATGATGATATGGTTTCTATGGTTCTGGTAATGCGATCTGGAGAAAGGTAGCTTGAATATATCATTCTACATTAGTAAACAAAATTTCGTCTCGATCGAATCTGTAGTTTTGAAATTATCAAGAAAACTAAATTTCAAACGTCCATATTTACGGAACCCCTAATATAATTCTGCTCATAGATAAACGTGATCACATTCGTGATCCACACCTAACCTGAAAATTTCAGGTCCCTAGGCGTTTCCGTTCAAAAGTTACAATTTTCTATGGTTCTGGTCATGCGATCTGGACAAAATTTCACATGTAGCTCATTCTCCATTTGAGTGTAAAATTTAATCCTGATCTAATCTGTAGTTTCCAAGTAATCAGCAGAACAAAACTTTGAACGGCCATATTTACGGAACCCCTGGTGGAATTTGGCCCATTAACGAACTTAACCGAGGCAGACGGGAACTGAACCCATACTGAAAATTTCAAGTCTCTAGGTTGTTCCGTTCGATAGTTATCGTGCTTACGGCACATTTTCAGGTCAAAATTCGATAAATACAGACATCGTGACGAAATGATATAGCCCTCGTGTAAGTAGTACGAGCGCTCAAAAATGCGACTAGCAAAACAAGAATTTCATTTTATGCTAGAGCATAATATTATTAGACCTTCGAAGTCAAACTGGTCTAGTCCATTGCATATTGTTTCAAAAAAAGATGGATCTATCAGACCATGCGGAGATTACAGAAGACTGAATGCACAAACTTTACCAGATCGTTATCCTATTCCACGAATATTCGCAGGATCAACATTTCAAAGATTTATGCATCAAGTTTTTAACGGGTTAGACTTCATTTTTCCATATATAGATGACATTTTGATCGCCTCTTCGTCAAAAGAACAACATCGAAAACACTTAACGCTGGTTTTCGAACGGTTGAGACAATATGGACTTCGGATTAATACGTCCAAATCCATAATAGGAGTAAAAGAAGTAGACTTTTTAGGACATAGAACCACAGCAAGTGGATCGAAACCACTACCAGAAAAAGTGCAAGCGATCAGAGATTAAAAACAACCACGTACAGTGCGTGAACTTCGCACGTTCTTAGGAATAATTAATTTCTATCGCAGATATATTGAAAATGCAGCAGAAATGCAAGCTAGTCTACATGATTATATAAAAGGTTCAAAGAAAAATGACCATCGTGTAATACGCTGGACATCTGAAGCTGAAATCCAATTTAATAAATGCAGAGAGAGTCTGATGAATGCCACATCGCTTACTTACCCTAATCCTGATTATTTACAGACGCATCAGAAAAATCAGTAGGAGCAGTACTACAACAGTACGAACCCTCAGGTTGGAGACCTATTGCATTTTTTTCAAAAAAGCTCAAATCAGCTCAGAAAAACTACAGTACTTACGATAAAGAACTTTTAGGAATATACCTAGCTGTAAAACAATTCAAACATTACTTAGAACCGAGAGAGTTTACAATATTTACGGATCATAAACCTATAACATTCGCTTTTAGAAAAAAAATGAGAAAGTTTCACCTCGTCAATTGCATCAGTTGCAATATATTTCCCAATTTTCAACAGATATCAAGCACGTAAAAGGAAAAGACAATATCATTGCTGATGCTTTGTCAAGAATTCAGGAATTGAAAAATTGCAACAAAATGATCCTGAACTTGAAGAATTACGTTTGAATCCTAAAATTCAATTAAAAAAATATCAAATGGATTCTGGAAAACAAATTTGGTGCGGTATATTAACTCAAAATATACGACCATATATTCCAAAAATTATAAAAGCACTGCCGTGAAGTCAGGAGCTTTTGAGCGCTCGTACATTCACCTTGTATGTAGATTCGCATTTTCCAGTTTTAGAAATCAATTAAAGGAATTTTAGACAGCTGTCAAAAAAATTCTCAAACTTAGGCGAAACTCTAGACTTCATGTCAGTGCTTCAACTGACTAATTTTTTTCAGATAATTCGCTAGAATTTTCTACGGTATCTATGGTCTTGGTGATGCGATCTGGACAAAATTTTGCACGTAGTTTGAATACATTAATCTTCAGCTAGGTGTGAAATTTCATTCCAATCCAATCAGTAGTTTCGAAATTATCAGGAAAAAAATATTTTGAACGGCCATATTTACGGAACCCCCTGTCTAATTTTGCTCATTGATGAACGTGACCGCGACATTCGCGATACCCTGAAAATTTCAAGTTCCTAGGCCGTTCCCTTCGGAAGTTATAATCTTCTATGGTTTCTATGGTTCTGGTCATGCGATCTGGACAAAATGTTGCTTCAATATACCATTCCCGATTAAAATATAGAATTTTATCTCGATCGAATCCGTAGTTTCGAAATCATCGAGAAAACAAAATTTCAAACGACCGTATTTACGGAACTCCTAGTATAATTCTGCTCATTGATGAACGTGAACTCGACATTCCAGATCCACAACTATCCTGAAAATTTCAAGTCCCTAGGCCTTTCCGTTCGAAAGTTATGATGATATGGTTTCTATGGTTCTGGTAATGCGATCTGGAGAAAGGTAGCTTGAATATATCATTCTACATTAGTAAACAAAATTTCGTCTCGATCGAATCTGTAGTTTTGAAATTATCAAGAAAACTAAATTTCAAACGTCCATATTTACGGAACCCCTAATATAATTCTGCTCATAGATAAACGTGATCACATTCGTGATCACATTCGTGATCCACACCTAACCTGAAAATTTCAGGTCCCTAGGCGTTTCCGTTCAAAAGTTACAATTTTCTATGGTTCTGGTCATGCGATCTGGACAAAATTTCACATGTAGCTCATTCTCCATTTGAGTGTAAAATTTAATCCTGATCTAATCTGTAGTTTCCAAGTAATCAGCAGAACAAAACTTTGAACGGCCATATTTACGGAACCCCTGGTGGAATTTGGCCCATTAACGAACTTAACCGAGGCAGACGGGAACTGAACCCATACTGAAAATTTCAAGTCTCTAGGTTGTTCCGTTCGATAGTTATCGTGCTTACGGCACATTTTCAGGTCAAAATTCGATAAATACAGACATCGTGACGAAATGATATAGCCCTCGTGTAAGTAGTACGAGCGCTCAAAAACACTCAAACTTGACATATTCAAACATTTTCACAATTTTGCACACTCAGGTATCAAAAGCAGTGTCAAAGAAATTTCGTCAAAAATCATTTGGTCTGGAAATAAACGGGATATTCGAAAATGGGCACAAGCCTGTATCGATTGCCAACGAAATAAAGTCACGAGACATACGAAGTCAAAGTTAGGCAATTTCGAAAAAGCTGATGACAGATTTAATGTGGTACATTTAGACATTATAGGACCTTTACCACCTTCCCGAGACAAAATTTATTGCTTAACATGTATCGACAGATTTACTGGGTGGATGGAAGTTATTCCCATATGCAATATGAACGCAGAGACGGTCTCGAAATTATTTTATAAGAATTGGATCGCCCGATTTGGAACTCCAGCTACAATTTTCACCGATCAAGGCAGACAATTTGAAAGTGAACTTTTCAAAAATTTAGCAGTACTATGTGGAACGTCTTTAAAACATACAACACCTTACCATCCGCAATCAAATGGCAAAATCGAAAGGTTACACAGAACACTCAAAGCAGCAATCAGGGCACATAAAAACCCAAGTTGGACCGAATCTCTACCTACAGTTTTGTTGGGACTGAGAACAGCGGTGAGAGAAGACGCCGATCATTCAATAGCAGAAATGATGTACGGAAGAACAATACGTCTCCCTGGAGAATTTTTCTATCCACCAACAATAAAAATTAATACGGATAATTTTGCAGCAGAATTACGAGAATATATGGCACAGCTGAAACATACACTTGCAAGAGAAAACACTTCCAGATCTGTATATGTTCATAAAGATTTAGGTACATGTACTCACATCTTTTTGAGAACAGATAGAGTGAAGAAATCTTTGGAGTCCCCATATGAAGGTCCATTCAAGGTACTCCAACGATTCGAAAAGTACTTCACAATAAGTTTGAAGGGAACGCACGTCAATATATCCATAGATCGACTCAAACCAGCCTACATAATATAGGATGATATTCCAGCAACGAGCAACAACTCAAATGGAACAGTTAATAACCATTTAACTACAACCCCGACGAAAACGACGAGGAGGGGCAGAGTGTTGCGATTTCCGACAAAATACCTATCGTGAAAAGTGCGGAAAGGTATTACGGTTGTGCGGGCTAGTGACTCGCGAGTGAAAATATACAATTCAAGTTGTATTCGAACTTTCAAAATTTCAAGACATGACTGTTCTACTACTTTTACACAAATTTTCGAGTATTTATATTTTTAATATTCGATAAACTGTACCAACATATTCATGTTCTAATATTAAGATTTTTCAATGTTTTTATTTTATGTTTGTCAATGCTACTCAAATACATTAGATGTATCGTAGCGGACAAAATTGTACAAATTTTTCTAAGCCGCTACTGAGGGGAGAAGAGTGTAGCAGAGTACTCTATGATATATGAGTTAGGGCAAACGCGCACCCTCCAGTAGAGCCGGGCCGCGATAACATAAACAAAGAGTAAGTTGGTATAAAACAGGAACGACGCTGGAAGAAAGGAAACGGTCGACACAGAAACGTAAACTAATTGAGTAGGTACTCTAGGGCCTCTCTCGATAGCGTAGCGGTTAAAAGAATACGTAGTCGTACCCAAAATAATAATTAATAAATAATTCGTGGTATCTGATTGTTTTAGTGTTTCCCCTGAAGAAACAGATGTTTTATTTCGATGTTCTTTTTGATGTCTGTGAAAATTTCGATGTTATGTACGCATTTTACCATCATTCTTCGTAAATATAATATGTTCTTTTAAAATTTCGAGGTTTTTTTTCCTGGATACCTGTTCCTCAGAAAAGATAGAACAAAAGACTTCCTCTTCGTGCAGGGAGCACGAACTCGAATCTATTCGGACATTAGGTGATATATGGTGACAGCGGGATAATATAGAATAATAATAAAAATTCCATCTTAATAACTTGTACTTGTGGCGGCTCTCCGCCGTCGTTAGAAGATGCCGTTGTCGGCTACGTCACTCCGCGTTGTCTCCCGCGGATCTCTTCATAGATGCACTCGACGAACGGAGAGTACCACTTTCCTTGTGAAGGTGTCTAGGGCAACAGTTTGCTGGATCAGCCCTACTGATGAGTCCACCAGCAAACTGTGGGACGAAACACACATCCGTTTCCCCATCAGGGAGCGCGATTCGAAATAGCGATAACACCTCGCTAAAATGGTGACCCCGACGTGATGGAGCAAGGTGGTTCTTAAACCGGGGTACGGCTTCTCCTGGATTCTCAGCTAGGGGCGTCTCGGATCGATTCACTGCTCGGCGCTTCGCATACAGCTGGTTCAGGCAGCCATCACGCCGCGACAGGCAGGCCCCTGCTCCAGAGCGCACGCGCTCCCTGAGCCTTCGCTGCATCGTTCCCCTCCTCTTCGAGGTCACTGGTAGGGGAGTGATGTGGCGGCTCTCCGCCGTCGTTAGAAGATGGCGTTGTCGGCTACGTCACTCCGCGTTGTCTCCCGCGGATCTCTTCATAGATGCACTCGACGAACGGAGAGTATCCAAATCAGTAGCGATTGACCTCTCGAGTAGTGCAGACGTATTGTGAAGTGCGCATGTGTACCAAGTGAGTTGAATCTAACGAATTTTATTGTATTGCGTTGAGTCCAGATCAAACGATCGTTGGTTCCGCAATGGAGAAATATATTGCTCAAATGTGTTCTATGGCCCAAGAACTATCAGACAACGATATGGATGATTTTTTCCTGGAAATATCGAAAAAACTGAAAGATGCGAGGAAAACAAGGAAAAGCAACATAAGTGAAGAAGAAGAAGAAAAATTCAATGAAGGACAACCCGCTTTGAAAAAGATAAGGAAGACTACGACGAACAAGCTTACAACTATCGAAAATGGAACCCCAATTTATAATAGATACGAACTTTTAAGCAGCGATGAGGAAAATCAAATGGACATCGAGGAAATCGTACAACAAGAGGAAGAAAAAGAAAAATCTATTATCACTGAACCAGAAATGAATCAGAACCAACCCGAAAAGAAGAAAAGAGAAGCCCTAATTCAACAACAGCCTACCCATAAAACTGAAAGGATTTCTAACTTGATTTTGAGGAATAAATCAAGACGAAATCAATAAAATTATTAAAACAGCAAAAGGGTGAAACTAGTATCTCAGGGGATACAAATCGAGCCCAAAACTGAAACTGATTACCGCACTCTCTATAAGATACTTAGAGAAAAAAATGAAGAATTCCACACATACGGGCTAAAAAGTGAGAAAAAACTGAAGGTAGTACTCCGAGGAGTACTTATTGATCCAATGAAGACGAAATAAAGGAAGATTTGACAAGGCAAGGTTACCCAGTGACTAAAGTAACCAGAATGAAAGGAAAGAAGGGATTCCCAACCCCCCTTGTACTTGTAGAGATTGATAAAGCTTATAAGGCAATCTTCACAAAATTTGGAAAAATGCTGTGGAATATCAAAAACAGTCGAAAGTTTGAGGATCAGAACAGGGGTAATCCAATGTTACCGCTGTCAATTGTATGGACACTCCCAAAAGTTCTGTCATGCTGCATACAAATGTATGAAGTGTGGAGAAGAACATGTTACCGCTGAATGTAAAAAACCAGTGACAACAGTACCAAAATGTGCAAATTGTGAAGGCGATCATCTGTCGACCTACATTAAATGTACTAAGAATCCGAACAACCCGGACATAAAAAGCCCAAAATATAAGGAAGTCCCGCTCCCCAAAGAGAACGTATGGCAGAAAGGTACAGAAGAAAGGAATTGGCCAAGAGAGAAGAGGCCAAGGTAAAAATACCTGAAAAAGTTCCTGAGAAAAAAGAAGAGAAAAAACATAAAAAAGCCTGATGCACCCAAGCAAAAATTAAGAGACGAAGATGAATTAGCCGTCATTCTAGGAAGAATGACTCTAACGTTATGTTCAACAAACGCGCCCATAGAACGAAAGATCTCCTTCATAGAAGAGCAGGACAAATTGATAAGACTATTCAGACAGAAATGAACGATAAGCCCTTCAAAAATTTAAATATTGCGTTTTGGAACGCAAATTCGATCATTCCAAAACGACAGGAACTAACACTCTTCTTGGAAAATAACAAAATAGACATTCTCCTTTTGGGCGAAACCCATCTGAAACCGACAATGACGATGAAAATAAGAAATTACGAGACTTATAGAAGAGACAGACTAACCGGCAGAGGAGGTGGAACAGCTGTCCTAGTGAAAAGAGGAATAAGCCATACTGAATTACCAGATGTTCAAGGAAACAACATTGAGGAAAAAGGGGTAAGTGTGCAAACACGCGAAGGCGAAATTAACATTTATTCTGTTTACAGGCCCCCACAAAGCAACCTAGAAGAAAAGGATATCACAGCCTTCTTCCAGAACAAAAGACCAACCATAGTAGCAGGAGACTTGAATGCAAAACACCCAGACTGGAACAGCAGAAGAGTAAATAGTCAAGGGAATAAACTTAAACAAATCATCGACAAACATAATTTACTAGTTGTCGGCCCAGATGACCCCACACACATCCATGTCGCAACAGGAACGACGGATGTCCTGGATATAGCAATAATGAAGAACGTAAGAAAAAATTACGAAATCGAAACCAAGATGGATCTATCATCGGATCATTGCCCTGTGATCCTGACTTTGGAAATAGAAACTGACAGATCACCTACCAATAGGAAAACAATAAACTGGAAGAAATTCAAAGAAGTCTTCAAATCCAGAAGTGTGAAGATAAACAACGAAGAAGAAATAGATAAAGCAATCGAAGATTTAGAGAGAAGAATCATCGAAGCCCAAATACAGTCAAGTAAAACTAAACAAATACCGAAGAAAAGTCCTCTACCTGTAGACGTGCAAATTTTACTGGAGGAAAAAAGGAAGGCCAAGAAACAGTATAGACGGACCCTACACCCAAATGACAAAACTATACTAAATAAACTAACCAACGAGGTGAAAGCCAGTGTCCGTGAATTATTTACGGAAGAGTGGGACAAAAAAGAACCTAGATGCAGAAGATCGATCTTTATGGCAAATGGCATCAGCATTAACCGGGAAGAAAACGAAAACAAAGATTCCAAAACTGACAAAAGGAAGTCAGACAGCAATTACGAACGAAGAAAAAGCTGAAATGTTCGCCGACTCGCTAGAGCAACAATTCAAGCCGAATCCGAAGAACAACGACGACAAGTTCAACAAATCAGTAGAAGAAATTGGGAATATACGAGCCACCGACTTCTATGAAACAAAAGAAGAAATTAATGAACTAACCAGAGACGAAATAAAAGAAATTATTGGACAACTGAAAAACAGAAAGGCTCCCGGAATCGACGGAATCCAGAATCAGGCCCTCAAAAACCCACCAGATGAAGCGCAAGAAGAAATAGCCAGGGCTATGCTACGAACAGGTTATTACCCTAAAAAATGGAAGACATCTGACACAATACTGATATGAAAAAAAAGGGAAAAAGGACGAAAACGACCCAACCAACTATAGACCTATAAGCCTACTTCCTGCACTGAGCAAAGTGATAGAGAAGGTGATATACAGAAGAATATCAGATTTCGTGAAAATCAAGAAAATAATTCCAGACCACAGTTCGGTTTCCGCACGGAACATTCGACAGTACACCAACTGGTCAGATTAAAAGAAGATATAAAAGAAAAGATGAACCTATCTACAGACACCGGAGCCGTTTTCCTGGATATTGAAAAGGCATTTGATTAGATGTGGCACCAAGGTCTGATATACAAGATGAAGATGTGGAAGTTTCCAGCCGAACTGACTAGATTGATACAAGCATACCTGAAGGACAGAAAATTCAAAATCAACATAGATGGTACGAGGTCAACCACCAGGAAAATTGAAGCCGGCGTACCACAAGGATCGGTCCTAGGACCTTTGCTGTTCAACATATATATGTCAGACATACCAAAAATGGGAAGATGTAAGATTGCCCAATTTGCAGATGACACTGCTGTATACTATTCCAGCAGAATGAGGAAATCGATAACGAAGCAACTCCAGATAGACGTAGACAAACTGATGAGCTATTTCAAGAAATGGAGGTTCAAGATAAATGCGAAGAAAAAAGTTGCCATATACTTCGGCGGCACAAAACTGAAGAAGGAAAAAGCAGGGAACGTCATGATAGAAAACCAGAAGCTAGACTGGGAAGATGAAGCAAAATATCTGGGCGTGACCCTAGACGAAAAGCTGAAATTTAACAAACAAATGCAAACAGCAAACTTTCGCTGGGAAACAAGATGAAGATAATCAAGACAGTGCTAATACCAAGCATAACGTACGCAGGAGTAGTTTGGTTCAATGTCGAAAGTTGCAAAAAGAAAGATCTACAAAGTACGTTGAATAAAATAATAAGGATAGCTGTAGGTGCCCCATGGCACGTCAGCAATAAACAAATAGGAGAAGAATTGAAAATACCAACAATCGAGGAAATAATTTACAAACAAACCAAGAAGACAATCGAAACGATGAAAGAACACGAAAACAAAGAAATAAGAAGTATGGTAATGATACCAGTCAGAACCACAGACAAGAGGAAATATCTCTTGCAAAGAAGCCAATGACTGATAGCCAAGAACCACGCAGAAGAGAGGAGGACCTCTCCAAGTAATCAATAGAAGGAAAAAGGAAAAATATAATATTAAAGGCGAAGGGAAGTAAATTTCAGTCCTTTTCAAAAGCCAGGACCTATGAGGAAAGTACCACTTTCCTTGTGAAGGTGTCTAGGGCAACAGTTTGCTGGATCAGCCCTACTGATGAGTCCACCAGCAAACTGTGGGACGAAACACACATCCGTTTCCCCATCAGGGAGCGCGATTCGAAATAGCGATAACACCTCGCTAAATACTATTGATAGACTAAAAGGGTACAACAATTCATTTTATTACACTCAAGACAGGAAATTCTACCGGTTTTATTCAAAGACGGCTGTGCCTATAAACACTGCACTCATTTGTTCAGTGACATCTGTACTCGAATGACAGAAGTGTCCAACTGCAATTGCGAAAATGAATGGGTGAATAATAATTGATAAATATAATGTTTACAACCTGACTTTCCAAGATATCTTTGAAATCCCTCATAGGCTCAGAGCTTGTACGAGTTATAAGACCCGGTTGTGTTCTGTGTAGGCTTTTTTACTGTGTCCTTACGCCACCTGAGGCATAGCACTGTTAATTGTTTACCCAACAGTGAATGGTGGAACCGTACCTGGGATCTTTTGATCGAAATATCACGGGTCAAACGCACTAACCACTACACTATCCGTTATTCCTTCTAAGGTTATGAGAAATTTTTTGCTTTTGAGTATAGATGTCGTCGAGGTACTCACAAATAGAGTACGCTCCAGGAGAATTACGCGAATTTGTATTCTGCTGATTATAAAAAATTACGAAAAGCACTGCCGTGAAGGCAGGAGCTTTTGAGCGCTCGTACATGCACCTGGTAGGTAGATTCGCATTTTCCAGTTTCAGAAATCAATTGAAGGAATTTTCGACAGCTGTCAAAAAAATTCTGAAACTTAGGCGAAACTGCAGACTTCATGTCAGTGCTTCAGCTGATCAATTTTTTTTCGATAATTCGCTAGAATTTTCTACGGTATCTATGGTCTTGGTGATGCGATCTGGACAAAATTTCGCACGTAACGTAGTGTGAATACATTATTCCTCAGCTAGGTGCAAAAATTCATTCCAATCAAATCGGTAGTTTCGAAATTATCAGGAACAGAATATTTTGAACGGCCATATTTACGGAACCGTTGATGAACCACCCTGAAAATTTCAAGTTCCTAGGCCTTTCCGTTCAAAAGTTACAAGTTCCTATGGTTTCTATGGTTCTGTTCATGCGATCTGGACAAAATATTGCTCTAATATATCATTCTCGATTAAAATATGAAATTTTATCTCGATCGAATCCGTAGTTTCGAAATTATCGAGAAACCAAAATTTCAAACGACCGTATTTACGGAACCCCTAGTATAATTCTGCTCATTGATGAACGTGAACGCGACATTTCAGATCCACACCTATCCTGAAAATTTCAAGTCCCTAGGCCTTTCCGTTCGAAAGTTATGATTTTCTATGGTTTCTGTGGTTCTGGTCATGTGATCTGGAGAAGTGTAGCTTCAATATGTCATTATATTCCCCTGGTGGAATTTGGCCCATTAACGAACTTAACCGAGGCATTAGGGAACTGAACCCACACTGAAAATTTCAAGTCTCTAGGTTGTTCTGTTCGAGAATTATCGTGCTTACGGACGGACGGAAGGCCGGACAGATTCTTCATCAGGGAGTCGAACATAGTCGATTGAGACCATTTTCGGCACAAAATTCGAAAAATACAGACATCGTGACGAAATGATATAGCCCTCGTGTAAGTAGTACGAGCGCTCAAAAATGAAGTCAAATCCGTTAAAAACTTGATGCATAAATCTGCGAAATGTTGATCCTGCGTTGCATTAACCGAAACTCATGCAATTAAATTCGAAAAGGCCAAAAGGTGTTATAACAGCTGTTTTGCTTTTATCTTCCTCTGCTATGGGAATTTGGAAATATGCCTTAAATAAGTCGATTTTGGAAAATATTGTCGAATTTTTGAGTATATGATTCTATTCTTGGAATAGGATAACGATCTGGTAAAGTATGTGCATTAAGTCTTCTGTAATCTCCGCATGGTCTGATAGATCCATCTTTTTTTGGAACAATATGCAATGGACTAGAGCAGTTTGACTTCGAAGATCTAATAATATTATGCTCTAGCATAAATTGAAATTCTTGTTTTGCTAGTAGCATTCTTTCAGGATCTAATGGTCTTGCTTTGGCATGTACTGGATGACCTTGCGTATGTATGTGATGTTTCACGTCATGTTTAATTTCAGTAGGTACTGGACTTGGGGATGTAATATCGGAAAACGTTGTTAAAATGTGATCGAATTCACCAATATTACCCAACGTATGTATTATATTTTGACTACTTACAACAGCAATGTTACCACTGACGTTCAATTTAGTGAGCCCATCTATTAATTTTCGGCCACGTATGTCTATTACTGAATTGAAATGATTCCAAAAATCTGCACCTATTATTGCTTTACTAGTTTGTGCTATTATGAAAGGCCACTGGAATTTTCTCCCAAGTCCTAAGTTCAGTGATAATATTTTTGTACCAAATATTGGAATAGTTGTTCTATTTGCTGCATATAATTTAAAATCGGCACCAGTTTGTGTTTGAATTTTGGTTTCATTTAACGGAAAAATTGAAACATCGGCGCCACTATCTATTAGGAATTGCCACCCGGTTTTTTTAATTCTGACAAATAAGCGGAATTGGCGGAGTCCTTGTGGGTCAGTAGTGCTATCCGATTGCCCTACTGCCGATTGGAGTTTTCCGACGGCTTCCAAGAACAGGGAGGTTTGCATTTTTCAGGAATGCATTTTTTTTCCGTAGCAAAAATGTGCTTCAACTTGTGAAAACCATATTTCCGGCTTTTCAACCCAGAATGGAGGAATTCTGATGCTGACCACTGCTTGCTCTAGCTCGTTTACTTGAGGATCATTTTCGGTCATCTTGAAATTGCACTGCACTCACAATCAGTCAAGTGAATAAATGTTATTGAACACGCTAGTTATTATTGTTAATTCGCGATCCGAAATTATTCCGTTTCGGCTTCACTCCGTTAGGTAATTCTTTGAGTATTTTTTTGTCGTCGGTCACCAATGTATCTGGCTTTGCCAGACTGTCTTTTTAGGGAAAACACTAAAACAATCAGATACCACGAATTATTTATTAATTATTATTTTGGGTACGACTACGTATTCTTTTAACCGCTACTGAGAGAGGACCTAGAGTACCTACTCAATGTACGTTTCCGTGTCGACTGTCTCCCTTCTTCCAGCGTCGTTCCTGGTTTCTACCACAGCCGTCTTTATTAGATGCCTGGAACGAGAGAAAACTGGCAACGTTGGACGGAGGGATATGGACCTCGGGGGCTTCGCATAATCGAGTTTTCAGTTTAACAAGTCGTAATAGGTTACGCACGTGTTATTGTTTGTGTTTTTGTGAATTAAATAAGTGTAATAAAGTTCAAACTGAAGTGTAATAGTGATTTAAGTGAAGTGGAAGTGTTGTTTTCAGTAATTTTGTTGGGTATATTTGAGATCATCTACTGAGAATCAAGATGGTACGATCGTGTTGTGTTCCAAATTGTAGAAGCAATTATTCGTATCAGAAAGATAGGAATTATGTAAGTTGTTTTAAATTTCCCGAAAATGAAGAGCTGAAGCTTCTATGGATAAAAGCTTTCCCAAGAAAAGATTTTATTCCGACCTCTTCTAGTTCAGTTTGCGAGAAACATTTCGAAGAAAGTGATATTATTAAGAATGATAAATTTTTAAAGCCAGATGGAACCATTCAATTGTTATCATTAAAATATCCTAAATTAACAAAAAACGCTATTCCCAATGTTTTTCCAAATTTACCGAAGTATCTCACAAAATCAACTCCAAAACCGAGGACCGATCCTCAGCTTAGAAAAAATGAAATCATTTCTCGGCAGAATAATGAAATAGAAGCCTTTTTGAGTTCGGACATGATAAAAGATTTCGATGACCTAATCAATAATTATTCAATCAAAATTGATGGGAGATTAAGAAATTCGATGAAAAGATTCATTTTTATATAATTAATTTCGAAAAATCATTATCTGTGGATGTTTCAGTTCAAATAGATAGAGACCTTAGATTACAATTATTTATTAAAAATATTCAGATCTCTCAAAATGATTTAAAATGGATTCTTCCGTACGATCTAACACTTAGTAGGTGGAGTATTTTCTCGTTATAAAAATGTAAATAATGAAGATGCAGTACCTGAAGAATCTATGTCAGATTCATTGAAAAGTTCTTTAGCTTCCTTAGAGTTATTTTTAGCTGATAGAAATAATGAAAATTTTGACAAATTCAGACAGGTAGAAATCATTACAGACCAATTACGACAGGTCATAGCAAAAAGAATTAAATATTCATCAAGTACTATAGTTATGTCATTTATATTATTTTCACAGTCACCTTCATGTTATGAATTAATGAGAAAATTTTTTATTTTGCCTTCTAAAAGGTATTTGAGATCAATTTCTTCGTCATTAGAAATATCCCCTAATTCTGACAGTGGAAATAAAAACTATCTCTCAAATGTAACATTTTAAATTCACTCTGCTCCATTTTCGCGAATTTACTGCTCAAAAATTATGTGAAAAATAGAAATAATGATTCAAAAGTCGAGCAAATGGAGAAGAAAACAAAACATTTAGGAGATAGCAAAAAAAAATCATTTAAGAATAAAATTCACTTTGTTATGAGTTTTTCGAAATTTTCATTACTTAATATATTTCTATATTTATTCATTTATTTGTTATGTTTGAGAGTTTATATTTATGTTGAGAATTTTATTTAAGTTTTTTTTTTGGCAAGAGATGACCTTACACCTTCCCGTGGTTCTTGCTGAACAATAAATTGATTAAAAATTCAGAGAAATATCATTTCAATTTCAACTTTATCATGAGATTATTGTGCAAAACTTACTGAGATATTCAATTTATTGACTAAGTAGGGTCTTATGTTCCTTTTTCTTTCAGCAAAAAATTAATTTGATGACTTGACTAGTGATTTGAATGTGAAATAATACTATATCTCGCGCTATCGCTCCGCACTAGTATAATACCTACCATCTACGTTCGGATGCGACGATGCCAGACTTCGTTCCGGGCTATCTATAAAGACGGCTGTGATTGGAATGGAAACTTCGGCCTTTGTTTATGTTTATTCAAGTGACTGGACATTTTGTAACAACGTGATCATAATATATTCAGTGATATTGTGGTATTCAGAACACGTCCGAAGAAGATAAGGAATTTACTTTATATTTTGGGGGAAGGGGGGGGGGGGTGGTGTAATTACCCCCCAGTACCCCCTATATCTACGCCCTTGGGAAGTTATTCCCCGACCCAAACATTTCCCTCAATCGAATCCAAGGGCGGATCCATGATTTTTTGCTGGGGGTGGCACAAGATGCGGAAGGCAAAAAAATCTTTTAAGTATGTACTGTGATGGAAGTACAAAGTACACAAAAATACCGTCTGGGGGGGGGGCACGTGCCCCCTCGATCGAATCTTATAGTATCTTCGAGACTCCACTAAATATAGTAAATATAGGAGGGGATACTGAGGGTAATTAACAACCCCCCCCCCCCTCACCCAAGACATCCTAAATATGAAGTTTCAGAATTATCGCCAAAAAGAACGGAAATTTTTTCAAAAAAATTACGAGAAGCACTACCGTGAAGACAGGAGCTTTTGAGCGCTCGTACATGCACCTTGTAGGTAGATTCGCATTTTTCAGTTTTGGAAACCAATTGAGGAAATATTTGACAGCTGTCAAACAATTTTCAAACAAAGGCGATAATCAAGACTTCAAGTCAGTGCTTTAGGTGACCAATTTTTTTTTCGATAATTCGCAAAAATTTTCTACGGTATCTATGGTCTTGGTGATGCGATCTGGACAAAATTTCGCACGTAGTTTGAATACATTATTCTTCATCTCTTTGCAAAATTTCATTCCAATCAAATCGGTAGTTTCGAAATTATCAGGAACAGAATATTTTGAACGGCCATATTTACGGAACCCCTAGTCTAATTTTGCTCATTGATGAACGTGACCGTGAAATTCGCGATCCAAACCCACCCTGAAAATTTCAAGTTTCTAGGCCTTTTCCTTCGGAAGTTATAATTTTCTATGGTTTCTATGGTTCTGGTCATGCGATCTGGACAAAATGTTGCTTTAATATGTCATTCTCGTTTAAAATACAAAATTTTATCTCGATCGAATCCGTAGTTTCGGAATTATCGAGAAAACAATATTTCAAACGACCGTATTTACGGAACCCCTTGTATAATTTTGCTCATAGATGAAAGTGATCACGGCAATCGAGATCCACACCTATCCTGAAAATTTCAAGTCCCTAGGCGTTTCCGTTCAAAAGTTACAATTTTCTATGGTTTTTATGGTTTTGGTGATGCGAGCTGAACAAAATTTTGCATGTAGCTTGAACACCTCATTTTCGATTAGACCCCTTCTGCTCATTGATGAACGTGAACGCCACATTTCAGATCTGCACCTATCCTGAAAATTTCAAGTCCCTAGGCCTTTCCGTTCGAAAGTTATGATTTTCTATGGTTCTGGTCATGCGATCTGGACAAAATGTTGCTTTAATAAGTCATTCTCGTTTAAAATACAAAATTTTATCTCGATCGAATCCGTAGTTTCGGAATTATCGAGAAAACAATATTTCAATCGACCGTATTTACGGAACCCCTTGTATAATTTTGCTCATAGATGAAAGTGATCACGACAATCGAGATCCACACCTATCCTGAAAATTTCAACTCCTTGGCATTTCCGTTCAAAAGTTACAATTTTCTATGGTTTTGGTGATGCGAGCTGAACAAAATTTTGCATGTAGCTTGAACACCTCATTTTCCATTAGACTGCAAAATTTCATTTCGATTGAATCTGTAGTTTCAAAGTAATTAGGAAAACAAAATTTCCAGCGGCCATATTAACGGAACCCTTAGGCGGATTTTGCCCAATAACGAACTTAACCTCGGCATTCGAGATTCGAACCTACCCTGAAAATTTCAAGTTTCTAGGACATTCCGTTCGAGAGTTATCGTGTATACGGACGGCCGGACGGACAGACTCGAATTTTCCGACGGATTCCTCATCAGTGAGTCGAACATAGTCGTTTGAGACCATTTTCGGCGAAAAATACAGACATCGTGACGAAATGATATAGCCCTCGTGTAAGTAGTACGAGCGCTCAAAAATGAACCTGACGAAATTTTTTATCGATTACCCCCCTCGGGTCCCCAAGGAAAATTAAGACCTTGCTACCACTGCCTAATACAAACTCTTATACTTTGTTTTCATGTTTTCCTATCGAAACTAATGAATTCTTAGTTGTTCTTAGCCATATAAACGCTTATAGAAACCGCATAAAATTAGATAAGGAATCCCTGATTAAAACCATCAAATCCTGAACCCACTGTCTCCCCAAGATAGTCAATAAGATTTCAATTGTGAATTCCCACTCATTTCTGATACGTTCTCAAGCTTATGACTGAGCATACAATATCGTTATAATTGAAAGTGGAAAACCTCATCGAATCTCATAGAATACTTTAAGCACCACTGTCTGATACAAACCAGTACACCATGTATTCGGATATGCTTATAAATAACATCTACTTATCAATTCTCATAAAACCTTATAAAAAGTTTATGTGTCACGGAAAACGTCCGCATAGATTACAGACTCTCCTCATAGATCCTTATAGACTCCCATAAATTGTCTATATTGTTTCATGAGATTTCACGAGGTATTTTTGGCAGGGCGTTCATCTATGAGCAAAATTATACTAGGGCTTCCGTAAATATGGTCGTTTGAAATTTATATTTCTTGATAATTTCAAAACTACAGATTCGATCGTGACGAAATTTTGTATACTAATGGAGAATAATATATTCAAGCTACATTTCTCCAGATCACATGACCAGAACCATAGAAAATCATAACTTTTGAACGGAAAGGCCTAGGGACTTGAAATTTTCAGGATAGGTGTGGATCTGAAATGTCGCGTTCACGTTCAACAATGAGCAGAATTATACGGTCGTTTGAAATTTTGTTTTCTCGATCATTTCGAAACTACGGATTCGATCGAGATGAAATTTCGTATTTTAATCGAGAATGATATATTGAAGCAATATTTTGTCCAAATCGCATGACCAGAACCATAAAAACCATAGAAAATTGTTAACTTTTCAACGGAAAGCCCTAGGATTTTGAAATTTTCAGGGTGGGTTTGGATCGCGAATATCGCGGTCACGTTCATCAATGAGCAAAATTAGACTAGGGGTTCCGTAAATATGGCCGTTCAAACTATTTTTTTCCTGATAGTTTCGAAACTACTGTTCGGATTGGAATGAAATTTTGCACCTAGCTGAGGAATAATGTTTTCAAACTACATGCAAAATTTTGTCCAGATCGCATCACCAAGACCATAGATACCGTAGAAAATTCTAGCGAATTATCGAAAAAAAATTGATCAGCTGAAGCACTGACAAGTCTGGAGTTTCGCCTAAGTTTCAGAATTTTTTTGACAGCTGTCGAAAATTCCTTCAATTGATTTCTAGAACTGGAAAATGCGAATCCACCTACAAGGTGCATGTACGAGCGCTCAAAAGCTCCTGCCTTCACGGCAGTGCTTTTCTGAATTTTTCATTAGATATCACAGAAATGTCATTCCATTTAATTTTTTAGTAAAATTGAGAAGTATATTTTATGTTGATAATTTTCAGAAACCCACATAATTTGGATTTTTCTGAATTATATGAACTCAAAAATTTTTCTTTCTTCAGCTCTTTGAGTATCCATATTTATGTATGTGTTTTGAATGAAATAATTATTTCTATGAAAGTATGATTCATTTATTCCACATTTTGGGCTCAATAATGTTTCAGAATTGATACAGTATCTATAAAAATCAATAAGTTAATGTGAACACATATATTTTAAGGGTCTAAGGTTGGGGTCTGCCTGACAACATCTCACCAACGATGTTTCAGAAACTGTAGTTACGGGTCAAAATTCAGGCTTTATATTTTCGTTCTATTATAATCGAGAATAAAAACTTCAAAATTTGACAATCAAATATTTATTGAACCACATACAACATGGATACCTCCATATTTTCCGAATATGGAATCTGAATTTCCTGAGGTTGATTTTGAATGGATTGCTTGGAATAAATATAAAACAACCATTATATTTACATATTCGCATTCAGAAAATATGAGAAAATATTATGAAGAATATTTTGCAAGTGAAAATTCCACACATGTGATTTTTAACCAATCAGAACGTGTATTTCTGACAGATCACCATCGCAACGGATGAATTTTCCTCGTGGGTACCCAACAGCGAATTATACTGGAAATTTTTTTGGCGTTTATAATGACAGAATATTCTTTTTGACAATAAAATTTTTTTTTGTTCACATGAGTGGAATTTTCTTACCGAATACCACACGAGGTCAAATTAAAGCCGGAAATTTTTTGACCTCTAGTGGTATTACTAGTGAAAATTTTCCGTTTTCTAGAAAACCGCAAGTTCAAATGAAAAAACAATTGGTGAGAAATTGTCTCTAGACTAGTTCGAAAACTAGTTAAATTTGGAAATTTTTTTTTGAAAAACGGTTTTTTTCTCTATTACTTTTCATGCCTTAGTTCGATAGTTTTTACGATAATATATTTGGATAGCCCTTGAAAAATGCTATCATATTGATGGGTCATTTTTCAATTTTGCTCAAAGGATAAGTCAAAAAAATCCAGTGACCCGCTTACATGAAACACCCTGTACTACATTTTCGTGAAATAGGTAAGTGGAATTTCACTATCGAATTAAATCTTTCAACAAAAATTTTGATGGATCAAATGTCGTGCGGTACACTGAAAGCTACTGATCCCCATCGAGAATTTTCTTCTCTCTCCGAATATTCTAATCAAATTCCAATATTCCTTAATACAGGGTGTTAAATCTCAGCCTGCATAACCTCCCATATTTTTCTAATACGGACCAGAATTTTTTGATCAGTTCAAGGATTAATCGTTTCACCCATGGAAGTGTGTTTTACGTTCCGAATATCAATTGATTATACTGGATGGTTCAAAAGTTATGAGCAATTGAAAATATTATATATAAACCACCCTCGGCTATGAAGTTGATTAGACCTATCATAAATAGGTTTTTTAGATTAGTCTAAGGTAGCTCTTTTTCAGGTTAACGTATGTACATTTACCAATGAAACACCCTGTATAGTATCACTGAACGACAGAGCGTTTGGGAGGTATGAGCGAAAAACTGAAAATAATTGGGACCCTCCTCCCCCCGTACTTACCTGCAGTTCTAGGTCACAGGACCATTGTTGTTTATATTCTTACTATCTAAATGAATTTCCAATGAAAAAACTTCTCCCCTTTGAGGTTCTCTAGACCCCTCTTTTCAGCTTTAATGACTGGACTAAATGAAAAAATTTGTTGAGAGGATTATATAATATATCAAGCAAAAGTATTAAAAACTCTAATAATAGGAGTATACTCTGTACGAAAGCCACACCAATGATTATTCATGTCCCTTTTTGCGAAGGGATTCAAATGTCTTAATCACAATTACAATAAATGTGTCGTAATATGACACCTCAATCAGAATCACGTATAAAATGTAAAAAAATTTCAATCAGCTTATATAAATATATATAAATAAATAATAAAATGTATAAATAGAAAATATAAAAATATGTATATGAATATGGAAAAAAATTGATGAGTTAGGTTACCATGGTGCCTACAATTTTTTTAGAATGAAAATGCTCGATTTGAATCTCATTCAATCCCACTCCTTCTCGTCCACACCTTCCATGTCATCTTGCTCCAACTTCAGGTTGATCTCCATTCTATTGCTGATTGACTTCTGAATCTGAAAAATTTAAATGAGAAGTAATAACATAGACCTGCGAAATATCGGTTTCGAGGAAGCTGTATACAGTGTGTCCAATATGTTTAATTTCATGTAACTCGCATGTACACACTGTAGTAAATGATTTGAAATAAAGTACTATTATTTTTAAGGATGGGATAGTATTAGGATCTATGAACTGGTAAGAGAACGCGGTGGGTTATATTAGAGAAAAGTTGTGTTCATTGACAGCTAACAATATACAGTTTAGAAAGTTTTGAAATTCCAGGTGGTGCCGGACTATCCCGAAAAATTTTGCAAAATCGTTCCATTTTTTCCTGGCTTCATTTGAAAACTTCTTCTACTAGCGTCCAAATGCCATCGCAACTTGTCTCATCCAGGTAGATAATACATCCATCGTTTTCGAGGTCTTCCTGAGCTTAGTTTTCTTAGTGGTGACATATCTCTAGCGATCTTCACGATTCGGTCCTCTGTCATTTGGTTGATATGATCATCTCACTGAACTTTCCTGTTCAGTATCCCATCGTTTTATGTTGCCTATATGGCATATTCTCCTGAGTGCCTCGCTTCTCTACCTATCCCATAGAGTTATTCCGGTAATACTTCGGACTATTTTAATATCTGCTGCCTTCGAACAGGGGTTCCGTAAGTATGGCAGTTCGAAATTTTGTTTTCCTGATTTCTTCGAAACTACAGATTTGATCGAAAAATACTGCACTCAGATGGAAAATGACGTGTTCAATCTACATTCGAAATATTGTCCAGATCGCATAACCAGAACCATAGAAAATTACAACTTTCGAACGGAGAGACCTAGAGACTTGAAATTTTCAGTGTAGGTTTGGATCGCGAATGTCACTATTATCAATGAGCAAAATTATATTAGGAGTTCCGTAAATATGGCCGTTCGAAATATTCCTTTCCTGATCATTTCGAAACTACTGATTGGATTGGATTGAAATTTTACACATAGATGCAGAATATTGTATTCAAACCACGTGCGAAATTTTTTCCAGATCGCATTACCAAGACCATAGAATCCGTAGAAGATTCTAGCGAATTATCGAAAAAAAATCCTTATATATTCCTGTTACAGATGATTCAGTTCAATTGACAAAGAGCTGCTGTAATTTCTTTGATAGCTGTCAAAAATTTTTTCAATAGAAGGCGGTTGAAGGAGCGCTCAAAAGCTCCTGACTACACGTCAGTGCTCTCATAATTTTTTTAGTATGTATTAGGCGAGCCTTACATGGTCAATATTATTGAAGCAATATCGATATCGATCAATATATTTATTGAACGTGTAAGGAGGATATATTAAATGAGAAGGCAGATACACTAGCGAAGCAGGGGGCCCGATCTGAGTTTGTTGGTCCGGAACCCGCACTGCCAATCTGTCGGAAATCTGTCAGGAACTTCTTCAGAAGTTGGCTGGACAGGAAGTTTTCCTCGGAATGGAGCACAGGAGTTGGCCTCAGGCGGTCGAGGCTTCTCATTGAGAGACCTTCATCTGGACCTGAGGTCAGGAGACTCCTGGCACTAGAGAGAAGACAGCTCAGTCTGGTGATCGGTACTTTGACTGGTCACCTACTGAACAAACATTCGAAGAGAATGGGACTGACAAGCAGCTCTTTGTGCCGGTGGTGCAGGAACACAGATGAAACTGCCGAACACTTTTTGTTCAGTTGTAGAGACCTCACTAATCTGAGGACAACACACCTAGGAATCCCAACACCCACTATTCCTATGGTGAAAGGGACTCCTCCTGGTCGACTTGCGGCATTTATGTCTGCTTGTCTGCGGGACTGAGTCTCTCAAGCAATATGCGGAGGAACAATGGGCCACAAGGTCTCAGTTCAGCCCGGAGTGGGCACCGCACAGAGAAGAAGAAGAGAAGGAGGATATTGAAACAATAATATTGAAGGCAACAATATTGGAAGAAATAAAATCCGTTTGATTTTTATTGAAGTCCCTTCAATATATTGAGGTGCATTAACGTATCTTTCAATTTACCAAGAAGTAGACCATGGTCGCTTCCAACGTCGGCCGAATTAAGATTTCAGAAGATGGTATACATCTCTCAGTTAAAATATATTCACTGGTTGATCGTTGACCCCGTATGTTGAAAACGAACTCCGAAATAAATTGCACATTTACATTTCCACCTTTTCCGCTCTATCCAATGTCGTCAATACTTCTGTATTCCAAAATTCCGTCTTCAAGGGGTCATCATCAGCTAGGTGATTTTATAATTTTTTATTGAAAAAACAAACCTTTTTTCTGATTCAACTGACCTCGTATCTTTTACCGTTTCCCAGACTCAATCGTTATATTGGACACACTGTATATAACAGTTTAATAACTTATGGGGCAGTAGTCTGGCCTGCTAAGACAGGGCAGACAAGCACGAGGAAAATACTCGACAAGATACAAAGGCTTGCCTGCGTTTGCATCACTGGAGCTATGAGAACGTGCCCGACAAGAGCACTTGAGGTCATCACTGATCTCACTCCATTACATCTAGTGATCAACAGAGTAGCCCATGAGGCTATCCTTAGAATATCTAGGGAAGGTACAGGGAATGAGAGAATTAAAAGTCAAGGAGCCTGGTCCTCTCTGAACAAGTACATCTCATCAGCGAACCTGCCTAGTGATGTTATGATTAAAAGAGTAAGCATTGAGAAGAACTTCAACACTATGCTATGTAAAAAGGAAGAATGGGAAAAGGAATACACTACCCAAAACTTCAAAGTGAATACCATTAAATGGTATACAGATGGTTCTAAAACCACGATGGGGGCCGGCGCTGGAGTATACGGGGCAAGAACCAAGTGTACACTATCGCTAGGCTCCTACTCGAGTGCCTTTCAGGCAGAAATACTTGCAATCGAAAGATGCATAGATATAAACCTGGAAAGAAACTATCAAGGGTGTGATATTGTGATCCACTCGGATAGTCAAGCTGCTATCAAAGCACTGAACTCCTATATCATCGACTCAAAGCTGATATGGGAGTGCCGGAGGAAACTTAATGAAGTAGGCATGAAAAATAAGGTCTCTTTAGTCTGGGTTCCTGGTCACTCAGGAATCAAAGGAAACGAAGAGGCCAATACACTTGCCAGAAAGGGAGCACAAACGCCACTTACTGGCCCAGAACCCTTCTGTGGCATAGGTAAACACACCTATAAGAAAGAGTTTCTGGAGAAGGAAGAGACCGAAAGAGAAGCACTCTGGAGGAACCTTCCAGGAATGGACCACTCTAAAAGGTTCATTCGGAACTATGAAAGTTCAAGATCCAAAAAGTATTTGGATCTCAGTAAGAACAAGTTACGTCTACTCACTGGCTTCCTCACAGGACATTGTCGCCTTATGAAGCATATGATGAGAATGAGCTTGACAGAAACAGACGAGTGTAGATTCTGTGGTGAAGAGGAGGAGACTCCTGTTCACCTGGTTACAGAATGCCTCGCCATTGCAAACCAGCGCAAAGAATGTCTTGGACAAGAGAATTACAGGAGGAATGAGGATCTAACCTCCTTGAAGTCCTCTCAGATACTGGAGTTCATTGGAGCTCTGGAGCTGGAGGGCGAGCTGTAGGTAGCGCATTTGCGAATACGGCTCTGATGGGGGGCACAATAGACCTTGAGGTCGCAGTGGAACGTAACCCCTTCCTAACTATAAACTATAACAGTTTTCTAACAAAGATGATGTGGATAGTATCCTTCAGAATTCAATAAAAGATAAACAAGCTGAATACAATATAGAAATTATTGTGAATTGCAATTTCTGAGATAGGTTCTTCTGATTATCTTATGGTTGTTTCTTACCTCGTTTTGTTTTTCTTTTATTTGACTAGACAATTCCTGATCCCAAAGATTTATTGGTCTACTTGCAGCAATAAAAGGAGAGGAAGCTGATTTATTGATTGTGTTTTTTTCTATGGCCTTTTCGTTTAATGTTTGAGCTGTTTTTTGACCAGACACTAAAAAAATAATATATTTTTATCAACGAGTTTAGTAGAATAGGAATGTGAAACACTCTTACATGCAGCCATTCCATCTGGTTGTAGGCATATTCTTTGAGGTAATATGTCTTTACCGCCAAACCATTCATCACTATTAGTAGAGGGCTTCCACGTAACTCTGGTAGGGGGGAATAGATCATCTTGAAACAACTCAGTCTAAAAACAAGCAAAATTGAGTATTTGAGTAAGGAAAGAACGCATAGTTTACCTTTATTCTTGGGACAGTGAATGAGAGCGGTTCTATGGTATTATTAGTTAACCTGAGAGCTACTGCAAATTCAACAGCAGCAACATCACAAGTATTTTTAGGAAGGAATGACAATCCTTGATGAAGACTAGGACAGCGATGATGACTTAAGGGGCAAATATGAGGAGCTTCTTCTGTTATTTCATATGCATATATAGTAGAATCACCCTGAAAAATCAATTCAAGACTGAAGACATTGAAACTACTAATTTACATCATCCAGTGCATACTTTAGGACTTGTATTCAATATTTCATTTTATTATCTCCGATCCAAAACATAAACAAATGTCAATAACATTAACCTACAACGGATTTATATATGTATATATATTGTGTAAATGAAAGTTTCATGCCGTAAGGCCAAAAATGTAACTATGTGAATAGACTGGTGGAAACCCAAATCAAGAAGTGAACTGAATGGAACGTGCCATCTTCGATCGACAAAAGTAGCAAGCAGACTAGTTTCTGTTTTTTTAGCCTTCACTAGTGCAGCATAACTTAGTCGACGATGAAGACCAACATGAAATGCAGAGCGTATATATCCAGTCAGGAGGTGCGTGCCAATACAATGTAAAGAGCCGCGATATCTGACAGGAAATGTCTACAATTCATTCCATCAGTTCCTTCCGAGTATCGCATGAACACTCAAAATGGAGTACATACCTGCAAAACACATAAGGGGAAAGTACGAGAAAATCTATATTTTTGAAGGAACTGATGGAATGAATTGTAGACATTTCCCGTCAGATGTCGCGGCTCTTTACATTGTATTGGCACGCCTTTGGAGCCATTTAAAAGAACGGTTGATATTTCGCCGGGGCCTCAATCTGCCTACTCCCCAGCTAGTACCAACTTGAGTATTCTCGGACGTGTGTATGGAAGGACTCACTCGAGAAGACCTAGTATTAGTATTAGTTGGTGTTTATATCCTGCTTTTGAAGGATGCGACTGATTTTATCAGTCATTTTATCAATGTCATCTCTATCAAATTCTTCCGAATATCAATCTACCCCACGCGACCCTACAACATAACTCGAAAAAAAAAACCAAAACTCCCATCAATGCCTCAGAACTCTCAACAGAAATAAAAAATTCATTATCCCAAGAGAAAAATCTTCTGGAACCCCTCGAATCTACGGATTATCAAAAATTCACGAACCAGACATCCCCCTTCATCAGTGCTTTTGGATTCCCAACTCATTGTCTTTCTAAATACTCTCCAACCTCTAGCTGAAAAATCATCATTCCATGTAGAGAATTCTTTCCACTTCATCGAAACTTTGAAATTATTTCAAGTTCATGAGTCAGACATACTTGACGTCGTATTTCTCTTCACCAATATCCCACTGAAAGAATCCTTTGAAATACTTGAAATTAACACCCACAATACATTGACTCTTATCAATCACTGTATGTCGAGTACATACTTCCTTTTTCAGGGTACCTTCTACAAACAAATAAAAGGCGCCTCTATGGGTTCCCCTCTCTCCCCAGGCGAAGCTGATATATACATGGAAGATTTCGAAACCAATGCCATCGAAACATTTCACCTAAGACCCACTTGCTGGCTCCCTTATGTCGACGATGTCTTCGTCATATGGCCACACGGTTCTGAAACTCTCCAAGATTCCTTTGATCATCTGAATACCATTAATAACGATATCAAATTCACAACGGGAGTTGAGACTAACAATTCTCTTTCTTTTCTTGACGTGTTATTACTAGATCCAACAACTCCTCCACACACAAGGTTACATCATGCCATTATGTATGGAAGATAACATCATTCAAATGACCACCACGACTTATCCGTACGTTCTGCATTATGGCAACCCAATTTTTCATTACTTTTTCACATAAATTTGGATGTATTTCATCAATGTTCAATGTTGATTTTCAATTGCTTATTTGTTGTTGGAGCATAAATTTGCGACTTAACATGTCCCCAGAGAAAAAAATTACAAGGTGTCAAATCACACGACCTGGGGAGATAATTAACTGGACAATTTCTTGAGATAATTTCATCACCAAATTTTTTTTTCAATTAATCCATTGTTGAAGTGGCTCCATCTTGTAAAAAGGTCCTGTATAATGGAGAACGATATTCCTCAAGAGGGCTATATATGAAAACACTGATCAACATAATCAATGATTCTAGCGTTTGGAAACTAACCTGTCAAAGTAATCCGGTAAAGGATTGAATTAATCTGATCAGATCAGCTTTCAATGCTTGCACTTACTCTCCCTGAGTTGGAGCTAAAGCAACAGCAAAATCTTCACAAAAAAAACAAATTATTACGTCGTTCAGGAATTGATACTAAGGGCCAGTTGTACAATGAGGAGCCTAGGGTTCAACTCTTGAACCGAGTTCAGGTCTGCGCGCGTTGCTCAATCAAGGTTCAGACCGACTTCAGTTAATCCTGGGTTTAGTTCATTTGTGACATGTAACATATACCATATAGTAAGTAAGTAAGTAATTTCTTTATTTCAAGTGAATCTGAAACATCAGTGAACAAATGAAATTGTGTCAACATAATAACCATATCATATCACTTATAAAAGTCTTCGATCTTGTATGGCTTGATCAATATTAATTGTTCATGCAATGCCTCCTTGTATTTCTTGAAATTTTCTTCCTTCTGTATTGTCTCTGGTAGTGAATTAAAACACCTATATTCGACTTGGTTCTGTGTTCTAGTCAGATTTACTCTAGGGTATGTGTAGTTTGAATTTCTGATGTTATATTTTTGTTTCCGAATGTTGCTGTGTTGTGAAAATAGCTCTTTGTTTTTATGGAGAAACAGGAGACATTCTTGGATGTATATTGCATAGATGGTTAGCATTTTATTTCTCCTGAACGTTCCACGACATGATTCTATTCTTCCCAAGTTGAAGAGTATTCTGACCGCCTTCTTTTGTAGTGTGAATAATGAGGACATATTTCCTGATCCATAAAAAAGCATTCCAAATCGCATTCTTGATTCTATTTTAGCATAGTATATGGCCTTTAATGCACTTGAATTCAGGTATCTTGACACAACCCTCAGTCCATAGATGCAGGAAGATATCTTTTTTGAGGTATACTATAGTTTCGTCATAGAGTGGTATGAAGCGTAATTCTATGATTAACCAAAAATATTTTCCGCAAAAGTTTGGTTGAAGTAGAATCAGGATATCGATAATTTTGTACTGTTGAATTACTGTCGAGTAGTATCAGTATATAGAACAATATTTGAATTTGGAAGATTTATATTCATTTTTTATAAAATCATAAGAAAAATTGGTCTTGTTTTGAAATTTTATTCCTAAAATTCTGTTGCTTCTGAATTTCCATTTCTTTTAATTCAATTAACAGTTGTAAATTCGTAACTTGAAGATTTCGAATTTCCTTTGGATTTTCAATTCACAGATAAATCTGTGGTAACATTCTATGGTGCACTTAGAGCCAATCAGGTTCTTTGATCCGAGGTTAACCATCCAAAATGGGTGGGCAAGAATCAAGTAGGGTTTAAACCTGGTTCAACACTAAACCATGAATGTGCAACAGTATTTTATGGCTGAACCAAGTTTAGACTGCGGGTAAAGTTTAAATCTCGATTGTACAACTGGCCCTGAAAGTTAGGGTTTACTTTGAACCAGTTTGAACCAAAATCAACTGATACCCCCGGTTTCTCTAAGGCTGATCAACGCAAGGGTTGACATAACAGTTGTTAAATCCTGCGCAAGGCGTCATAAACATGATTTGCGCATTGCTTTGGTCTGTTGCGAAGGGTTTGACAACTGATTAGTTAACATTAGCGTTGATCAGCCTTCGAGAAACCGGGAGTTTTTGTGAATCGAAACCGGTTTTGGATCAGTGGTTCACTAAAGCCACAAATATAACTGATACACAGGACATTGTCAAACTACACCGAAAATTTCAGCTTTCTAGAATTCAAATTACCGTAATTATTGAAGTAGTGAATATCGCTAGCGGTTAATGTCACTAACATTTGTTCGTTTTTTGGTCAAGGAACACTCATTGAAATATTCACATGATCAAAACTTAGCTCTACTTTCAAAATCCCGAAGCCTACTTCACACCCCGTTTTTAATTGATTGCTTGATCTATCAACAGTAAGTGGAGATTATGTTGAATACTCACTTTTCCTGTCAAAAATAATGTGGAACTATCTTCGTCATAAAAGGGAATAAGAATTGAAGGAGATACATCACTGACGATAGTGTTCAGGGGATTTTGCAGATCATCAACTTTATATACTGAAATTAACCTTTGAGACACTTTGTCAAAACCGCTCAGTG
Organism: Aphidecta obliterata; assembly: GCA_963966015.1. Lineage (NCBI taxonomy): Eukaryota > Metazoa > Arthropoda > Insecta > Coleoptera > Coccinellidae > Aphidecta > Aphidecta obliterata. Next base: position 7,650,424 of record OZ014429.1, on the reverse strand, counting down.
CTAAATATTGTCCCTCCAGACACCACACAATCCTGGCTCCTCTATTACCCTCAGGCCCTTTGCCTTCTTTCACTGGTATCTCGGAACGTCTCGGATTATAAATTCTTATTTTACCGTCTTTACACACGGTGGCACAGAAGGTTCCAAAGGGCGACCATGCAAAACTGAAGATTTGGTCAGTGTGACCTATAAAATGACAAAAATGAGTATTTGTTGATTTTTTTCAGGTTTTCTGTCATGCACCTTTTAGCACGATCTTTTCAGAACAATCAGAGAGATCCCAAATTTTTATTGTCATGTCATAAGAACCAGTCGCCAAAACATTTTCAGCGGTTGGATGAAACTTAATAAAATAAATCTTATCACTATGTGCGTTGAATTCTTTTTCTGACTCGTTAGTTGACTCTTTTAAACCGTCTTCTTCGATCCTCCATAACTTTATGATACCGTCATCGCAAGCTACTGCAAGGCGACGATTGTCAAAGGGATCCCATGAAAAATCCATGATATTGCTTCCTTGAACCAGAGATGGAATCACGCCATCAGGTAGTTTTCCTGGTTTGCTACGATTGAGTATGGAAATTTTACCACCTGGACCACTCAAAGGTACAGCCAAGAATTCTGGATTTGCTGTGAAAAAATAAGAGATTTAGGTTCATTCTGGTAGCATAAAAATCAAGCGACTTACCATGGAATCCGTCACATTCACCAGGAATTTGCCTGCTGACATTTCGAACATTTTCGATTTGTTGTGATTTGTGAGCAGGGGTCACTTTCAAGTGTCTAAATTTAGAAACACGACCTATAGGGATATTTAATTATCTATAAATATAGTAAAACTGGGTCACAAGGAACATCAAATAATTTTCGAAATACTTGGCAAAATCAATAGTATAGAATTCAAATAGGCACTTTTTGAATTTTTGTTGAAAAAATTGTACTTTGACTATTGATAACTAGCATATTTGGAATAAACAATCATGCCAACCATTGTGTAAAATGGGACAGAGATTGAGTCTATATGAAACTAGTATTTTGCAATTATCTAGTAGAAAATAATAAACACTAATTTAATTACAATATAATACCTTCAACCCAATGGGGAAATGATTTACCAACTTAGTAAAAAAAAACAATAGATGAAAGTGATTACTTCGAAATGATGAATGATTTGTGATAATAACAACCAATCAGAATAATAGAACTGAAAATAACAAAATCTAGTATCCGTCCGTTCCGTTTCTCTCCGTGGTTAATGAATGACCGTTATACAGAGTGGACGGATATTATAAAACAACGCTGTACTTACCAAAGACAGTTGAAGTTCTCTTTGGAGGCGCTGTTATAACCTCACTTTTCCTACAAGCCTGAGGATCTAGAGATTGTTGCTTAGTGATTCCCAAAATGTTCTTATTATCTTTAACATCAACTTCCTCCTCTCTATTTTTAGGGGTTTTGAAAGATCCTTTCCTTCTCAGCATCACAGGAGAAGCGATTTTATCAGCAGTGGCGCTCTCTATAACTGACAAAGATTTATTTTCGTATATTCTCTTACGCTCCGCAATGCTCGCTCTTTGCGAACCTCCTCTCTCAAAACTTTTGGCATCCATGGAGTCAACATTTTCTTCGTTTTCGCTAGTTTCAAATATTCGTCTCCGTTCTGCAGTTGTGGGAGTTTTCGATGATAACCCCCCAGAGTCTATACTCTGATCTTCAATGCAAGAACCATCAGTTTCAATTGCAAAATTTATTGGAAATGAGTCTTCAATTATCTCAGAGTTGAAGATTTTTTTATTTCTTTCCTCTGTTTTTAAATTATTATTTTCAGAGCCAGGACTGTTACTATCACACCCATTAGTTTGGTTCTGAGTTGGCACTGGGGGAACACAAAAGACTTGATCAAATGACTTTGTTTCGTTCAGTTTCACAGGAGTGAAGGGTTTTGGCCCTAGTCGAGGCTGAAATTAAGAACATTGTGAGAAAACATTATATCCGGTTGGACTAGTAGTGTCTATCATCCAAATTCTACGGTGCAATATCAACATTTGTCATTTCAAGAATAATTAATGATAGTAATAACTAAAACAAAATCGCATAACATGAAATATACTTTATTCAATATTTCTATTTCCCTCCTCCGTAGAAACACAAATCATCATTTCATAAATCCGAACCTAATTGTCATTATAATATAGAAACACTTGTTCAGCTATCTTTCTAATCCAGACTATGAAGCATATAATTCTTATTCAGGAAAATATTGGATAGAATCAAGAAATTAGTTTCACATGCAAATTGATTTTTCCTGAACATCTACTTGTAGGATGAATAAACACATAAAGGAATCATGCTATTCTATATCATAAGTAAAACAGTCGAAACCAGTTGAAACAATGTTCTAGCTTGCAGATATACATGTCTCGAAAGTAATTTTTTACAAGCAAAATAAGCAGATGTGACGTAAATATCGCGATATACATGCTATGATTGAAAAGTACTGGGAAATTGTAATTTAAATGAACCGCTGTTAACGGATCCGGATATTTTTTGAGCGCTCGTTCTACTTTTAAGGCCGATTTAAATCAGACGAGCAAAGGCTCATTCTATCCCCAATCTATCAAATTCTTCTAGTGAAGAGAGAGACGTGGAGCATTCTTTCGTCGTTCTATCTGCGTTCGCAAAGATTCTATGGAATATTCTGTAGTGTGCACGTCCATGTGATAAACTACCCAATTCTATGGAATATTTCAAAAATGCTCGATCGCTGATTTGAACGACACTAGAGCGTATGAATAGTTGCTTAGAGCGTTCTTGCGTGTTCAGATTCGGAGCCGTCTTTTCAAAGCATTCTTGTGTTCTAGCGATGTAGAGAAATTAAATCTAGATAACTATTCAGTAGTTTCCAACGTTGTTATTGTCAATTATTGTTGTCATAATATAATAAAAATAAATACGACACCTAGGTAATTTCTTTCCATTCTCATAGATTTAATTATGGATTGGCCTCAAGAAAAATGTCTTTCAATGATTGAAGCCTACCGAAATTCCAAATGTCTGGGATCAGACTTTTGTAAATAAAAAAAAAATACGACTTGCAAACAAGTTACTTGACAGTTAATTGCAAATCAACTAGAATGTAATGTTGAAGAAGCGAAAAAAGAAGATAGACTCGCTTCTTGCATCTTACCGCCGAGGTAGGCAAAAATCAATGTCTACGAAATCAGGCAGCGGTGCCGACTGCACTTATAATTCAAAATGATTTGCATTGAAAGTATGTATTTCTTGATGGATAAATATGAACCGAGGAAAACATTTGATTTCGACACTAACGGAATTTTCTGCTCATAGGTAGGGTAAAAGGTACAGTTGTTGACACCCTATCAGCAGTGGCGGCTCGTCAGGTGAGGCAACTGAGGCGGCGCCTCAACTATTATTTCATAATTTTCCTCAGTCTCAGAGAAATTATAAAAGAATAGAGAGCAATCACCAGAAAATTAAAATATTCATCAAAACAAATCAAAATCAACAAGTATGTATTTCTTGATGGATAAATATGAACCGAGGAAAACATTTGATTTCGACACTAACGGAATTTTCTGCTCATAGGTAGGGTAAAAGGTACAGTTGTTGACACCCTATCAGCAGTGGCGGCTCGTCAGGTGAGGCAACTGAGGCGGCGCCTCAACTATTATTTCATAATTTTCCTCAGTCTCAGAGAAATTATAAAAGAATAGAGAGCAATCACCAGAAAATTAAAATATTCATCAAAACAAATCAAAATCAACAATACTTTTATTCGGCGCCAATTCTCCACGGCCTTGTGAGTACCCAGAGGCGGCAATCTATTCGCCTCTGTCCAGAGCTAATTCGAAGGGGACGAAGATATCCGAACGACAACGAACGTCCCCAGGACGTTCGCTATTTTTCGGAGCCACGAGGCGACGAAGTTTTCGCCTCTCGGTATTTTCCGTAATATTTCGTGATGCCGGGAAGATACGATGTCCAAAGTCGCTGGTCCCAATCACCCGATTTATTTATGATGTTATGAAACTCCTGGTCCACCTGCAACTTCGTTTGCTCATGCTCCTTTGAGTAATAGTTTTTCCGAACGTTAGATTACTATTTCCTTGAATAACCTGATTTAACTTTCGTTGTGGTTTAATTGAGTGTGTACGTGTAACGTGTTGATACCCGGTATGAATCCAGTGCACGATTTAATAATGACGCCATCAACGAGAATAATGGTCAATTTTTTGGGGACATTATTGACAAATGCGCTTTGAAGATAAACGGATTAATTTGATTCATTAAAAGTGAACCTATAGCGCATTTGCCAAATTATAATTTTTCGTATTTTCTTTCCTAGAATAAATCCGATAATGAAAATTCTACTCCAGAGTATCCCTCTAAGTATTTTCTCATGAACAAACCATCGTTGAAATTGCTGACCAATAATGTTTAGCCAAACACTATACATTTATTTTATATATAATCGCCTCACCAGCTGAAGAGGTCACGAGCCGCCACTGCCTATCAGTGATTGACACCCTCATTTTCATATTTGAATTATAAGAATTGGATGGAGGCCTTAAAAACATGGAGCTTTGAAAAAAATATTTCAATTTTTCAAGTTTGGACTGTTAGTATTAATTTGGGTTAGGTTTGCATCCCTAATTCACCATATATTTATCAATGTGCAGCGTGCTGACGATCAATGCAATTAGAAAAATACAGCCATTTTCTCAAGGTACTTAACTCAAGTCCATAACATTTTTTTAATTGTTCTAATTTTTGTCTGAAGCATTATTTTTGTTTGAATCATTGAAACTCTTCAATAAATACTTTTTCATAACTTAAAATCTATTTGGTTGAAGGTTTCGCGTTTTTTTGTGGGTGTCAATAATTGCCTTTGAAAATATGTGGATGAATAGTGATTGACATACTATGTCAATAACTGTCGTATTCAAATTTTGCAAAATTAGTCCGTATTGCCTACTATTCAGGCCTCAATTTCTCAATGAATACTGAAAAATGATTGAACTTTATCTAATTTTGTTCTAGATAGTTGTTGACACCAGTGTTAATCTCTATGAATTTCCACGTGTCAATAACTATATTGCAAGTTCAACTAGTTCCTACTTCTTGTCCCTACCCCCTGAATCGATTTTCCACGCTTCATTCTCAACAACATGGCAAAAGCAAAAGAAGGAAGCAATTATAAGAAAAATTACACGCAGGATGCTATTATTTCTGCCTTATCAGCAGTAAAATCAGAAGGAATGTCCAGAAAACTTGCCTCCCAAACCTATGGCGTTCCTCGCTCTACAATAATTTTTTGGTTGAGTGGAAAACTTGTAGAAAAAATGAAAAGCACTGACGTGTAGTCAGGAGCTTTTGAGCGCTCGTTCATCTACCTAGTAGGTAGAATCTTCCTAAAAAAAATTTCTTTGAACATCCACTTTTGGTCATTGATAATTTTGTTCATTGATAAACGTGACCGCGATATTCGAGATCCACACCTATCCTGAAAATGTCTAGTCCCTAGGCCCCTCCGTTCGAAAGTTATTATTTTCTTCTGGTCATGCGATTTGGACAAATTTTGCATGTAACTTGAACACGTCATTCGCACCATCTGGGTGCGAAATTTCATTTCGATCGAATCAGTAGATCAAAATTTCGAACGGCCATATTTACGGAACCCCTGATGGAATTCTGCTCATTAACCAACTCAACTACGGCAGTCGGAAACTGAACTCACACTGAAAATTTAAAGTCTCTAGGTCGTTCCGTTCGAAAGTTATCGTGCTTACGGCAAGATTCGAAAAATACAGACATCTTGACGAAATGATGTAGCCCTGGTGTAAGTCCAACGAGCGCTCAACAAATCACGGACCTTGCTCTGTATTAACCTATGTAGAAGATCTCAAATTATATGATAGAATAGACGGGTGTGCCAAAAAAAATAAAAAAAAAATTATTTCAAACATAAAGCTTGATGATGAAATTCATGAAGAATCCTTTATACAGTCATGAAACAGTCCAATATGGACATGGATTGTACATCTGAAGACACAATCTGTGATAACAATGAAAACCAAGTTGCTATAAACGGCTACTGGAGAACCAACTGCCAGGGTTTGTCTCCTATTTGCAAAAAGAATTTGGATTTAAATGGTATTAAATAATTAAATGCATTTCCTGTGCATGAAAATTCCATGTTTAATGTTTATTGAAATATGTCTTCATAGAGAAGGTTTCCATTTCGAATATTTTTCAATGCAAAACTTATAAATAAATCTTATAATGAACGATCCATTACTATATATTATACCTATCCACATCCTTGTTCAGCTGATTGAAAATATGAGAGACAACAGTATGTCAATAACTGTATCAGGTGGTGTCAACAATAGATTTTACAGTGTCAATCACTGAAAATTGACACATGATGTTAACGATGTGTTTCAAAGCTTCTTCTGAAAAGGTTTTTCCACTTTCGGTTGTTAATTTGAATCGAGTATAAACCAACACATAACCTCGAAAAAGAAATATTTTCATTTCATACCCAAATAACAAATTATTTATATTCTATTGGGACAGTTGGCTTAAGGTGTCAATAACTGTAGTGTTTACCCTAATTAAATGGTCAAAATCCTCTGAGGCCATTCTAAAAAAGTTATGGAATTAACCACTTTATACTTGTTTTTGCACATTCATCATCGTTTCACCTACATTATCTATTATCCTTAGCTGCATTAAATTTGTTATCCAACAACGTCTCTTCCTTGTTTTCTTTTTGCGTGTTTGTGACAAAGCAACAAAAGCAGCACTTGCAACTATAATATTGCTGTCAGACTTGTCAGAGTCTGACATAACAAAGCACCACCAACCGCAGACTTGACATGAATGATCATTCGTTCCGCTTAAAAAACTTCGATGTTTTCGTTTACACTAAAAGATTAACAAAAATGTTCTTGTGCTAGCTCCTGCTCTTCGTTCGTTTGGTTTAAACCAACCTTTTACACGAGGGCTATATCTGTTCGTCACGATGTCTGTATTTTTCGAATTTTAAGCCGAAACTGGTCTCAATCGACAAGGTTCGACTCACTGACGACGAATCCGTCGAAAAATTCCTCTCTGTCCGCATACACGATAACTCTCGAACGGAATGACCTAGACACTTGAAATTTTCAGGGTAGGTTCAAATCTCGAATGCCGAGGCTAAGTTCATTATTCGGCAAAAGTCGACCAGGGGTTCCGTGAATTTTGTTCTCCTAATTACTTCGAAACTACTGATTCGATCGAGATGATATTCTGCACTCAGAGGGTGAATGACGTGTTCAAGGTACATGCGATGTTGAATTTTTTTCCAGATCGCTTGACCAGGATCATAGAAACTATAGAAAATTATAACTTTCGAACGGAAAGACCTAGAGACTTGAAATTTTAAGGGTAGGCTTGGATCCATATTTTTTCCTGGTGATTTCGAAACTACTGATTCGATCGGCATGAAATTTCGCACATAGATGGAGAATAATGTATTTAAACTACGTGGGAAAATTTGTCCAGATCGCAATACCAAGACCATAAAAACTGTAGAAGATTCTAGCGAATTATCGAAAAAAAATCCTTATATTCCTGTAACGGTAGATTCGGCACAATTGACAGAGGGCTGATGTCATTTTTTTTGACTACACGTCAATGCCTTTTATGATTTACTTTTGATAAGCTGTTATACCCTTAACTGACATTGGATCGGATCATTAGTATTTCTTTGGCAGCTCTTTACATCAGACAAGTTTCTGTGTTCTGTTCCATTTTAAAATGAATATAATTCTGTTGAGTAAATGGTTTGTTTGAAATATTGTTGCAAATGAAATTTCGTTTGCCGATTCGCTTAAAATGTTGCAGAAAATCTTTGGGGACTCTGCTCACGTTCTGGACTGCGTTCGACATCAAATACCGAAGAAAACTTCGATGTTGTGAAGAAAATAGTGCTTGAAAATGGCCATGCCAGCCAACATTTCCTTAGGTCAGTAATAGGTTAATTATATAACATTTCAATCAACGACACACTACTTATAAACAGTGAATGGTGCAACTGCAGGATCTTCCGATATCTTCGTATTCAATTGACTAATAAAAAGTGAATAGATTATTGGATCAAGCGTTGGCCTAAGTATATCGTTTCTGATGGGTGTTATTTAGAAGGAGATGAAATGAATTTGGAAGAATATTGACACAATAATTTTGTTTTATTAACATTGTATACATTTCGACATGTTATGCCCCAATGCGACTGGATTGGTAGAAAAACCTATTTTGTCAACTGAACCAATCAGTATTCGATTTTGCGTCTTAAAAGAATAAGAAGACAGATATGGAAACACTAAGATTAAAATTGGTCTACTTGAAGCAAAGTTCAACTGAACGATTTCGAAATATAAGCTATGCATTCCACGTCGAGGAATTTCCGATCCAATTGATGTCATCGAAGGAAAAATTGGGTCTCTAACTGGAACCCCAGCAAACTCAAGTGCAGAAGACAATTATTCGAAGCTGAAAGAAAAATTGACAATCTTACAAATCAGTTGTGTGATCTCGAGAAAGGATTGTTGAGCAATAGTGAACACAAAGGTGCTTTGATCGTGGAAGAAGCTAGTTTGAACAAACCAAATTGAAGTAGAAACGGGTTTGATTCGCAATTATTGCAAACCACCTAGACATATCATTCGCCATCGAATGAAGTGGAAATCTGATAGCAAACTCCAGAACTGAGAAAGAATATAAGTGGTGCTAAAATAGGACAGTGCAGTAATGTTATAATATATCTCTTCGTGCAGCGTGTTTTCCGTCGATTGTGATCAAGATACATAATTAGTTTTTTGATAACAGTGCAACTAATCATATCACCAACCGGGATGATCCCTTTGAAGAATTCCAATCATTCGATGAAACTCACACAGTGGCCACAGCGAATGGGGATCTTTTCCGTAAAGAAATTTTATGAAGGAAAAGCAGAGAAATTCACACAAACCTATGTTTGATACGTTTCCAGTGTAAAGAAAAAGTTAATTTCTGTTCTGTCTGCACAAGTTGAAGGATCTCACAAACAAACGCGATAACTTCGCGGCGGATTCGTGGCGGAAATTCTGGGCGAATATTCGTTCATAAACCGTCGCAATGCAAACGACAAAAACCGCGCCGGTCTGAACTGGCCTACTAGGCGCCGTAGAAACAATAAGTTGCAGATCGGATGCGGTGCGAACATTCGCAAGCGGCGCGGATTTTTCGCGTTGGTTTGTGAGATACTTAAACATCCTCAGATTGGTTATTTCAAAAACTGAAACCTGTTGCCCTATAATCGACTGACTAGTTGGTGCGCGAAGTCGTTACGGTGGGTTATTCGAACTGTCTTCGAAAAATGTAGCCAACTACAGAAATACAAGTATGACTAGTTCGAATGACAATTATACCACGTTAGCCACAGGAATAAAAACCGAACCCAATCTGTTATATAACGCGAGCTAGGCCTAATCGTGAATCTCGCAGGTGAATAATGTGAAGGGTGTTTAAAAATATGGAAAAGCTTATAGACTCAAATTTGGGAATGGAGAATAAGTAACAATGCCAGTTTAACCCATATATTCGGATGTATGTGGATCTTTCGTGAATTCTCAATCGGGATGTCGTTATTTCGTCTTGTTTAAAGATGATTGCAGTCGTTCCCGTTATGTTTATTTCTTCAAGGAGAGATCTGGGTCATCTGATATGCTAAAAAAATATGTTAGATGATTCCAAAGCAGCAATCCTGCGTAGTCAAGAAGCTCCTCAGTGACGAATTCGATAGAGAGTGAAAAACCTCCTACAACAGAATGAACAGTTCGGCAGAGTAACAATGCCTTACACGCCGCAAAGAAATGTTTTGAGAGGGCAAATCGAACTTTTGTTGAGACTGCGCGCGTTGAAGTATTTGCAACAGGATTTATGGGCTGGTATGATCAACACTGTAAGATATACTTCGGACAGGTCAGGTTTCATGTGTAGATGGAGTATGGCTTTGCGGAAACACTGATCCGAATCAGTTCACTGGGTTCGCTAACAACTGATTTCGGCTCAATGTCAAGGTGCTGTCAAACTAAACCTCTTCAGGATCACTTTCCGAACGAGCGGGATTATTTGCTTATCGTTATAACTTTATCATCATTCATATTTATAACATATGAAGAAATGATTTTGAAATTGGAGATTCATATTAATCAAACCAAACATTTATTTTTTGGTAAAGATGGAACGACACTATTTTGATTCAATATAATTTATTTGATAGTCATAGGATGATAAATAAAATGAAATTTTATAAAAAATTATCTAGACTGAATTATGGATTATACTGTCGTACAATATTCTCCAATCTCAATATATTGTTAGTTCGTTTGTATTATTTGCAGATTTCAACTTAGTTCGAAATGAGTAGGGCAACAATCAATTGAAAACTCTATCGAACCACACTTGGGAAATAATACTGCCACAATGTTCTGCTAAATTACAAGTAATGGTCCCTGTGAGAGAATTTGAATTTAAATTTTCTGTAACCTTTATAGATTTTTGTCTATAGGTCTAACATATGCGCCTCGATCTAAAATCAACCCATGCCTACAAGAAAAAAGCCGCATGAAAGTCTCTACCGGTAAGATATCTTCAGTACAAGTAAAAATATGATAAATGTAGCTACATCCCAAACTAAACGATATATTATGTAGGTATGTCCGGTTTCAACTGAATAATGAAATCATAATAGGCAAACAAAACAGAAGAAGCAATAACATTTTCAACATAAAACAAAAGTTCAGAATACAAATATTAAGAATATCAATAACCTTATATCCTCCAGAAATGGGAGTGATCGGATTCACCGAATTTATAACTGGTACACAACTATTGGTTCTAGGTCTAGCCACTGGTTTAGGTGCATTTGTCTCATCAGTATTCTCGCAAATAGAACCAGTTCTAGACGCTCTTGGTAAAGGCTTGGGAGGAAACACCTTCTCACACTTGATCTTATCTTCATTTTTTGACGCCTCGTCAATTTCTTTCTTTTCAACATTTCGTTTTTCTTTTTCATTGCCTTCTCTGCTCTCTTCTATGTTGGATGGTACTTTGTTAACTTTATCTCTTTCGTTCATTATTTTTATTTGGCCCACGCTGCTACTTTTGGATTTTATAGCAAAATCATTCGAATCATACAATGTAGTGACTTTTGCTTTCTGTATTTTTGCTTGAGGTTTTTTTAAATCTTCCTTTATATATTGAAGCGATTCCTTGTAAACCTGGCCATGCAAGATCAGTTAAAAATAGGCAAAATCGGAGGAGAGGTGTGAAACACCTTCAGTTATGAAATATTTTCCTGGTGAAGATTGGCAATATTTTACAACAGTTGGGGTCCATAGTATGGAAACTCTGCCACTTATAATTTGTTGCTTTTTCATAATATCCTTGAGAAATGAGGAAAAATACATATGTACGATACTTACAATTATAGGAGCATCTCCATTTTCTCTATGAGCTGGATTCAAACTGATTTTTGGTATGTTGAAATCTTCTCCTCTCAACCATTTTTCTGCATCCAATTCTGTGGTATATCCTATAGTATCTGGGTAGAGGTCTGCATGAAAGTCTCTATAATACAAATAGATAGCAGGGTTGGCAGATTTAATCATTTTGATTTAACTCATGATTTGAATGAAATGATTTCACAAAAAATCAATCATCAATCGAGTTTCTATATTTCTAATTTAAGATGATCAAACTTTGAAATTCAGGTCCGATCAAGAATAGTTGTGAATTTCCTAGTGCCATGTTGAAAATAAATTTTGAGGAATTAATTTTTCAGAATAACATAATCGTCATAATATTTATGATTTTTTCTTTAATTTATGTATGAGTAAGTAAGAAAATTGAACTTAATTTCATTAATTTTATGCTGTTTTTATGGAGCGAGTGAAATTTTTAATAAGGAATGGGTAAACGTCCGGGAGTTAGCGTCAAATTTACACGGAGCATAATTTATTAGAATTATAGATTATAGTTTTTACTCAATAAACAATGAAAATGACCCAACTGTGTAACGTTTGGGTGTGGAATATCGGGAAACTCTTAGGGTAATCTTGTTTTTCGGAACATTTCAGCATAGCTCAAACTTTTCCGACCATTTTAATATTTATATTATTTCTATCGTGGAAAAATGTGGCAGGCACACCGGAGCTTTGGCTGTTTCTTTGTTTTCCCCAGTCTAGCTATGTCAAACGGTAGATAGAGATGGCAAAGTGACATGTGGTTAATTGTGGGTAAATTAGGAGCGAAATGTGTGTACTTGCCCGAATCGCGTAAACAGCGAACCAATAAAATCATTTTCACCCCCGAGAAGTATGATGGTGAAATTTCAGGAAGAAAAATTTTCTATACAAGAATTTGTAGCTGTCCCCAACATTTTAGAGAAAAGAAAAGAAGGATGCTGCTAATCAATCTTCGAAAAAGGGAAATCTTGAAGTTAAGGGTAAAAAATTCAAAAAGTTCTGATGTGATGTCAGGAGATTTGATCGCTTGCTCATTCATGAGCCAATTGCTCTTTTGGAGGTCGCTTATACCTTTAGATAGTTCTGTGGTTTCCAAGGACGCAATTGGCACATGAATGAACGAACGAACTCTCGAAGCATCTGACTGCACATCAGTGCTTTTTCAATACTTTTTTGATATTCTTTATGAATCTTCTTTGGTTTTGATGATTTGATAATCTTGAAATTTTGCTCGGAGCTTGAAACTGATACCTACCCAAAATCTAAGCTCCGTCGTTTTTGTGGTCATATTCTTCTTAGAGTTTCGATGAAGATTCTCAATATAAGAATTTGTAGCAGACTTAACATATCAGAAAAAAGAAAGGAAAGGTGATACTAACAATCAAAATCTTATTCCACCAAATTCAAGTCGAAGTTATCGAGTTTTTTTCGCGATGCTCAAATTTACGAAATAGCGAAATATCTCAGAAATGGCAAATTTGAAGCACATGAGGCGTCAAACAAACTTAGTTTCATGTTTACCATGCTTTCTAAATTTACAGTAAAATACAGGATGTTTCATAAGAAAAAACATATGTTTGGTGCCTACCACTTTCCTTAGACAACCTGTATATTTCAAAACAATTTCAGAATATAGATCTTAATGATTGAAAAAAACCGAAAGCTATACTACTAACGCCTAATCGAGATCCGCGTCACCGGTGAAACACCCGGTATAAATGTGTATATTATTATTAGAATAAAGGAATAAAACGGATGACACACAAGAAGTCATAAATGACGGTGTAAAATTTGGTGCCTTCGATAGAAACCGCCAATTTTTATTACCATTTATTCTGGTAACACTGTCGGAGGAAGGATCCAATGCGATATGAAAGGAAAACTATACGTCGGAAGAATCTATCGCATTTTGGATATATTTTATACAGCAGAAGACTGAATGATCGTGTTATGGATAAAAATATACACACATAGAGGTGCCAATGCCGGATTTTAGATAGGAGGACCTAGATACAGCAAAATGCGTCGAAAAATTTTTTTTCGTGATCAATATAAGGGCGGATTCACATTCTGACCTTGTCAAATAACCAATATACGCAGTGAAATCGAATATACATCACTTGGTTCTGGTAGACGACCTATTGCTGGATCATAGGAGAAGGAACTATAGAAACCGGGATGTAAATATATACGCGAGGCTGTGGCTAAGGTATACATCTAATAATATTGAGGTAAACTGTTGAAACCAGTAGAATCATTATGATTATTAACCCTAACCTATTGACTTTCAACAAAAAAATTACGAAAAGCACTGCCGTGAAGTAAGAAGCTTTTGAGCGCTCGTACATCCACCTTGTAGGTAGATCCGCATTTTCCAGTTTTAGAAATCAATTGAAGGAATTTTCGACAGCTGTCAAAAAAGTTCTCCAGACTTCATGTCAGTGCTTCAGCTGACCATTTTTTTTTCGATAATTCGCTAGAATTTTCTACGGTATCTATGGTCTTGGTAATGCGATCTGAACGAAGTTTCCCACGTAGTTTGAATAAATTATTCTTCATTTCTTTGCAAAATTTCATTCCAATCCAATGGGTAGTTTCGAAATGATCAGGAAAAACATTTTTTGAACGGCCATATTTACGGAACCCCTGGTCGAATTTTGCTCATTGATGAACGTGACCGCGACATTCGCGATCCGAACCTACCCTGAAAATTTCAAGTTTCTAGGACTCTCCCTTCGGAAGTTATAATTTTCTATGGTTTCTATGGTTCTGGTCATGCGATCTGTGCAAAATGTTGCTTTAATATATCATTCTCGATTGAAATACAAAATTTTATCTTGATCGAATCTGTAGTTTAGAAATTATCGAGAAAACAAAATTTCAAACGACCGTATTTACGGAACCCCTAGTATAATACTGTTCATTGATGAACGTGATCGCGACATTTCAGATCCACACCTATACTGAAAATTCCAAGTGCCTAGGCCTTTCCGTTCGAAAGTTATGATTTTCTATGATTTCTATGGTTCTGGTCATGCAATCTGGAGAAATGTAGCTTGAATATATCATTCTTCATTAGTTTACAAAATTTCGTCACGATCTAATCAGTAGTTTTGAAATTATCAAGAAAACTAAATTTCAAACGACCATATTTATGGAACCCCTACTATAATTTTGCTCATAGATAAACGTCATCACGACATTCGAGATCCACACCTATCCTGGAAATTTCAAGTCCCTAGGGATTTCCCGTCAAAAGTTACATTTTGTATGGTTTCTATGGTTCTGGTCATGCGATCTGGACAAAATTTCACATGTAGCTTGAACACCTCATTCTCCATTTGAGTTCAAAATTTCATCTCGATCAAATCAGTAGTTTCCAAGTAATCAGGAAAATAAAACTTTGAACGGCCATATTTACGGAACCCCTAGTGGATTTCTGCCCATTAACGAACTTAACCGAGGCATTTGAGATCTGAACCTACACTAAAAATCTCTAGGTTGTTTCGTTCGAGAGTTATGGTGCTTACGATAACGGCCGGACGGACAGACTCGAAATTTCCGACGGATTCGTCATCAGTGAGTCGAACATATTCGATTGAGACCATTTTCGGCTCAAAATTCGAAAAATACAGACATCCTGACGAAATCATATAGCCCTCGTGTAAATGGTACGAGCGCTCAAAAAGTAAAAACTTTTTTCCCGACAAATCGTCAAATCTTTGGTAATAATCCAAATACATCCTCTAATGACTGAGAAACGAAAATGTTTTTAAACCTCATCCCATTCCTCATGTCCATTCAGACGAGAAATTATCCCCAGAGAAGATAAAACGATTGATGATAGATATCCCCTTCCTCGAATTGTAAGTATTTTAGATAAATTAGGAAATAAAAAATATTTTATAAGCCTTGATTTAGCGTACGGATTCCATCAAATTGAATTAGATGAAGAATCAATTGAAAAGACAGCTTTCACTGTAGAAAATGGTCATTATGAATTTTTGAGAATGCCATTTGGACTTTAAAATGCCCCGGCAACTTTCCAAAGATCAATGAATAATGTTTTGAAAGATCATATAGGACAAATTTGTTACGTATACATGGATGATATAGTTATATTTTTTGATACGATCGAACAACATTCAGCTGATATCCATAATATTTTAGAAGCATTCAAAGCGGATAATCTGAAAATTCAATTGGATACCTGTCATTTTTTTAAAACTGAAATTGAATTCGTAGGACATATTATTACTCCTGAAGGAATTAAACCGAATCCCAATAAATTAAAAGCAGTCAGCAAGTTTCCAATTTCAAAAACTACTGAAGAAATAAAATCATTTTTTGGACTCGTAGGATATTATAGAAAATGTATCCCTAATTTCGTAAAGATTACGAAACCATTGACTTCGTGTTTAAAAAAAGATTCTAAGATTAATATTGATGATCCAAAATATATTGAAGAGTTCGGAATATATAAAAGAAATTTATTGAAATACAGGGTTATTGAGATACCCTGATTTCGATAAGCCATTCGTTCTCACAACTGATACGTCAGGTTACGCGATATACTCTGTATTATCTCAAGGTGATGTTCCGAATGGCATTTGCGAGAAGAAGCCTTAACCCAGCTGAAACTCGTTATTCAACGATAGAGAAAGAATTATTAGCAATCGTCTGGTCATCAAAAAACTTTCGCCCCTATCTCTACGGTAAAAGATTTATTATTTATACAGATCATAAACCCTTAATTTGGTTATTTTCGTTGAAAGAACCGAATTCCCGCCTTATGCGATGGAGAATTAAACTAGAAGAATTTGATTATGAAATACGTTATAAGAAAGGTTCCACTAATAATGGCGATGCTCTTAGTCGAATTATTTTAGAAAACGATGAAAATTTAACTATGCTTTAGCTCATTGTGTTTCAAAAGATTTTCATATGAATGAAGGAGTAGCTCTTGATTTTAAAAATAAATGTGGACAAATAGATAATTTAAAATCCCAGAATAAATTATTAGGAGAAGTAGCGACGATCCAAAAGGATGATCGATATATTTATTATTTAATTATTATATTATATCAATCTATATTATACCATATCAATCTATATTATACCTCGAACAATTATGTCAATATAATAATGACCAGTACTTAGCTTCACCCAGAATTTCATGCGGTCTAGATCAATTAGAATGGCCGATTATTTCAAAACTGATAAAATAAATTTTTGCTGAATCTAATATAAAATTAATTATTTATTCTTTAACAAATCGTAATATCGAAAGAAATGTTAATGAATTTAAAAATGATTCAATGATAGAGAGCAATATGCTCGAGAATACGAATAGAATCAAAAATGATTCAAAGGCAGATACCAATGTCACAGATATAAACTATTATGAAAATATTAAAATAAATAGAATCGAAAATGATTCAAAGTTGATGGTATATCCAATTATTAATAGGAAAGAAAAATACGAAGCATGTTTGAAATGATTAAATTCAAACAATGAAATAGAAATAAATTCAAATGAGACAGAATGTTTTACAGTCCAGCGTAATATTGAGTATCCTATGTTAAAAATTCCATATACGAACAAAAGGTTGAAGTCACCATATTCGAAAATAATCTCTAAAAAAATCCCAAATTATATAAGTAAGCAGAAAATGATAAATATTTAATTACGTAATATATTCAGAGACCTCAGGTACCTACATAGATAATGGATAAAACGATATAAGGATATAAGGATTTAAGGAATATAATTTTAATTTCATCCAAAAGATTTCACAAAAGCGATATAACCTTAAATATTATTTGCGATAAACCTCATTATCATTCGCTTATTAGTAGCATAAAACATTACAAGGATTATTGTATTCTCCTTCGAACATTCTTTGAACAATTGATATTTCAATCCCTTGTTTCATATTATTGATAATCATCATTATCCTTTGCTTAGCAATTAAAAAAAACATTAGAAAGATTATGGTATTTTCTCAAAAATTGATAAGCCCCTGATTAAAATGATACGAGATAAACTCGATTGATTACGAGAGAATTTAATTGGTTTGGAAGGAAAATATTATTGGCCGAACATGAATAAACATGTTCAAAGTTTTGTTATATATACGATTTAGCATATAGATCTAAATAAAATCGAAGAATCGATTTTGAATTATCTACAGCATACGAACGATATTAATGATAGAAAAAAATGGGAGAAATTGTATATGAAAATATTTAATTAATAATATAAAGGGAGGATAAATTAACTTTTGTTCAGAACAATTAGATTCTCATGACGAAGAACTTCATAGAAACTATTTTGATAGCATTGAGAAAAATGAGAGGGTTTGAAGAAATCAAAAACAGATCGCAACAGTCGTAAATGATCTTAAAAAAGAGTATATAGAGAAATGTCGGAAAACCTTAAATTGCTTCAAATTATACCAGCAATACAAGAAATACAGCATATGCATCTCTTGACATTTGAACTCAAAGATATCAAGAATATTCTAGATCAGGCCCGTCCAACATAAGGCCCCCGGGCCACAATGTGGCCCGCACGAGTCCTTCATCCGGCCCGCGACGTCATCGATAGATATTTTTTTTCACTCATCTCATTAGGTTTCAACTTAGCTACGTCATCTCTTTTGGCCCGCGATGGTTACGAAAATACTGAACCTGGCTCTCTCCTCAAAATTATGATGGAAGGGCCTGTTCTAGATGAAATTGCAACAGCTGTGAGTTTTGCATGATTACACTTATTACATGAATCAATCTTACCTTATTCGAAAATTTTAGAATTGATAAAAAATGTAACTATGATACCTTTACATCATCTGAAAGATTATTATCATTTATGTCATACAAAAGTTATTTTCCGAAACAAAGCTTTATTGTTTTTAATATCAATCCATACGGTATATGAAGAAAATTATGATTTATACAAGTTTTACTATCTACCCCAAAACAATATATCTCTTCCATATACCGATATACCGAACCCCAAATACTCTACGAAGAAATACTGAAATGGTCAACAAAGTATTGCCATCCAGTGGAAGAAGATTATCTATGCGATCAAGACTCCTTGGCTGAATCAAGAATATTTTGGAAAACCACACCGAACACTGTCCCAGAACGACAACGGTACTTTCCCCAGATTTAAAACTATAATAGATGGAAATATCCTCTCAATAGAAAACAAGAACATTTTGGAAAAATGTCCCCAACAAACAAGACATTATTCAGTGCTTTCCATGACGATTCTACGTACTAAATGTGCTGTGAGTAACACGAGAAAAGAAATTGTTCCTAAAACTACGTTAAATGAAGAAAGATATGTGATTTTACCCAATTCAAAAAAGGTCCATTTTGAGTTAGTAACGGTATTGAACTCAGGAAGTAACCCTTTTCGTACGTGCAATATCGGAATAACTCTAGTTGGCCTCTCTGCCACATAAGAAACTATTCGTGAAGAAAGATAACATTTCAAATTTTTTGGAAAAACAGTAGAAATTCCACCACGACAGCGTAAAAATGGCATTAATTGAATATTGGGTGCTAGGGTTATAATGTTCACATGGATTGCTGCAGTAATTAGGAATGTTCAGCGTGTTAAATTGAGTAAGTACACAAAAGTATAGAACGAAAACTTCGGTAAACCAAAACTTCAAATACGATTTTCCAAAAAAATCAATTTTTGAGTTGTACCCTTATCCTACGACAGGTGCGAAATGTTGAATCCTGGAACGAAGAAGAAATCCCGGATATCAAGATTGAAGAACCGGACCAATGGAATCTCCAGCCTTCAAGATTTAAGTTATTGTTTATTTTCATGATAATCATTTTATTGATAATAATTTTTTTATTTTATTTTGAAATATTTAAAAATAGATATTTTCAGTAATGCTACGGGTGATACCTTTATCCAAGGTGGGGAGGAATTACATAATCCCAACCCCGTATTCTCTAGATCATGGATTCCCGACCAGTGGTCTGCAGAAGCCAAAATATGGTCTGCGAATGGTTCAGTTTTTCAATTAATATCCGCCACGTCATCTACTTTCCTTGTACCCCACTAACGAATACCGCTTGCTATCGGACTAAACTGTTCAGTAGATGGAGTTTGTGAATAGAATGAATAGAACAAACAGTACAAAACGTCGCCAATATATTCATTTTTGAAGATAAAATTCAAGCTTTTATTTGCGAACTTCAGATGTGGATGCGTAAAATTGAAGAAAATAATTATTCTGCATTTGAGACATTGAAAGCACTTGTGAAAGACCCGAAATATGATGATAGTAAGGAAAATTTAAAGAAAAACATCAAGACACAGTTACAAATGCTGATTGATGAATTCAATCGTTACTTCCCAGAATATACCACAGAAGCTGAAGTTGATCAAAAACTGATTCTTAACCCTCTTAGCACGGACGCTGGAGAAGAAACGGAAGAAATTTAGGAAGAACTCATTGAATTTCGAAATAATAGAAACTGCAAGGATGCTTTTGAATCAAATACACTCGAGTCGTTCTGGTGTAAAAAAGCAATTTTTTATACCCAATTTCGAGAAATCGCCTTGCGCTATTTTATGGTTTTTTCAACGACTTATTTGTGTTCAAGAATGAAAATTGAAAAATTTTCACTAGATAAACTAATAAGCAAGCCAACAAGACAATTCATGTATCCCAGATACCAACGAAATGTATCATTTGCAATCGTAGACCGGTTTCGATCCATGTCAGATCTCATCAGTACGACTATGCAACATGATGAATGCAAACTCGATGAATGAAACAAAAGATCTTAAAACATAAGGTAACGTGGTACTGAGAAGACTTCCCAAATCACGCCACCTGTCTGTTCCAAAGTCAACTGTCTCAAAAATCTGTAGATCATAAAATGTCTTATCGGCTCTCCAAAAAACGAAATACACATGTATGACAACGCCGTAAACATTACAAGCATAAATAGTCACACATGGAAATTCAAGGGATTCAAGCTGAAGCCTTATTCGTCTGTGATAATTGACTAAAGAATAATAATGGCTGTTTATCTAAATTGATCGAATTCAAGAATGAAAATTGAAAAATGTTTCACTAGATTAACTAATAAGTATTTCGTTTTAGGAGAGCCGATAAGACATTTTATGATCTACAGATATTTGAGATAGTTGACTTTGGAACAGACAGGTGGCGTGATTTGGGAAGTTTTCTCAGTGCCACGTTACCTTATGTTTTAAGTTCTTTTGTTTCATTCATCGAGTTTATCATGTTGCATAGTCGTACTGATGAGATCTGACATGGATCGAAACCGGTCTACGATTGCAAATGATAAATTTCGTTGGTATCTGGGATACATGAATTGTCTTGTTGGCTTGCTTATTAGTTTATCTAGTGAAACATTTTTCAATTCTCATTCTTGAATTCGATCAATTCAGATAAACAGCCATTATTATTCTTTACTTATTTGTGTGGACAAGGATTTTCTGCTGTGTTGGTAATTAAAAACAAGGCAAGGAATCGTTTGAGAGTGACTGATGATTTGCGTGTAGCTTTGAGTAAGAATATTAGTCCTAGGATAGCCAAACTCTTGAAGATGATGCAAGCTCAGAAATCCCATTAATATTTATACAATTAAAGATTCAGTTTGATTATAAAGTTTATTTTTATCATATTATGTATATTCAACATAGTGGTCCCTGCTAACAAGAATAATTTAGAAATGGTCCCTGACCAAGAAAAGGTTGGGAGCCCCTGCTCTAGATGAACCATTTATATATTATTCATTTTGAGATTAATATGACTATGTATTATTTTGATTAGCTTTAAATTTCCAATGACGCACTTGCGAGTGTTCATTGTTTGTTATTTGCCTTCTAGAACTTCCAGATAAGATTAAGTTATAAATACCTCTGAAGACGATCAAGCGTCAATAATTAATAGTTTCTTTCTAACACGATGATAGATATATACAGATTTCGTACCTGATTGACACCGACTGAGGTATTTGTCTGACCCTTTATTGAACATCCACCATTTTATTTTATAAACGTCCACTACGCCTAGAAATTGAATTCAATGTTGTTAATGATCATATAATTCCTCACAATTATATTGATGCTCTAATAGGATTGGATATTTCTTTTATCGTCTTAACTTTCTAGGATTCTTTGTCAACTTCTCCTTCGACATCCATATCGGAGTTTTCTTTTTCCGACGAGTTATCTGCGACGGATTCTCTATCATTTGCAGAGTAGTATTCCGACGTCAGAATGACTCAACAAACAGCACTGATACACTTATTTCACTTAGCTTTTCACTCTGTCATCTCAATTTGAAATAGTCTGTGGAACCAACGATCTAAGATCTGTACTCAACACAGTTGAAACATTGTATCTACCATTTGTTTCGTTGAAAACGAAGCACTTTAAAACTAATTAACAAACGACAGAGCGACATTAACTATCGATAACCCTTTGATTAGGTAGCGTAATGCATGTATAACCTTCATCCACAGTGGAAATGGTAATAATCGCTAATCGGTTATCTTTTGAAGGTCGCTCCCCAAGTTTCAGGGTGATGAATCCGAATTTGGGGTTTTCCTCAAAAACACTTAAAGTCTTTTTGGCTTCTATGAAGAAATTGTTTTCGCTAGACACAACTCGATGGGATAATCGATGAGGCCGACTTCGCAAGCGCAAACATTCAACCAACCGTGAACTCCGATTAAACAATGTTCGAAAAACAGGATGACCCAGAAAAAAATTGTATTCACATGTTTTTTCGATCGGGTTTTATGGAACCCGACAACCGCTATATTTTATACGTGTCGGCGAAAATAGAGTTATTTGTTACCCGACACTCTTTAATTTTTTCGTTCCATAAACTCCACCGCAAAATTTCATGAATCCATTTGTTTTCCACAAATTTACTTTATGTGTAAAATAATAGTTCAGGATTGTCATTAAAATTTCAAATTTAAGACTATACAATTGCCTGTCAATTCTGGAATTGCGATTGAAACTGACAACTTAGATTTTTAATGGATATGGCCCATTAGTGAACCAAGTCCTTTGCTCGAGGTAGATTCCTAGATTTCAGTTACGATGTATTGATGACGAACTTTTTGGACGTCATTTTTAATAAGTTCTACACCCCGTCATGCGATAGCCATATTGTGGGCATGGAAAAGAGGATGATGTTTCAATACCATTGTCGCACGGTCGCTCGACGATTAATTTTCTACAATCAATGTTTTTCAATGAAGTGACCTTCTATTGTCCAATCGGACAGGAACACAAAACTAGACCGACATGAATTCATTAATTTTGATAGGAAATTCATAATCGCGGTCCCCAAAAAGCCACACACAAATATTTTAAATCGAACCAGAATCAGAAAACTCGTCCGCTATCTTGAAGCGGCCATATTGAATTGATGAAGTTTGATGAAAAATTTATAATCTCTCCGAAAAATTTTGAATCGTATCGGACCATAAATACCAAACACACAGACACACATTGAAAATAATTTGTATTATTTCATTTTGACGCCTAGATAGAAGACAACTTTATAACTAAGTCTGCACTAAAAAAAAAATTTAACTCCGTAAATTGATCTTCATCGATTTGATGAGACTGTCCAAGAATTTTTCTGACAAATATATGAAAATATATGTACCTGTAAGTTTTCCGAGGGACTTGATAAGTAACAGGAACAACTGAAGTTGAAGTTAACTGAAGAATACGATTAACTTCTCCCTGCATAACATTCAGAGCTCGCTTAGGTACAAGACATGCACCCTTTGTCTGCTCACCAGAATGCCTTATTCCTTCTATTAAATATGGATCCTTATCAGTTACTTCCATGTATCCAATGGTTGTATCACCTAAACAAATTGCTCATTTTGAGAATGTAAAAACTGAAAATCCTACTTGACATATTTTATTAAAATGTTTGCTTTGGCACTGATTTTTTTCTGTTATACAGGGTGTTTCATTGGGAAACGGAAATACTTGAAAGGCGGATAGAGGGCACTGAGGTGGTTCTAGGTATACCACATTTATTTGCTCTGACTGTCTTTGTAACCGAGATACAGGATGTTTTATGAATATTGCTCATTCCTTCTTGAGGTCATAACAATCGAACCACCCGGTAGATTTTCTCTATATTTGGCACACATGTTTCTTATTTGCAGCTCAAATGAATCACTAAATAACCACAAGGAAAATCCAGGTCCGGGTTAACAAAAAATTATGAAACGATTGTATCCTTGACACGACACCCTGTATATCGAGATTTTGAAAATTCGTTTACATATTCGAAAAGAGCATTAAAAACGAAACTGAAACGTCTGCGTCATATTTTTGCGCAGACAGTTTCACTCCAGAAATCTCTAACTCAAAAGTCTAGTTTTTAAGAACGTGGATACAAAAAGAGTGGTTTTAAGTGATATTATCGAAACTTGAATCCATAATAATATTAAAATTACTAAATTCTCATTGAATACATTGGTTATCTTTTTATAACGACATAACAACCCGTTGTGTATTTTCTAGATAAGTAGAAAGTAACGCTCTGTATCAAAATTGATATTGCTTGAATATTGTTATTGAATGTTTTAGTGAAATAATTGAGATGAATTAGGTTGTTTTCATAAAATGCTCGAGATGCCCTCCATTTTGGCCTGTACATTTCCATGCTCGTTTGAGACTATACCGAACTGATTTGCGAATTACATTTGGATTGTTCTTTATTTTCCTGCTGGCTTCTTGCATTTTTATAATAAGCTGATCCCAAGTATTAACCTCAGAAGAATATACTAGAGATTTTAGGTGCTCCCAGACATAATAACCCAAGGGGTTCAAATCTTGATGGCCAGTTATGAGGGCCTCCACGACCAATCCATAAGTTACCAAAATTGTCTTTTAAAAAGTCTCTAATGATAAACCTATAATAAGGCGATGCACCATTGTGCTGAAAGTACATGCCAGCAATATTTACATTTCCGTCATGGAGTAAAACTGGTAGCCTATTCTCCGAAACTTCCAGGTACACTTCGCCAGTTAATAGTGTAGGTAAAAAATAGGGTCCAATTAATTTATTAGCAAAGGCACCACTCTTTGGTATCAACGTTGTCAAAAACTTCACTTTTGAGTTAAAAATTTGTGGAGTAAAACTGTCTCCGAAAAATGTGAAGCACAAGTTTCAGTTCAGTTTTTTATGCTCTTTTCAAATATGTAAACGAATTTTCAGAATTTCGATATACAGGGTGTTGTTTCAAGGTTACAATCGTTTCATAATTTTTTGTTAGCCCGGACCTGGATTTTTCTTGTGGTTATTGAGTGACTCATTTGAGGTTCTAATAAGAAACATTCGTGCCAAATATAAGGAAAATATACCGGGTGGTTCGTTTGTAATGACCTCAAGAAAAAATGAGCAAAATTCATAAAACATCCTGTATCTTGGTTACAAAGACAGTCAGAGGCATAAATGTGATACATCTAGAACCATTTCGGTGCCCTCTATCCGCCTTTAAGTATTTCCGTTTCCCAATGAAACACCCTGTATAATTAGTTTATTTGAAAGGATTTTACAACAATTTTTGTTTCTGCTTCGAAGATTGATCTTATTGCAGCCTTTATCTTTGATGTTTTCATCTTACTGTTTATGTTTGAAATATGTCTGTTCGAATAAAATTTGTCAAATATGATTTTTGAAATTTATAATATTCACAACATCACTTTAATAATTATGTTTCTCTCAGATAAAGGAAAACCAAACAAGGGAAATTAGTAAATGGTCATGGTCATATTTCGAAAGTTTTCCTTTATGCTTAGGTACAAAATGAATACCACATACATACTTGAAGTAAAGAGTTCATGTTGCTGTTATGTTGATTTTTTTCAAGAATGGCAAAAAAATTTTTTTCTAGCACATTTTGGATAGTAAATGGGTTCATCCAAACAAGAAGAACATAACTTTTTCTATATTTTGAAAAACATAGTTGTACATGGGCATGCACAAATGCACCCAAGTAATGTTACTTCTCGACTGTAATTTCTAGATAAAACAAATAATCCTACATTTATGAACTCATTTTGGTTGATATTATCTTATGTGCAGTGCGAATAGGACTATCATTTCCAAAGCATTTGTGGATCTGAACTTTCCCTGTTGCAAAGCATATATATTTGTGAATTCTGCCATTTTTTCAAATTCTTCGCGTGGAATGTATCGTAAAAAATATTCTTTAGGATATTGTGGTCACTGCAGTGTTAGTCTACGCGCGCACATGCGATTTTCTGTTGCCCGATAGTTCAGTCGCAAGAATGAAACACATACGAATGCGCGTAACATTTAATGCTAAAAGTGCAACGAGTCTATTGATAAAGAAATGGGTACCTAAAGACATCATGGGAAACATCTCCCAAGACTTATTATTAGACAAAAAGACTGAAAATAGCATTCTGTAATGTAAATTGGTAACCAGAGGAATCTGACTATATTGGTTGAGTTCCTACAGGATAGATTAACAACAAAAACAAGAAGCTATTAAAAACTGATACCAAAAAGCTCAGAACACGTGAGGGAAGGGTCTAAGCCCGTTAATGTATGAACTGAGGAAGAAGAAAAAATATGATAGTCATCAATACATACATTCAAAGTAACACCATTGAAAACCATGATGCACAACCGCATCAGAAAAAATTGTGGCATTTTCATTTTGTACCTACCCTGAAGATAATATAAGGGCTTGATGGAAACACTTATTGCGACATGCCACTTGAGGATTTTAGCATTCAAAAACTAACCACGCATTGGTCAAAGTAGTCTGGAAATGATTATGAATCTGATAAGGTCAGTTTGCAATGATCTCTTCTAATGTTAGTAATTTGTTCACAGAAAAAGCAAATTTTACAGTTGTTCGAAAACTGATAAACCAAAACAAATAAAACAGCTCTCAGTGAACAGAAATCTGTTTGAAATTAAGTGCTTCCCTAAAGCCCTGTTAAGTTTATGATGCATGGAATTGAAAGTAAATACACATCTATCAATTTAGTATTTTTATGGTTTCGAATGGGAACAATTTATGGCTTTTCTATATAGACAATATATACATAAAAAAAATTATTTATCAATATTCTTACCTTTTCCTGCCAAGAAAAGCATGCCAGTATCGGCATCATAAAGTGGCATCAAAATACCAGTGGAACAATCTAATTCAACGGACTTTTCAATCTGATTAAAATTTCGGACATCTCTGATAATGATTTGACGCAAACGTTGAGTATCAAATCCAGTTGTTAATATCCTATTGCTGTCACCCAGCCAGATAATTCTGGAATCTTTGATACTCTGATGACTGTCTGCTGTTTTCAAACAGCATTTCTCACTTCTTGGATCAAGAATACGAACTTGTTTATCCTTGCAGGATGTAGCAAGCAAAGTACCATCCTGTTTCCAACTAACTGACTGTATAACTTCAGTATGATCTTCGGAATTTGAGAATAATTCTTTTTGAGATAATAAATCCCACAGTGTGATAGTTGTGAAAGAGCAGCAATGGATCAAACATTCAGCTGTTGGGTGAAATCCTACAGTTTCAATTCTCCTCTGAGTGTGAGAGAACATGTACTCAGGATTACTCAAGGATTCTTGCAATCCTTCTTCAGGTATCAACCAAAATTTTACAGTACAATCTTGTGAGCCAGTCACAAGTAACCCATCATGGAAAGGTGAAAAATCAAGGTCTGTTACTGTATCCAAATGTGCATGCAATAGAGGCATCAACTTAGTCTTACGTCCTGAATCATTCAAAGGGAGCACTGCAAGACTGGAACCAGTATGTTCCCAATTGAAGGCCATAAATTTGGCTGAAGCAGCAATGTTGTTTCCATAAGTTTGATATGACCCTACACAGATATCCCTAACATAATTTTCTGGTTTTGGTACTACAGGGGCTGCATTTTTATATTTCGATGCTTTGAATCTCCAAGCCATAGTTGATTACAGTACCTTTTAAAAACTTTTCAAAAAATTTTCCACATTAAATCCAACTATGCAAGTTTACACCCAAATAGTTGTCGTAGGAAATTGTAGATTAAACCAAACAAAATATGCAATGATATTCAGGAATATAACCCAATAGCACTAAATAAAAACCTCAGTTTTATCGTGCTTAGCTTACTGAAATACTATGTAAATTTACACCTTTTTTACAAACTACAATTCCCCACCAACAACCCAATCACAGAGTCAAAGGACAGGAGTGAGTCAAACATGCTGTCAAACTGCAAACAGCTATAGGGAAGAATGAAGGAGTGGGCGACATCTACTTTTGATCCTTTGAAATACCCGAATGGTGAACAACAAACTAACGTGTGTGTGTTCATATGAGAAAAGTGTGAAATATTTGTATGATTTTGTAACGATTTATGTAACGATAGATGATATGAGCTGAAATTGTAAGAGGTAATGTGACAATCTTGAAGATTAGGAAACGTATCTCGAAGAATTTGTTACTTTGCAACAAGCACTTCCTGAAAGATGATTTTTTTTCAATAATTTTCTATTATACAGGATGTTTCTAAATTGGAGGTACAAATGAAGAGGGGAGACTCCTTAAATAATTTTGAGAAAAAAAGTCTCATAAACATGGGATCACAAACGTTTCGTTTTCGAGATACAGGATGTTAAAGTTTGAATTTTTTTCAAGTTTTTTTCTCATAGTATCTACCTACACTTCACAAGATAATCGACTGAAATTTGGCATAGATATTACAATTGAGAGTTTACACCATGTTTATATTTTTTCAGGAACACTGTCCCCTGTTTTCCTCCAGAACCTTTTTTGGTGAGCCACTGTTAATTTGAATGAATATAGAAAGCAGCTTTGTTGTTATAGTAAACTTTATGGTCTTCTGTAGTTTTATCGTATCTGCTACCGATTTCAAGAAAAAAATTTTTGAATGATTCTTTCGAAAACCTTAAAAAAATCCAAATTGTCATAAAAATTCAGCCTGTAGATTTGCTATCGAACTTGGCATGTCACATGGTGTGAAACTCGATTGTAATATTTGTACCAAATATCAGTTGAATATCTTGTGAAGTGTAGATACTATATGAGAAAAAAAATTCAACACCCTGTATCTCGAAAACGAAACGTTTGCGAACCCATTTTCATAGGACTTTTTTTTCTTAAAATTACACAAGGAATCTCCCCTCTTCGTTTGTACCCCTAATTCAGGAAAACCCTGTATAGTGGTAATTTGCTATCACATTCACGTTCACCCACATAATCAAAAATGTCTGAAGTGGTTATCTCGACTTTCACAGGCATTATTATTAATTCCGCAGACTTATAAAAAATATTTGAATTACTTTTTATGGAAGGCGAAAATGACAGAATAATTTTGACCACCATTCGGCCCGACATCTTGTGATTTTCAGCGCCATCCAGCGGTGCGTTTGTTGTGTTTGTTAGTGTCCATAGACAACTTAGTTGTATATGTTAGCGTCATATTCTATGACTCATCTTCTTTCCCAGTTTGTTCCCAAGTGTTTCTTGTTGACAGTTGGCCCGTGGCCGGATGAGAGGATAGTTATCCCAAGAATCCAACGTTGCCAAACGTTATGACAGACGTTTTGGAGCAGAGAATTTGTAATCACATAGAAAATTATTATTGATTAACTCTCGCTCATTAATTATTAGGTTAGGTTAAGTTAAAATAATTGTTTCCCTTGTACAGAATTGGTACTTTTAGAAATGATAAACTCTTACCGACATTACAGTTTTCTCTTGAAAACCGTAAAGAACTAGAACTCTACCTTACAGGCGTTCTTTTTAACTTGATAATATTACTCTAGATAATCTTTGGCCAAGATCGTGATCGTAGTGGTTTTAAAAGGACTCTACGTTGTGTATGTAAGTATGCAACCCAAATTACGCTTGATTCAATAGAAGAGATGGACGGGAAAATAGGAAATTTAAAAACACATATTTTTAGCACTCGGAACAAGAAAATATTAAGTTTATTTCAGAGTGCCAAAAGGTGGGGAGGATAAAAAACTTCCAGACGGGAAGAAAAACACACCTCCCTCCTTTTCTCGTTCATATACCATTAA
The DNA here is from genome assembly GCA_963966015.1 of Aphidecta obliterata. Taxonomy (NCBI): domain Eukaryota; kingdom Metazoa; phylum Arthropoda; class Insecta; order Coleoptera; family Coccinellidae; genus Aphidecta; species Aphidecta obliterata. The sequence continues at coordinate 7,620,702 of OZ014429.1, read as the reverse complement.
CTCACAAGTAAAAGAATATTCATAAACAGGCTGACCGGTGAGAATTCTCTCAAATGGTGTTTAAAAATGATTGAGTAGATTAAAGGCGATACATTGGGAGTTTTACTTCGCAGGGGTCAAACTATCATCTGACGATTGATGATCTCCCACGTTGTAAGGAGACTGGGAATGCGACAGAGTCCTTGTTATATATATTTCCAAACGTTGGGCGAAGCCTAAGTTAATGTTTAGGTTGCGTCGTCCGATAGTTGTCTCCCTGGTCAATAATCCCATAAGTATTAGATAAACCATATTAGCAGTAAACGATATAACCAGTCAATGTTATAGACAGTAAACGAAATAAACAATAAACGATATATGCAGTGGATGGTATAGATAGTAAACGATATAAGCAGTGGATGATATAGATAGTAAACGATATAAGCAGTCAATCATATAAACAATAAACGAGAAGTCATAACGGATAATAATGCATGGAGAGTAGCTTTTTAAAATGCTCAATCAATATAAGATGATGAAACATAATGCCGGCAATGGTGCATATGAATATCTTTGCTATTTGCTGCAAACTACAACGATGACATAGTATCATTTGAAGAATATTGCAAAACCTTATAATTAAGGTGATTATTAAGCATTCGAACATTCAAACTTTTGTGAGATGCACTTAGGAATTTAATACATATGGTCAGTTAGAATCATTAAATAATATGGAATAGACTTGATAATGAAGTATGAAAAATGGATACAAAACAATACACAAGGAGCAAACCAACATAAAAAAAAATACGTTGAGTAGGAGCAAATGGCCTCATGTGAATTGCGGATAAATGATATGAGATAAACACATGGGGTAAATAATGGACCCTGTTGAAGACAATTGTAGTAAATTAGTATAAGCCTGTATGATAAAGTTGTAATTATAAAATATTGTTACTCACATGGCAATACCAAAGTAGATCAAAACTAACTCCCAATCCTACCCTCGTGTTTCATAAAAAAAAACGAGCAGCCAGGAAAAAATCTACCACCGTCTACCAGCCAAAAACTACCAACCAAGAGAGCTCTAATTTTCAGGTTAACATGGTACATCGATTAGTATAAAAAAGATTCTGTGGTTATTTTTCTCTCGGACGGACTCAGCAATCCGACTTCCTAATGTTAATAATATGGATTTCTGTACGGATAATGAAAATGGCGGGCGCAGACGCCAGATCGGTTCACCCTACATCACGATTACAAATTCTCTGCTCCAAAACGTCTGTCATAACGTGTGGCAACGTTGGATTCTTGGGATAACTATCCTCTCGTCGTGGCCGGTACTCTTCTATCAAAGAGTAAAAGAAGTTACTCTTTGCTTCCACACTTTGGACGTTCTGTTATTCACATCGGAATGCTCAGTCAGATAAGTTCGTATCGTTCGTTTATTAGTACGTTCCACTAAGCGCTTATGACGATCAAAATCAAAATGCTCCTTTTGCCGTTCCCGTAGATAGAGGAAGAGAAGATATTAGTGGCTTTCCAGCCAGGTTCGTGTCACTCCGGGGCGTCACGCTCTATACTCCGTTTAAGAATTATTGACATCTCGGTTGGCAGTGAAAAATCGAATTTAAGTTGGTAATAGACTATTCAGTAATATTTTGGGTTGCTGAATTCAGCTTGGTATAGGAATAACACTAACATTACCCATAGAAATCTTGCTTTGATGATTTTATCGAAGATATTGGTGAATATGTAATTATAAAAATTTGCTCTGAATTTGAGTATTTTTTGTCTTATGCCATCAAAATGGCTGGAATTGACCAGGATACATCGCGCCTAACAAGAGAACGCCAGGCAGTTTGTCGGTGTTACTTCGAGTTTTTCAAAGATTTGGCATATATTTCCGCTAGTGTTTCAGGTAAACTGTTATTCACCGACTCAAAGTGTATTCTGATTGATCAATGTCTCTTAAATTTTCAGATTTCACCAAGCCCTGTCCGTCGAATATTAGCATGTTATCATAGCCTGGAATTAGCAGTGGAAGAAAACCTGTGCGATATGATTATTCCTTCAAAGATACATTGAATGACTTTGTTTTTGCTAGAATTGAAAACAATGAATATATCAGTTTAGATATCCTTTTCGAACTGGCCAAAGAGCACCTAGATTTCAATTGATCAAAGTCAACATTATATTATATCATTATAAAAATTTGATACAAATACAAAAAAGTTGATCGAAGGAAAATTCTCATTGATAAACAGAAAAATATAATAGAAATAGTACAATATTGTGATAAATACCGAGAATACATGGAACAAAACGTAAAATTCATTTATCTAGATGAAATTTGGATATTCAAATTTGTCAGTGGACACTAGAAAATAATCCAAAAGGTATGCCGAGTATATTCAAGGGTAAAGGCAGAAGGAGCACTATTTTGAATGCTGGAACAATTGATGGATTTTTACCTGGATGTGCTCCGATTCTTGACAGTAGTATTAATGATAAGGATTACTATGAATGGTGAATTATTTCATAAATGGGTTATTGAAATATTGAAACCTTCCCTGCAAAAGGATGCCCATCAATATATATAGTTCCCAATTCAAAAGTATACTGAATAATTGCAAAATTTCATGTCAAAATTCTTCATGTACTACATAGATTCTTAATTTTTGTTTCTCTCTTATTTTAATGATAATATATATCGCACCCGTTGTAGACTAAGGAGACAACTCAAAAAAGGTCCATTTTGTGTTAGTGACGGTATTGAACTCAGGAAGTAACCCTTTTCTTACGTGCAATATCAGAATAACTCTAGTTGGCCTCTCCGCCACATAAGAGACTGTTCGTGAAAAAAGGTAACATTTCAAATTTTTTGGAAAAACAGTGGAATATTCCACCACGATGGGAAAAATTGCATTAATTGAATATTGGGTGCTAGAGTTATAATGTTCAAATGGATTGCTGCAGTTATTACGAATGTTCAGCGTGTTAAATTGAGTAAGTACACAAAAGTATAGAACGAAAACTTCGGTAAACCAAAACTTCAAATACGATTTCCCAACAAAATCAATTTTTGAGTTGTCTCCTTATTCTACGACAGGTGCGATATTATATCGAATGAAACAGGCAAACAAAAAAGATTTTCAAACAAACATAACTCGTTTCAGTCAGCATTCCATTTGAATTCAATGGGTATGACAAGGAGAGGTTACCGAAAACAAGTCTATCTTTGTCTTGGCTGCGCCTGGCCTCACTTTTGATGATAAATTTGAAGAGACGGGTCCGTTCCAGGTAGTATAGAGTTCAGTGATTTACGGTAACCTCTCCTTGTCATACTCATTGAATTCAAATCGAATACTGACTGAAACGAGTTATGTTTGTTTGAAAATCTTTTTTGTTTGCCTGTTATTCGAAATTAGGTGTGTGGACTGACTATTATTGTGATAGTTTCAATTGAAATTGAGAACCAATGGTGTATTATTGTGCAGCGTTTGGATGCAAGAACGAGCAAGATCATCGGCGAATATCTTTTCATGGGTAAATTGGTGTAATATTTACATTTGGAACATTGATAGATCGATAGTGGATTAAATTGTTATAGTTTTCCATTCAAACGACCAGAAATCGTGCAGTTATGGATAAAGACAGTTCGCAGAATGAACTGGACTCCAACTAAATATAATACAGCAAACTGTGTGGGGAGCATTTTCTTCCAACTGATTATGTTGTGAAACCTGGAAGTACTGCAAAGATATTGAAACCTGATGCTGTACCTTCTGTCTTTTCACACCCCAAATATTTATTACCATAGTAGACTATTAAATTTAGAATTGCATGGAAAAAGTGCCACCATAAGGCAAAAATTCACAAATTTGGTTTTATTTGAAAATTGTTGGACATAATTTTGTATATACACTGTAATATTTCAATACAAATTGTATTTCTAATTTCGTTTTTATTTTATTACGCGCTTGTTCCATGAACATCATTTCGAAGGAAAACGATGAAATAGCAAGGTGGATTTGGGGGCCAGTTACCCCCGTTCGATATTGTGTTTTTCCAATATTTCCGAAATCACGTATGCGATCGATTTGAATTTGATCCAGATGAAAAATTACGACTCGTTAGTTCATAGTTCATAGTTAGGAAGGGGGTTACGTTCCACTGCGACCTCAAGGTCTATTGTGCCCCCATCAGAGCCGTATTCGCAAATGCGCTACCTACAGCTCGCCCTCTAGCTCCAGCGCTCTAATGAACTCCAGTATCTGAGAGGGCTTCAAGGAGGTTAGATCCTCATTCCTCCTGTAATTCTCTTGTCCAAGACATTCTTTGCGCTGGTTTGCAATGGCGAGGCATTCTGTAACCAGGTGAACAGGAGTCTCCTCCTCTTCACCACAGAATCTACACTCGTCTGTTTCTGTTAAGCTCATTCTCATCATATGCTTCCTAAGGCGACAATGTCATGTGAGGAAGCCAGTGAGTAGACGTAACTTGTTCTTACTGAGATCCAAATACTTTTTACGACTCGTTACATCAGGTTAGTTCTTTTTGAGGTTTTTTACCAACCCCATTAAAGTTAAAATTTCGCTTAAACGTTGTACTGCTTGCAAAATTAATTCTTTCATAATTTATCCAAAGAAAAAATCACGTGTACCCCTAATTAAACTGCAAATTAAAATAAAATTCAAAAAATGCGCGAGCGTTCCATTAAACAACATGGGATAGAAAGAGATAGATATCCGTATGCCACACACGTTGCCTAAGCAAACTTTTTGCCTCGCTTTTCGTCCAAGACGGGGCCGTTCCAGGTAGTATATATTTCACTGCTTTTTTCACTTTTTTGTAACTAGAAATAAGGCCTCGACTAGACGTTCATGGCCTGCTTCGATGTCAATAATTCTTAAATGGACTATAGCTATCGCGGGAACGTGCCGAAACCAAACTGTCAAAAAACGTAAACAAAACAGCAAATGTGACGGGTTTGGCGTTTAACAGCTGTCAGAGCTTGAAGTCCCGCAAATTCGGGTGGTGCACCAGGGGAAATGGAAAGATAGCGCGAGTGCTTGACGCCCTGGCACTGGAACGGTCAAACTTTAGTGTGGAGCACTCCTGGGCCGCACCGGGTGCGCCCCAGACGTTGGCTGGAATGCGGGAAAGTACTTATATTAATAAGTACAAATATCTCAGTGTTTATATTTACGTTTCACCATAACGTCAAAAGTTTTTAACAAGTGTTTAACACCTTATTTGTGATTTTTCGATCGAAATCCTTGAATAGTTTTGAGTGCAACATATTAAATATGCCTTCGAAGTTTTTTATTTGTGGCAAATAATATGCAGAAAAGGAAAATAATCGTTCAGTGCATAGTATTTTGATTGTCATGCCATTGGCGTACATTACTTTAACCATAATTCAAATAATAAATTTTGAGTTCATTTTTGAATATTTTATGTACAAAACACATGTTTTGTGCCATTTATTGTCCATTGAACTACCAGAAAAAATTTATTATTCAATATAGGATACCACTTGATTTGAACCTTAGGGAGAAGTGAGCCGTTGCCCTTCTTCTTCTTCTCTGTGCGGCGCCCGCTCCGGGCTGAACCGAGGCCATGTGGCCCATTGTTCTTTTGCATACTGCTTGTCCCGCAGACAAGCAGACAGAAATGCCGCAAGTCGGCCAGGAGGAGTACCCCTTCACCATAGGAATAGTGGGTGTTGGGTTTCCTAGGTGTGTTGTCCTCAGATTAGTGAGGTCACTACAACTGAACAGAATGTGTTCAGCAGTTTCATCCGTGGTCCTGCACCACCGGCACAAAGAGCAGCTAGTCAGTCCCATTTTCTTCAAATGTTTATTCAGCAGGTGGCCAGTCAAAGTGCTGGTCACCAGACTAAGCTGTCTTCTCTCTAGTGCCAGGAGTCTACTGACCTCAGGTCCAGAGGACGGTCTCTCGTTGAGAACCCTCGACTGTCTGAGACCAAGTCTCGTGCTCCACTCTGAGGAAAACCTGTCCAGCCAACTTCCGAAGAAGTTTCGGATGTGCGATGTGTGGCAGTGCGGGTTCCGGACTAACAAACTTTGATCCGGCCCCCTGATCGCCAGTGTATCTGCCTTCTCATTACCAGGTACCTCCGCATGAACCGGACACCAAACAACTTTCAGAAACTTGCCGACGCCAAGAGAGCTTTCCTGCATTCTTCTACTTGAAAGGAGTCAACTCTTACATCAGAAAGGGATTTCAGTGTTCCCTGACTGTCACAGCATGTGAATGTGTTCTCCAGAGTATCCTCTGCGAATACACTCCAGCGCACAGACAAGAACCGCATACAGCTCAGCCTGCCCTATTCTTCCCCAGAGGGATAGCCCGATTGAATCGAGGTCCCACAATTCCAGCACCAGACCCTTTTAATGACACAGAGCCATCAGTAAACCAAGTGGGACTTTCAGGCATAAGAAGCCTGTTTGGTGAAGAGCATAGATCTCTGTCAGGAACAACTACCCTGTAGGGCTCGTCTAAGCAGAAACTAGTGCCCGCGTGGTGTTGGAATAGAATATTTTTCTTCAGAAGACCGTGTGTGCTCAGATCATTTTAAATCATCTGATGTTCTTGATTTGCCAACATCCACAAGACTGAAGAAAGCTTATGTGCCGTCTTGTATGCCCTACTCATCATTAAGGTATGTAGATTGCTTTAATCTATTCTGTAACTGGACTGACATATAATTGAGTCATTTTGAATCTATCTACAATACATTCCCTTTGGGCATGATCTGATGAAGTTTTTTACCAGCTTGTCTACTTTTCAACAAACCGAGCCTGCACAAACTACAAGCACTTCATCGGCCATAAAGCTTCGAAGTTAGTATCTGATCTGTGTATTCTGGCAGAAAAAGAATTCGGATTTGTAAATACCACTACTGAAATTATGAGTCCAAAAGTTAAGGGTATCCTTGGATATTTGGTACAAAAAACTATCTGGAACTTGCCAGAAAATATTTTGGTGAACTTTGGGGATCATTTATTCGATGAAGCTCAAGAGTTATTGAACAGTCATACATTTACTTTTATCAAATTAATAGTAGTAAACGTCTTTTATTGCCACATATATACATGCCATATACAGGCAAATGGCCATCGACCTTAGGTCCTTCAGCCTTCAAATTAATAATATCCAAGTATTTTACCATTCGGATACATCATGAGACCAGCAAAATGTCTGATTATGTCAATAGAGTACGAAGGTTATTTAAGAAACAAATATTATTCAGACACCAATAGAAAATTGACATTTTATTATCTTTATATTATTTATTTATATATATTGTTGAACCGATCTGGCGTCTGCGCCCGCCATTTTAATTATCCGTACAGGAATCCATATTATCATGAACTTAGGAAGTAGGTTTGCTGAGTCCGTCCAAGAGGAGAATAACCACAGAATCTTTTTCTACAAATTGAAGTACGATGCTAACCTCGAAATATGAAGGTCTCTAAAAAGTGGCTTCGATGGCTGGCGGTTTTTGTTGGCTCTGGCTTTTTAAATTCTACAGTGATATCTTATGCTTTTTAAGGTAAAACAGGGTGGGATTGTGAGAGAGTTGATCTGAAACCTTCGAGGGTGGAAGAGATACTTTGGGTTTGTCATGTAAGTAACAATATTTTATAATTACAACTTTATCATTCATATATCGGCTTCTCCTAATTTGCTCCACTTGTCTTCAACAGTGTCCATTATTTACCCCATATGTTTATCTCATATCATTTACCATAAATTTACAAGAGGCAATTTGCTTTTACTCAACGTATTTTACCATGTTGGTTTGCTTTTTGTGTATTGTTTTGTATCCATTTTTCATACTTCATTATCAAGTCTATTCCATATTATTTAATGATTCTAACAGACCAGATGTATTAAATTCCTAAGCTTCTCACAAGAATTTGCCTGTATAAACGAATGTTTAATAATCACTTTAATTATAAGGTTTTGCAATATTTTTCAAATGATACTATATGTAGTCGTTGTAGGTTTTAGCAAATAGCAAGGATATTCATAAGCACCATTGTCGGCATTATGTTTCATCACCTTACATTGATTGAGCATTTTTAAAAGCTACTCTCCATGCATTATTATCCGTTATGACTTCTCGTTTATTGTTTATAGGATTGACTGCTATATAGTTTACTATCTATATAATCCACTGCTTATATCGTTTATTGTTTATTTCGTTTACTGTCTGTAACATTTACTGGTTATATCGTTTACTGCTTATATGGTTTATCTAATACTTCATGGAATTATTGACCAGAGAGACAACTATCGGATGACGCAACCTAAAAATTAATCAAGGCTTTGCCCAACGTTTTGAAATATATAATCACATAATGCCAACCCTGTATACCTTAGATGAATCGTTTATCTGCATTGCATTCCAGATTGAATACGAACATGTTATATTTTGATTACTCAGCATTTAGATCGCACCACATTATGACGTGGGTGTATGTTTGTCGCGTGTTATTCATTGCAGATAAGATATTGTTATGAATACCTTGAAGACGAATTCATCGTCAATAATAATTAAGTGCAAGTCTTTAGCTGATGTTATATTAGGGTGGACAATCGTCCGTTGTAAATGAATACTTTTTTTTAAAAGTCGGCTTTAGCTCTCAGAAACGTAATTGGCAACGAGGTATGGGATTGTGCCGGTTTTCGTGAAGAAAAGTGTGTCGAAACTTCGTGCGTGAAAACGTAGTATTCGCCCGCAAAGAACTTCCAAAACTTTCAGTTTCAACTGTTAAGGTGCCAAATCCAGCAACAACGAAGAGAAAAGCCAGGAGCCCTGATTGTATGGGTAGCGTCTGCAACGACTACAAAGAAACAACGTGGTGAGAATCCTTCCTAACATTTTTTTATTATTCCCAGTCACTGACCTGGTTCCAAAGTCATCAATCTTTTCCCACGGTTTTGAGCGTAAAACTTTTGTGAGTTTTTCTAGGTTTCTTATAAAAAACCGTTTACCGAGTTTTTCCTAGGTTCCTTAATACAAAAAACCGATTACCAGAGTTTTTCCTAGGTTTCTTACAAAATAAAAAACCGAATACAATTAATTTTTTAGGTAAAATAATAATTTTTCAAGATTACTTTCGTAAAGCATTTTAAAGGCCGGAAGAATACGAATAAAATGGCAGTCGCACCAGAACCAAATATGTTTGATAGATTAAAATTAATTGATTCATTTTCGAAATCAATAGTACCGTTTGATGGTAATTCCGCGAATCTCGCATGATTTTTGAATCACTGCGAAAGATTCTATAATAGGTTCAGATCTGCCGATGTATCGATCAATGAAGCGATAATAGATATCATAAAAAGTAAATTGGAAGGAGATGCCAGTGAAATCGTAAGTTCCAATGAGAGAATTACTAATAACTGGAATAACCTGAAAGAATTTTTAAAATTAAGATTCGAGGAAAAAATTAGCCTCACAGTTTTATTTTGGGATCTCCAAAATGCCCAAAGAATTCGTGACGAAAACGATTTAGATTTTCTAGAAAGAATAGTCGATTTGAAAAACAAATATGATTCGCAAGTCGAATTATCGAATTTACCGATTCTTGAAAAGGATCAAGAGAAAAATATAGCGTCACGAGTAGCAACTAGAGTTCTGCTCTATAATTTTAACCCCGAATTAAGAACAGCCCTTAGAGGTCATGGAATTATAAATAATGACGACATTGTAAATTTTATTCGTCAAGATTTTTATTTTTATCAACAACCCTATATGCATTACAAAAGTCAGAATAATCAGATGAATTTTCCTCAACAAAATCAGAAGAATTTCAACCAAACTGATAAAATAGTTTTCCAAATATTAATCGAGCACACTTCCCAAGTAATAATTATAGAGGTTTTTCTCATAATGATAATCAAAATTTTTCCCAATCTAGTCAAAATAATCAAAGAAACTTTTACCCAAAAAATTTCCAACCGAGATTTAAAAATCGAGATTTTAACGAGCGTTCATATCCCAAGTATAATTCAAGTAAACGAGAAAATTTTCGAGAACTTGCCGTGAACGACTCATTGACTTAAATAATACGTTAGATAACACGATCTTTTATATCGAATTCCGAAATCCAAAATGTAAACTTTTAATTGATAGTGGATGTTCTGTTTGTCTTATTGATCCAAAATTCGCGTATAATAATTTTCCTAGAAATATTTTTAATGAATCTACGACATTAACTGCATGTTTCAAAAAACAAACTGCTAATGAGAAAGTTTTAATACCTTTATTCCCAGAATTTCAAATAGATGATTTTCATCCCTTTGTCGTATACAAGTTCCATAAGAATTATGATGGTCTTATAGGAGCAGATTTTTTGAATAAATATGGACTTAATTTAGATTTTGAAAATCAATTATTAACTAATGGATATTCTCAAATCCCCTTTTATTATCAACAGGTATGTCAAAGACCTACAAATATCCCAATTGACCCTGAGTTTTCAAATATAATAAAACATAAAATTGATACGATCAACCAACATTTAGCAGATATCCAAAATATTTTAGAAGCATTTAAAGCGGATAAACTGAAAATTCAATTAGATGAATGTTCTTTTAAAACTGAAATTAAAACAGGTGATAATAATATTCCTAAAGGAATCATACCTAATTCTAAAATATTGAAAGCAGCTACTGAATTCCCAATTAGAAAAACTCATAACTCCTTTGATTCTCCAGCGCACAGAAGAATAAAACTAGAAGAGTTTGATTACGAAATACGTTATGAAAAAGGTTCAAGTAATAATGCTGATGCTCTCAGTCGAATTGTAATAGAGTCCGATAATAAATTGACTTATAAAGATTTTGTAAAGAATTATGAATTGAAAAATATTGAAGATTCCCCTAAGATAACGGAAAAGACAGGTAATTCATTTAAAGCGCCAAAAAATTATGCGTTAGCACATTGCGTCTCCAGAGATTTTATATGAATAGAGGAATAGCCCACGAATTTAAAAATAAATTTGGTCAAATAGACAATTTAAAATCTCAAAATAAGCTACTAGGAGAAGTAGCAATGATCCAAATAAATGATCGAAACATTTATTATTTAATAACGAAAGATTTCTATTATGATAAACCGGAATATGAAACCGTTTTTCAATCTATAATATATCTCAAAGAATAATGTCAATACAATAATGATAAATACTTAGCTTTACCAAGAATTTCATGCGGTCTAGATCAATTAGACTGGCCGATGATTTTAAATATGATAAAATACATTTTTGCGGAATCTTATATAAAGATAATTATTTATTCCTCACCGAATCGGAATATCGGAAGGAATATAAGAAATACTAATGAATTAAAAAATGATCGAATGTTAAAAATGAATGAATTCGATATGAATAGGATCGATAATGATCCAATGTTAAAAATAAATAAATTCGCAATGACGAATAGGATCGATAATGATCAGATGTTAGAAATAAATAAATTCGCAAATACGAATAGAATCAAAAATGATTCAATGGCGACAAATGCCAGTGATGCCACAGATGCATATAATTACGAAAATACTGAAATGAATAGAATCGAAAATGATTCAGATATAAATCATTGTAAAAATATTGAAATAAAGAGAATCGAAAAAGACTCATCGTTAATTAAGAATCGAATAAATAAAGAAAAATTACGGAAAGCACTGCCGTGAAGGCAGGAGCTTTTGAGTGCTCGCACATGCACCTTGTAGGTAGATTCGCATTCTCCAGTTTTAGAAACCAATTGGAAAGATTTTGACAGCTGTCAAAGAAAATTTCAAACTAACGCGAAAATCCAGACTTCACGTCAGTGCTTTGGTGAACTTTTTTTTTCTATAATTCGCTAGAATTTTCTACGGTTTCTAAGATCTTGGTAATGCGATCTGGACAAAATTTCTCACGTAGTTTGAATACATTATTCTTCATATTTGTGCAAAATTTCATTTCATTCCAATGAGTTTTTCCGGAAGTATCAGGAAAAATATAGTTTGAACGGCTATATTTACGGAGCCCCTAGTCTAATTTTGCTCATTGATGAAAGTGATCGCGGAATTCGCGATCCGAACCTATCCTGAAAATTTCAACTCCCTAGGCCTTTCCGTTCGAAAGTTATGATTTTCTATGGTTTCTATGGTTCTGATCATGCGATCTAGAAAAAATGTAGCTCGAATATATCATTCTCAATTTAAATACAAAATTTCGTCACGATCACATCCATAGTTTTGAAATTATCGAGAAAACTGAATTTCAAACGGCGATATTTACGGAACCCCTAGTCTAATTTTGCTGATTGATGAACGTGACGTGACGAGATCCACACCTATCCTGAAAATTTCAAGTCCCTAGGCCTTCCCATTACAAAGTTATAATTTTCTATGGTTTCTATGGTTCTGGTCATGCGAGCTGAAGAAAATTTTGCATGTAGCTTGAACACGTAACTCTCCATTTGAGTGCAAAATTTCACCCCGATCGAATCTGTAGTTTCGAAGCAATCAGAATAACAAAACTTCGAGCGGCCATATTTACGGAACCCCAGGGCGAATTTTGCCCAACAACGAACTCAACCGCGGCATTCGAGATTCGTACCTACCCTGAAAATTTCAAGTCTCTAGGACATTCCGTTAGAGAGTTATCGTGTATACGGACGGACAGACTCGAATTTTCCGACGGATTCGTCATCAGGGGGTCGAACATAGTCGATTGAGACCATTTTCGGCTAAAAATTCGAAAAATATAGACATCGTGACGAAATGATATAGCCCTCGTGTAACTAGTACGAGCGCTCAAAAATATGAAGTATGTTTGAAATGGTTGAATTCAAACAATGAAACAGATTGAAAATCAAATGAGACAGAATTTTCTACTGTCCAGCGTAATGTTGAGAATCCCATAATAAAAATCCCATATACGAAGAAAAGGATAAAGTCACCATCTTCGAAAATAATTTCCAAAATTATCCCTTATTATAAGGTACGGAAAAAAGCCATAAATATTTAATTATGTTATAGATTCAAGAATGAATTCTTATATCAGGTACATAAATAATTTTCATTTAGATATGTGATATCAGTTTTATGAAATATAATTTCGAATTTCATCCAAAGAATTCCATATAAACTATATAACCTTAAAATATTATTTGAGATAAATCTCATTTTCATTTGCTTGTTAGTAACAGAAAACATTAGAAGGATTAATGTATTCTCCTTCATACATTCTTTGAACAACGGTATTTACAAACCCTTGTTTCATATTATTGATAATCATCATTTTCCCTTGCTTACTAATTACATGAAGAATTAGAAAGATTATAATGTTTTCTTTAAGCATGTTTTGAACAACAATGCTCTATACACTTTATTCCGTATTTCAAGAATCAAAAATCCCTTGATTTAAATATTAAACAAAATATTCGAATTTTAAAATGGAGTTGTCCAAGATTTTTATAAAATTCATACTTCAAGTATTGATTAAAATGATACGAGATAAACTCGATTGATTACGAGAGAATTAAATTAGTTTAAAACGAAAATATTATTGTCGGAACATCTTGTTCGGAGTTCCAAGTTTCCAAGTTTCGCAGTACCAAGTTTTGTAATATTCATATTTCATGAATTAAAAAGTCCCTTGATTATAATGTCACTAGAGCCAGCCCTGCTCAATAACGCGATTATATATTAATCTCCAAAAGAAAGAATGTATTACGAATCATGTTAGGGAAAGCTTACGTCTCAAATATTAATCTCTAGAAAGAATGTATTATGAATTACGTTAGGAAAAACCTACGTCACACGTATTACTCTTCAAATTGAAATTGTAGATAAATTATTGATGTATTTTAGCCATTACGGCATTCCCAATAAAATAACTTGTGACAATGGATTAGAATTTAAAGATGGCGTAGTCCAAGATTTTTGTAAAATCCATAAAATTGAAATTCATGATATTACAAATTATAATCCCAATTCGAATGCATTAGTAGAAAGATTCCATTCTACACTAATAGAACAATTGCGAACAATTGAAAGTAGGAATTCAACTTTTCCAAGCAGACTTTCCCAAGCTTTATTGAGTTATAATAATTCGAATCATTCAAGTCTAGAAATGACGCCTATGCAAATTATTAAGGCAGATTTAGATTACTCTTTACCAGTTGAACGTACACATAACGAACAAGTTCAAGATTATGTGGAAAATTACATAGACAATCTTAATGAGATTGCAAATCAATTAGAAAAGAATAAAGAGAAAAATATTGCGCGTTTGGAAAAAACGAATGAAAAGCGATCAGCAAAATAAAGTCATCCCTCAAATAAAAATCCTACTTATATTAAAAATCCAATAACGAGAAAATTGGACCCAGCATTCAAAAAGATTAATGCTCGTGAAATTGATAATTTACGTATTCAGGATAATAAAAATAAACACGTTTATCATAAGAAAATTCTTAAGCAAAGAAAAAACTAGTTCAAAAATTTTGTTATAGACAATGGATCTATACGTCATTCTCGCGATACTACTCGAAATAATTATCGTATCATGTATGGATATCATTCCAATTTAAAGCAACATATTACCAATCGCATTAGGAAAAGCGTATGTCACACATAAGAATCTTCAATTGATATATCACGTAGATTTAAATAAAATCGAAGACTTAATTTTGAATTATCAGAAGGAAATAATTAAATTAGAAAAGTCAAAATCTAATTTTGCTCAAAAATCCAATTTTAAGTATCTACATCATACTAATGAAATTAATTTTAATACCATGGAAGAATTGTTAAATGAAAAAATTAGAGTTAAAAGAGGACTCATTAACTTAGGAGGAAAGATTTCAAAGATTTTATTCGGAACGTTAGATTCCGATGATGAAGAATTATATAAAAACTATTTTGATAGTATTCAGAAAAATGAAAAAGTTTTGATGAGAAATCGAAAACAGATCACAACAGTCGTAAATGATTCAAAAAATAAGTATATTGAAAAATTCCAGAAAATGTCAGAAAACCTTAAATTGCCTCAAGTTATACCAGCAATGCAAGAAATTCAACACATGCATCTCCTGACATTTGAACTTAAAGATATCAAAAATATTCTAGATGAAATTGCAACCGCAGTGAGTTTTGCAAGATTGCATCTTTTACACTAATCAATATTACCTTATTCAAAATTCCTTGAATTGATAAAAAATGTAACGATAATACCATCACATCATCTGAAAGATTATTATCAGATATGTCATACGAAAGTAATTTTCAAAAAGAAAGCATTACTATTTTTAATATCAATCCCAACGTTATACGAAGAAAATTATGATTTATACAAGTTTTACTATCTACCACAAAACAATTTATCCCTTCCATATACCGATCTCTATTTACTCACAAAAAGAAAGCCTGAAATGGTCAACGAAGTTTTGCCATCCAGTGGAAGATGATTATTTATGCGATCAATACACCTTAGCTAAATCACCAGCATGCCTTCGAAACATTTTGAAAAACCACACCGAAAACTGTCCAAGAACGACAACGGTACTTTCCCCAGATTTAAAGTTATCAGAAGATGGAAATATTCTATCCATCGAAAACAAAAACGTTTCAGAAAAATGTCCTCAACAAACAAGACATTATTTTGTGCCTCCTATGACAATTCTACGAACTAAATGTGCTGTGAGCAACACGAGAAAAGAATTCGTCCCAACTACTACGTTCAATGAAGAAAAATACGTGATTTTACCCAAAATGACTTCAATCAACCCAAATTCAACAAATGAAGAATCCCGGAAAGATGAAGAAATCATATCAAGATAGAAGACCTGGACCAATGGAATCTCCAGCCTTCAAGATTTACCATATTGTTTTTCTTTATAATAGTCATTTTATTGATAATTACTTATTCTATTATGAAATATTTAAGAAAAGATATTTTTTGTAAAGCTACACCTACTACGGGTGATACCTTTATTCAAGGTGAGGAGGAATTACATAATGCCAACCCTGTATACCTTAGATGAATCGTTTATCATTGCATTCCAGATTGAATATGAACATGTTATAGATAGATAGATAGATAGATAGATTTATTTATTCTCATAAACATATACATTATGTGAAGAGAATACGTCAAGGAAAAACAAAGTACAAAATCTTAACCTACAAGTAAATAAAGAGCGCTCAGATCAAGATGAGAGGAACTCCTGAATGCTGTAGGGTTCTCTTTCTATTAGAAATTGTTTCAAGTTAGATTTGAAGGACTTGAAAATTTTTATGGTTTGAATAACCTTAGGAATTTTATTGAAAAGGGTAATACAGATATACTCTGCATTTTTCTCAGTTAGCGTTAAATTATGTTTTGGATAATGCAAAGGGAACATGCGCCTGGTTTTATTTATGTTTTCATATGAACTAAAATATATTTCTCTATTTTTATGAAAAAATAAGAGACACCTGTAGATGAAAAGGCCAGTAAGTGTCAAAATTTTGTTCTTTTTGAAATGACCACGACAAGACTGCCTGTAAGATAGACCATAAATCACTCGGATAGCCGATTTTTGAATGATAAATATTTGATCGACTCCAGTACACCCTCCCCAAGCAAGGATTCCAAAAGTTAGAAGTGCTTGGAAATTAGCATAGTAAAGTATCTCTAATACATTTTGATCTACTTGCCTCGCCATCACTCTCAAAGAATACACGACCGAGAGTAGTTTCTGTTTGAGACACGCTAAGTGTTCACTCCAAGTCAAATTTGAATCTATAATCACGCCTAAAAATCTAGTGTTAGAAGAAACTGAAACAGTGTGATCCAGAAGGTCGATCGAATTCGGATAATTAGTAGGCTTTCTATTTGCGGAAAAGAACATGCATTGTGTTTTGGTGACATTTAATATATATTTTGATTACTCAGCATTTAGATCACACCACATTATGACGTGGGTGTATGTTTGTCGCGTGTTATTCATTGCAGATAAGATATTGTTATAAATACCTTGAAGACGAATTCATCGTCAATAATAATTGAGTGCACGTCTTTAGCTGATGTTATATTAGGGTGGACAATCGTCCGTTGTAAATAAATACTTTTTTTTAAAAGGCGGCTTTAGCTCTCCAAAACGTAATTATATATAACGAGGATCTTTGGTCGCATTCCCCTCTCCTTGCACCGTGGGAGCTCATCAATCGTCAAATGATAGTTCGACCCCTGCGAAGTATAACTCCCAATTTACCGCCTTTAATCTACTCAATCATTTTCAAACACCATTTGAGAGTATTCTCACCAGTCAACCTGTTTATGAATATGCTTTACTTGTGAGTTAATGGTATATGAACAAGAGAAGGAGGGAGGTTGTTTGTTTCTTCCCCTTCAGAGTTGTGTTTTTTTTCCTCCCTACCTTTTGGCACTCTGAAATAAACTGGTTATTTTCTTGTTTTGAGTGCTAAACTATGTGTTTTGAATTTCCTATTTTCCCGTCATTCTCTTCTATCGAATCAAGCGTAATTTGGGTTACATACTTACATACACAACGTAGAGTCCTTTAAAACCACTAAACGATCACGATCTTGGCCAAAGATTATCTAGAGTAATATTTTCAAGTTAAAAAGAACGCCTGTAAGGCAGAGTTCTAGTTCTTTACGGTTTTCAATAGAAAACTGTAATGTCGGTAAGAGTTTATCATTACAAAAGATCCAGTACAGTACATTGTCATGGAAATCCAAAAATGAAAAATAAATTCAAAATATATCACCAAACAAAATTCGATAAATGATTAAAATATGAATTTTTCTTTAAAGAGGGTTCAGATTATTTGAATGTTACCATAGAAATTTATATAAAATTGGAATTAAGCAAGCCAGTTTTGGACAATTGATAGAAATGTCAGGTTAGAAACAGTTCTTTCAAAAAGGGTTGTTGAATTGAAATTGTAAAATGTAAAATCATCGAGAAATTGTTTATAACTAGCCAGAATGGAACCTAATAGAATACAAACTGATCAACATGTAAATGTCAATGAATATTGATGGAAGTATCAAGTTTGTTGGAAGGAGGAGAGAAGACTGAAAGAAATTGTGCTTATCATAATATTGAAGTTCAGGAATTGATTTATCAATTACAGACAAGCCAGGAGAAGTTAAGGAACTTTATTTAGAATAAGCTGTTTTCTGTGAGTGTTGTATAATTTAGAATATTCTTTTTTATTAGAATTAGTTTATTGTGATTAGATTGTTGTTAACAAAAATTATATTTATTTGTGCACCTAAAGAACCCTTCTTAAAGAGAGTCACGGGAAAAATAAGAGGAAAATTGAAAAAACAAAATTATTTGAATATTAATTGTTAGTGGTTCTTTCATAAAATTTCAAAATTAAAATTTAATATTATTTATATCTAAATTGAACCATAACAATTTGTTCTGTTTTAAATGAATAATTATATCTAATGATGATGATTTGTTGATATTTTTAAATCTGCTCCTTGAATATTGATCCGATATGAAATAGTACCTATATCTATGTCATATTGTGTTTGTCGGTGTGAAAAGTCTAATACCTCGTCCACTTCCACTGCTACTCGCGCTGCCCGAAATACTTCTGCGGCAGTATCAGAGGCAGTGAGTATTCACACCCTGCTTCATCATTTCTCTTGCGATCCAGTTTGTGCAATGGCAGATGACGAAATTGCAGCCTCAGCGCTGCTGGTCCTTTGACTTCCGCACGAAAAAGGGCCAAAGAAGGGATTGTAAGGCAGCGCGAGTAGCAGTAGTAGGAGCATGAGTAGAGAAGTGATTAGTGATTACATTCTGCCGCAGCCCGTTTCCCTTCTCACTTCCCTGCTCACTGCAGCTGAGTGTAGGTAATCCAGGTATTATATTTCGATTTAAATGAAGTTTTCTTCATTACTTGGATATTTAGAGTTCCAATATCTATTCATACAAGAATCAATAATGATCTCTCTTCAAAAATTAACAGTTTATGACAGGCATGGGCAACCTTTTTCTGCTGAGGGCCACATAGAAAAGTTTTTTGTAGATCACGGGCCGAAAAAAAAATTTCAAGCACTAATAAAGTTCATTCAAAAAAAATCAAATAAACCTAACGTTCCTTACAATAGGAGAAATGAAAAAAACTCTGTTACTCATAGGTCACTAGTTTTTAACTAATGAGAAACCTGGAGTTGCGTTTCTTTCACAACAGCATCAATATTAGGTAAAACTGATGTTGTTGCTACACGAATATTATTTGTCGTGGTATCTTAGGAGAGCAAATTTGAGGGTGCATCATGTGTGGAAAAATTCATTGGCGGGCCAAGAGAATTCTTTTCGCGGGCCGTAGGTTGCCCATGTCTGGTTTATGACATGAAACTTTTCTAAAAACCAAGCAATAAGTTAGGAACAGATAGAGCAATATGAATCAAGTTTGCTAATTTGCTACGTTTTTCGAATCTCATTCATAGCAATGAGAATGACTTCGTTTTGAGTGAGAAACTCATGCTTTGTGTTTTGGCTGAAAAATTAATTGAAATCGAATTCTGAAACTTTAAAGCCATTGTCAGTACAAACACTTAATTTTCGTTTTTGGGTTAAATACAAGCAGCGTACCGCTAGATGGCGCTGAAAATCACAAGATGTCGGGCCGAATGGTGGTAAAAATTATTCTGTCTTTCATAAGAAGTAAATCAAATATTTTTCATAAGATTGCGGAATTAATAATAATGCCTGTGAAAGTCGAGATAACCACTTCAGACATTCTTGATTATTGGGTGAGCGTGAATGTGATCGCAAATTACCACTTTATAATAGATAATTATTGAACGATAAAAAAAATCATCTTTCAGGAAGTGCTTGCTGCAAAGTAACAACTTCTTTGAGATACGTTTCCCAATCTTCAAGATTGTCTGCCATTTTTTAACTGACTTGCGATCCAACTGGAAATTATGCAGAGAAATTTCAGCAGAACTAAGTGATGAACATTTTTCGTGATCTTATTCCCACATTACCTCTAACAATCCGCTGCATTTTCAGCTCGTATATAGTTTATTTGAGAAAATTGTCCAAAATAAATATATCACTTTTGATACATAAATGACTCATTATCATACAAATATTTCACACTTCTCCCATATAAACACACATTAGTTTGTTGTTCACCATTCGGGTATTTCAAAGGATTAAAAGTAGATGTCACCCACTCCGTGATTCTTCCCTATTCCTTGCTTTCTATTTGACCATAGACAACCGAATTTTTTCACTTCGAACTGAAGTGAATTTGACAAATAGAACACGACTTTTTCGGTTCGGATCACGTTTGGTTAACAACACAGAACACCGACAAAAACAAAACTAAATTCATATATAATCAGTGAAATATATACTACCTGGAACGGCCCCGTCTTGGACGAAAAGTGAGGCAAAAAGTTTGCTTAGGCAACGTGTGTGGCATACGGATATCTATCTCTTTCTATCCCATGTTGTTTAAAGGAACGCTCGCGCATTTTTTGAATTTTATTTGAATTTGCAGATTAATTAGGGGTACACGTGATTTTTTCTTTGGATAAATTATGAAAGAATTAATTTTTCAAACAGTACAACATAAAAGCGAAATTTTAACTTTAATGGGGTTGGTAAAAAACCTCAAAAAGAACTAACCTGATGTAACGAGTCGTAGTTTTTCATCTGGATCAAATTCAAATCTATCGCATACGTGATTTCGGAAATATTGGAAAAACAAAATATCGAACGGGGGTAACTGGCCCCCAAATCCACCTTGCTATTTCATCGTTTTCCTTCGAAATGATGTTCATGGAACAAGCGCGTAATAAAATAAAAACGAAATTAGAAATACAATTTGTATTGAAATATTACAGTGTATATACAAAATTATGTCCAACAATTTTCAAATAAAACCAAATTTGTGAATTTTTGCCTTATGGTGGCACTTTTTCCATGCAATTCTAAATTTAATAGTCTACTATGGTAATAAATATTTGGGGTGTGAAAAGACAGAAGGTACAGCATCAGGTTTCAATATCTTTGCAGTACTTCCAGGTTTCACAACATAATCAGTTGGAAGAAAATGCTCCCCACACAGTTTGCTGTATTATATTTAGTTGGAGTCCAGTTCATTCTGCGAACTGTCTTTATCCATAACTGCAGGGTTTCTGGTCGTTTGAATGGAAAACTATAACAATTTAATCCACTATCGATCTATCAATGTTCCAAATGTAAATATTACACCAACTTACCCATGAAAAGATATTCGCCGATGATCTTGCTCGTTCTTGCATCCAAACGCTGCACAATAATACACCATTGTTTCTCAATTTCAATTGAAACTATCACAATAATAGTCAGTCCACACACCTAATTCCGAATAACAGGTAAACAAAAAAGATTTTCAAACAAACATAACTCGTTTCAGTCAGCATTCCATTTCAATTCAATGAGTATGACAAGGAGAGGTTACCGTAAATAAGTCTATCTTTGTCTTGGCTGCCCCTGGCCTCACTTTTGATGATAAATTTGAAGGGACGGGTCCGTTCCAGGTAGTATAGAGTTCAGTGTATATAATAAAAGCATTATATGAAATCTTAAATAATTCTGTTCTTCTAGAAACCTGAACATATTATGTCTGTCTCAATTCTCTAAGATATTATTCACCTCTATGATATAATTGTTTTCAGAATTCAATAATACTTCATATAGCATGAAATCATTTTAGTAAATTATTTACTTCAGTGGGAAAGTATAACTTAAAGAGATACTTTATATTAACCCAACTATTAGGGAAACAAAAGGTTAGAGAGCAAAGCTTTTGTAGAAAAAAACGTTTCAAGCTCATCAAAAATCGATTTTTATTGAATTGAACAAATTCATTATTATCCACCTGACATCAAAATTACAATAAAACTCCAGTCACCTAAGGTAACATACTCTAAAACAATCGTTCTCTTGTTTGGGAATTTTCTTCAACTGAATTGAATTGTGCTATCACTTGTAGATTCTATATTTTCCTCAACCTTATGAATAACCAAGTCGAAATCATTCATATTCATTATCACACGTATATTGTGTAGTACGCACGCAATTCTTGCTTCCACAACGAAACCAATATTTAAATTCTCAAAATCTTTCAATCTACGAAGTCGTGATTTCAATAGACCAAACACATTTTCAATTACTATCCTTGTTGAGGAATGTTTGTAATTGAATTTTTTTGAGCCTCCATCAAATAGCCATTATTCTTATATTGCCTAACAAGCCACTTCAGGTTGGGATATGCAGAATCTCCAAATAAATAACCATTATTTAATTTTAATTCACGAGAGGTCGGATCTCTGTATAAATTTGATTTTGTCAATAAACGAGCATCATGCAGAGACCCAGGTTCACCACAGTATAAGTCTATAAATTTTTTGTTGTTGTCAACCACTGCCTGAAGTATTATACTATGAAAGCTTTTTCTATTACAACAGGCTTCTTGATTATTTTGCGGTTTCAAGATCGGAATGTGGGTTTCATTGAGAGCACCAACACAATTGGAAAAGTTATTTATAGCAGAAAACCTTCTGCATATATCTTCTTTTTCCGTATCTGTAGTGTAGGCCACATTATGAATTTCGTCCTATTTTCTACCAAATATTTTATTACTAGTGAAATACACCTGTGGCTAGAGCTTTGGGTCACATTGAATCTATTTGCTACTTGTCTAAAAGTCTCTCTATTCACCAAGTATCAAATGGTCGTATAAACTCCTTTCTCTGGCATTATGTTTCCCCTACCTGATTTGTAGTTAGGAAAAACATTATCCCCTTTGATTAGAGAAATTATATAATTCACTGTCCTCTTGGAAAGCCGATAGTGGGAAGAGAATTCTTTGTCATCATATTTCGTGATTTGTTTCACAAAATCACTGCCTAGTTTGAAGTCAACTCTTCTTTCAACAAGGTCTTCTTCCGATGATTCGCTACTGCTAGAAGAGCTACTTTCAATATCTTCTTCCATTCGAATTGCTACAGCAGAAGCCTGATATGAAACAAGATGAAAATTAATATTGAACAAAAACCACAACATTGCACAACAACAGCAATACAATTTTTCGTTAAATTGAAACTCTTTAGTCATTTATGCAGATTTATGTTTACTTACCACAATCATACCTTCTTCTCGATCAATTTCCATTGTATAATCCATTTTAAAATATTGGAATTTTCAATCGATTTCGATGGCTACTTGATACTTGATGTACTATTTACCAGAAAGTTTATCTAAATCGTCGACTTATTGATGAACAAATTGTTTATTTACCAAAAAGTAGGGTTATGTTAAACTGATGTCATTACAGAAATTAAACTGATTTAGCCAGACTGCCAGCCAGCCAGCCAGAGGGCAGCCGGCAGAGGCAGAGAACACATCAGTTGGACCTGGAAGTTGGAAGTGATGCGCATCTCTTCAAAATCACCATTGTCGAATAGTCGAATAGAACACAGAACAACTGATTTTGCTTCAGTTTGGAAGTGATTCATCAAATAGAAAGCGCCCACCTAATTGTTTTCGAAATAGTTTTGAACCGAGATCCACCGATCCACGCAAAAAAATGACTTTAGTGTCACGTGTCAGTGTCACATATCTTTAATCTGTCAAATCTGTGCCATCTGTGGCAATCTGTGCATTAGTCGTTTGTTTTGGAAAGTATTTACTTTGGAATTAGTAAACTATCAATTAATTTAGGTTTTGATTAAGAAAATAGTTATTAATGAAGAAAATATGAAGGAATCAAGCAATTGTATTCAATATAAAGCATCATGTAAAATGAAAACGTTGGAATCATTCCTTGAAATATTCATGAAACTTTACGCAAGTCCAGCTTCTATGTTGAAAACATTAGATAATGAAAGACTGAAAAAATCGTTCCAAATAGCATATGCCATAGAGAACTTCTTAGAACATCTTGGAAAAATAGACCACTCGAAAATGTGGACCGGTCTAATACAAACAATGTTGGTGGACAAAAAACTGCCACCTAATTTCGACACAACTATTCTGAGAAAAGCATGTGATTCTTTGTTGAAAAAATTTTTCATAAATAATAATAATGCTCCGTATCTAACAGATGTTGCTGTACGAGTATACACTTCAATATTGCCTTCCCATCGTTATGAAGAATTTTTGTGTGATTTGCTTATGAAATCTGCTTCATATCGAGCTATTCATGAATTTATATTTGAGAATGAAGACATAGATATAAAAACTTTTCAATTTAAATTGTTACTGCATGACTGGATTCTTGAATATCAGAAAGGCAACACTTTAGAACTGGCTACTTTAATTCAAGATATGATGTCACTGTATAAAGTTGAACAATCATTGTATGCTCTCATTGGGATTATTGCTTTAGAAACAGATTCTGAAGAAGAGAGCTTTGTGAGAACAATCGTTCTGAAAGAAGTTTTGGATAAAATGTTTTGTAGAAGTATGTTGAGCCGAAAATTTTGGGCAACTTTGTTTTATATGGATCAGAAAGTAATTCTGAAAGCTTGTGAATTGTCAGAAGAATTTCATGTGGCTTTTTGTAATTTTCTCATATTTATTGGCTCAATGATGGATATGATAGAAGATGAGGGTGAGACAAAGTGGATGCCAAATTTAAATAATTCAATTTGTCAAGAATTTACATATGATCTTTTAGTGTCAGCACTTCAACCTTTGTTGGGTGTAAGTTTTTCCAAAAGAGAAGTTACAATGAAAAAACTTTTGAGTGCTGAAAAAGAAACTGACTGCGAACTGTGGAGGCATTTGTTGAAAATATTGTGAATGATGAGTAAATGATAATTCTATGATTTTTTACATTCATATATGAAATTTTTTCATTTGTATCAGTTTTTAGAAACATTATAACATGAAACATATGAAAAATATATTTCCTTTTCCCAGGTAACTCTTGTGAAAACCCATAGACTAATAATAATATTATTTTTTTTATTGATGCCCCATTTTACCTATTTTAAGAACGCCTCAGCGTGTTCAAATCGAACTTTCAAACACGCGCGTTTTTTAAAGTCACTATGGCAACAGCAACGACTCGAGAGACATGAAGTCTAAATGACAATTTTTCGATTACAGATCTGACAGGAATATCTTGTTACGCCAAATAAAAATATTACAAAAGGCAAATTCAATTGCGGTATTAACCGCAATTCTGCTTTACTTTTCAAAAAATCTGTATTAGAATTCATTTTCGAGCACTGCGGAGACAACAATTCATTTTTGATGACAAATCACATATTAGGTTCCGTTTTTCTCATTACCATGACAACGAAAGGTATACTGATCAAGAATTCAACCATTTTACATAATTATTTCCAATAAAAAAAATTACGAAAAGCACTGCCGTGAAGGCAGGAGCTTTTGAGCGCTCGTACATGCACCTTGTAGGTAGATTCGCATTTTCCAGTTTTAGAAATCAATTGAAGGAATTTTCGACAGCTGCCAAAAAAATTCTGAAACTTAGGCGAAACTCCAGACTTCATGTCAGTGCTTCAGCTGATCAATTTTTTTTTGATAGTCGCTAGAATTTTCTACGGTATCTATGGTCTTGGTGGTGCGATCTGGACAAAATTTCGCACGTAGTTTGAATACATTATTCCTCAGGTAGGTGCGAAATTTCATTCCAATCAAATCGGTAGTTTCGAAATTATCAGGAACAGAATAATTTGAACGGCCATATTTACGGAACCCCTAGTATAATTCTGCTTAACGTGAACGCCACATTTCAGATCTACACCTATCCTGAAAATTTCAAGTCCCTAGGCCTTTCCGTTCGAAAGTTATTATTTTCTATGGTTTCTATGGTTCTGGTCATGCGATCTAGAGAAATGTAACTTGAATATATCATTCTCCATTAGTATACAAAATTTCGTCACGATCGATCTGTAGTTTGGAAATTATCAAGAAAACTAAATTTCAAACGATCATATTTACGGAACCTCTAGTATAATTTTGCTCATAGATGAAAGTGATCACGACAATCGAGATCCACACCTATCCTGAAAATTTCAAGTCCCTAGGCGTTTCCGTTCAAAAGTTACAATTTTCTATGGTTTCTATGGTTCTGGTGATGCAAGCTGAACAAAATTTTGCATGTAGCTTGAACACCCCATTTTCCATTAGAGTGCAAAATTTCATCTCGATCGAATTTGTAGTTTCAAAGTAATCAGGAAAACAAAATTTCGAGCGGCCATATTTACGGAACCCCTCGGCGAATTTTGCCCAATAACGAACTTAATCGCGGCATTCGAGATTCGAACCTACCCTGAAAATTTCAAGTTTCTAGGACGTTCTGTTCGAGAGTTATCGTGTATACGGACGGACGGACGGCCGGCCGGACGGACGGACGGACAGACTCGAATTTTTCGACGGATTCGTCATCAGTGAGTAGAACACAGTCGTTTGAGACCATTTTCGGCTCAAAATTCTAAAAATACAGACGTCCTGACGAAATGATATAGCCCTCGTGTAAGTAGTACGAGCGCTCAAAAATAGCGTAAAGTTTTCGTGGATAACTGGTCTTTAAAACACTTGCTCCATTTCGAGCACTCCGGCTTCGCCGTCGTGCTCGAAAAATCGCGCTTGTTTTGAAGACCTTTTTATCCACTTATACTTTAATATAGGTACTATTATTTTATTTTTTTTTATTATTAGTCTATGTAAAAACCTATTCTATTCTATTTATGTATTATGTTTGCAATAATTTGACACACCCAGAAAAGATCCTACAGAGGTAACATCATACAGATCAATAAGCCTTTTACCTATTTCATAAAAACTATTTGGGAGACTCGTTCTGAAAAGAATAGAAAGTGCAGATATTTCAATGGCCTGATTCCTGCCCTAAGTTATATGGATTCAGGCAGAGGCACTCCACTATCCAGCAATGCCATCGAGTGGTGAATAAAATCAGGGAAAGTTTAGAAAACAAGAAAATGTGTTCATCTGTTTTCCTTGACCTAGAAAAAGCATTTGGAGAGTGTGGAATTTCGAACTCTTATGCAAAATCAAAAGCACATGATGGACCAGTTAATTTTACCCCTTAAATCCTTCTTAAGTGATAGGTATTTTCAGGTGGAAGTGGACAATACATTTTCTGACTATCATCCCATACAGGGTAGTGTATAAGACCCCATTCTGTACTTTATATTCACTGCAGAAATCCCACAACACTTTGATAGCAACCTTCGCAGATAATACAGCCATAATGTAATCAGATAATAAAAGCATCCGATAAACTACAATCACACCTGGACCTGCTACAGAAGTGGTTTGTGAAGTGGAAGATCAAAGTTAATAATACAAATCCTCAAACATTACTTTTACTCATAAAAGCAACACTTGTCCCTATGTTTCACTTACCCACTTTCCTATAACAGATAAACCAGACATTAACTTGGAGAACGCATATCGAGGCTTCAACTAGACCAGAAAATGAAACAGATGTACTGGCTACTCAATAGAAAATCATCTCTATAGCAGCGGCGGCTCGTGACCTCTTCAGCTTGTGAGGCGATTATATAAAAAAAATCTGATATATATATATAATTATATAATGCCAACCCTGTATATTGCAGATGAACTCCTTATCTATTCTTATTCGAATATTCATATTACCTTGTTACATTTTGATGACACATCATTTTGAACACGCCACGTGTGTGGGTGTATATTTGTTCCATTGTTCGATACTGTTTGTCGCAATTAATTTGAGATAAGGGAATGTTATAAATACCTCTCAAGACGAATTGGTCGTCAATAATTAAGTGCCTTTCTTCCTAGCTAATTGTTAGACTAGGTAGAATATCTTCCGTTGTAAATAAACCTTTTTTTAAAAGGTCGGCATTCGCTCCAAAAACCTAATTGGCGACGAGCTATGAGATTGTGCCGGTTTTCGTGAAGAACTGTGTTTCGAAACTTCGTGCGTGAAAACGTAGTTATCGCCGCGCTAAGAACTTCCAAAACTTTCAGTTTCAACTGTTAAGGTGCCAAATCCAGCAACAACGAGGAGAAAAGCCGTTGGAGCCCTGATTGTATGAATCTACGACATTAACTGCATGTTTCAAAAAGCAAACTGCTAATGAGAAAGTTTTAATACCTTTATTCCCTGAATTTCAAATAGATGATTTTCATCCCTTTGTCGTATACAAGTTCCATAAGAATTATGATGGTCTTATAGGAGCAGATTTTTTGAATAAATATGGACTTAATTTAGATTTTAAAAATCAATTATTGACTAATAATGATTGTCAAATCTCTTTTCATTATCAGCAAGTATGTCAGAAACTCCAAAATATCCCAATGGATCCTGAGTTTTCAAATATAATAAAACATAAAATTGATACGATCAACCAACACTTAGCAGATATCCAAAATATTTTGATGAATGTTCTCTTAAACCTAAAATTAAGACAAGTGATAATAATATTCCTGAAGGAATCGTACCTAATTCAAATATATTGAAAGCAGTTGCTGAATTTCCAATGTATAAGAAATTTATTGAATCACCCTGTATTGAGATACCCCGATTTCGATAAGCCATTCGTTCCTACAACTGATGCGTCAGGTTTCGCGATAGGCTCTGTTTTATCTCAAGATGAAGTTCCGAAAGAATTTGATTATGAAATTCGTTATAAAAAAGGTTCAACTAATAATGCTGATGCTCTCAGTCGAATTATAATAGAGTCAGATAATAATTGGACTTGTGAAGATTTTGTAAAAAATTATGAATTAAAAAATATTAAAGATTCCCCTAAGATAATTGAAAAAACAGGTAATTTATTTAAAGCGCCAAAGAATTATGCGTTAGCACATTGCGTTTCCCGAAATTTTCACATGAACAGAGGTATAGCCCTCGAATTTAAAAATAAATTTGGTCAAATAGATTATTTAAAATCTCAAAATAAGCTACTAGGAGAAGTAGCAACGATCCAAATAGATGATCGAAATATTTATTATTTAATTATTAAAGATTTATACTATGATAAACCGGAATATGAAACCGTTTTTCAATCAATATTATATCTTAAAGAATTGTGTCAATATATTAATGACAAATACTTAGCTTTACTCCGAATTGCATGCGGTCTAGATAAATTAGACTGGCATATTATTTTAAATATGATGAAGTATATTTTTGCGGAATCTAAACTAAAGATAATTATTTATTCCTTACCGAATCGGAATATCGGAAGGAATATGAGAAATGCTAATGAATTAAAAAATGATCGAATGTTAAAAATGAATAAATTCGATGCGAACAGGATCGATAATGATCCAATGTTGAAAATAAATGAATTCGCAATGACGAATAGGATCGATAATGATCGAATGTTAAAAATAAATGAATTCGTGAATACGAATAGAACCAAAAATGATTCAATGGCGACAAATGCCACTAATGCCACAGATGCATATTATTACGAAAATACGGAAATGAAAAGAATCGAAAATGATTCAAATATAAATAATTATAAAAATATTGAAATAAATAGAATCGAACAAGATTCATCGTTAATTGAAAATCAAATAAATAAAGAAAAATATGAAGCTTGTTTGAAATGGTTAAATTCAAACGATGAAATAAAAATAAATTCAAAATGAGACAGAATGTTCTACTGTCCAGCGTAATGTTAAAAATCCTATAATAAAAATCCCATATACGAAGAAAAGGTTAAAGTCACCATCTTCGAAAATAATTTCTGAAAATATCCCTTATTATAAAGTACGGAAAAAGTTATAAATATTTAATTACGCAATATATTCAAAGATGAATTTTCATATCATACCCTTACCTTTCAAATTAATTAATAGGATTGCACAAAAGCGATATTTCGTAAAAATATTATTTGAGATAAATCTCATTTTCATTTGCTTGTAAGTAGCATAAAACATTAGAAGGATTAATGTATTCTCCTTCAGACATATTTTGAACAACGGTATTTACAAACCCTTGTTTCATATTATTGATAATCATCATTATCCCTTGCTTCGTAATTACATGAGGAATTAGAAAGATTATGGTGTTTTCCTTTAAGCATGTTTTGAACAACAATGCTCTATACACTTTATTCCGTATTTCAAGAATTAAAAATCCCTTGATTTAAATATTAAACAAAATATTCGAATTTAAAAATGGCGTTGTAAGAG
This sequence comes from Aphidecta obliterata, assembly GCA_963966015.1. NCBI lineage: Eukaryota > Metazoa > Arthropoda > Insecta > Coleoptera > Coccinellidae > Aphidecta > Aphidecta obliterata. The sequence continues at coordinate 7,590,469 of OZ014429.1, read as the reverse complement.
ACTTTTATAAAATTCACATTTCAAGTATTGATTGAAATGATACGAGATAAACTCGATTGATTACGAGAAAATTTAATTAGTTTAAAACGAAAATATTATTGGCCGAACATAAATAAAGATGTTCGAAGTTTTGTAATATTCATATTTCAAGAATTGACTTTTCAATTCTCGATTTCAATCCCTTGATTATAATGTCACTAGAGCCAGCCCTGCTCAATAACGCGATTATTGAAGAATGTATTGTGAATCGCGTTAAGAAAAGCTTACGTCTCAAATATTAATCTCTAGAAAGAATGTATTACTCTTCAAATTAAAATTGTAGATAAATTATTGATGTATTTTAACCATTACGGTATTCCTAATAAAATAACGTGTGACAATGGATTAGAATTTAAAAATGGCGTAGTCCAAGATTTTTGTGAAATCCATAAAATTGAAATTCATTATATTACGAATTATAATCCCAATTCGAATGCATTAGTAGAAAGATTCCATTCTACACTGATAGAACAATTGGGAACGATTGAAAGTAGGAATTCAACTTTTCCAAGCAGACTTTCTTAAGCTTTATTGAGTTATAATAATTCGAATCATTCAAGTCTAAAAAAGACGCCTATGCAAATTATTGAAGCAGATTTAAATTACTCTTTACCCGTTGAACGTACACATAACGAACAAGTTCAAGATTATGTGGAAAATTACATAGACAATCTTAATGAGATTGCAAATCAATTAGAAAAGAATAAAGAGAAAAATATTGCGCGTTTGGAAAAAACGAATGAAAAGCGATCAGCAAAAGAAAGTTATCCCTTAAATAAAAATCCTACTTATATTAAAAATTCAATAACGAGAAAATTGGACCCAGCATTCAAAAAGATTAATGCTCGTGAAATTGATAGTTTACGCATTCAAGATAATAAGAATAAACACATTTATCATAAGAAAATTCTTAAGCAAAGAAAAAACTAGTTCAAAATTTTGTTGCAGATAATGGATCTATACGTCATCCTCGCGATATTATTCGAAATAATTATCGTATCATGTATGGATATCATTCCAATTGAAAGCAACATATTACCAATCGCATTAGGAAAAGCGTATGTCACACATAAAAATCTTCAATTGATATATCACGTAGATTTAAATAAAATCGAAGAATTGATTTTAAATTATCAGAAAGAAATAATTAAATTAGAAAAGTCTAAATCTAATTTTGCTCAAACAGCCATTTTTAAGTATCTACAGCATACTAATGAAATTAATATCAATACCATGGAAGAATTGTTAAATGAAAAAATTAGAGTTAAAAGAGGACTCATTAACTTAGGAGGAAAGATTTCAAAGATTTTATTCGGAACGTTAGATTCCGATGATGAAGAATTATATAAAAACTATTTTGATAGTATTCAGAAAAATAGAAGAGTTTTGATAAGAAATCAAAAACAGATCGCAACAGTCGTAAATGACCTTAAAAATAAGTATATTGAAAAATTTCAGAAAATGTCAGGAAACCTTAAATTGCCTCAAGTTAAACCAGCAATGCAAGAAATTCAACACATGCATCTCTTGACATTTGAACTTGAAGATATCAAAAATATTCCAGATGAAATTGCAACCGCAGTGTGTTTTGCAAGATTACATCTTTAACATGAATCAATTTTACCTTATTCAAAATTCCTTGAATTAATAAAAAACGTTACTATAATACCTTTACATCATCTGAAAGATTATTATCAGATATGTCATACGAAAGTAATTTTCAAAAAAGAGAGCATTACTATTTTTAATATCAATCCCAACGGTATACGAAGAAAATTATGATTTATACAAGTTTTACTATCTACCGCAAAACAATTTATCCCTTCCATATACCGATCCTTATTTACACAAGAAGCAACCCTGAAATGGTCAACGAAATTTTGCCATCCAATGGAAGATGATTATCTATGCGATCAAGACACCTTAGCTGAATCACCAGCATGCCTTCGAAATATTTTGAAAAACCACACCGAAAACTGTCCAAGAACGACAACGGTACTTTCACCAGATTTAAAATCATTAGAAGATGGAAATATCCTATCCATCCTATCCATCCTATCCATCCTATCCATCCAAACAAGACATTATTTTGTGCTTCCTATGACAATTCTACGAACCAAATGTGCTGTGAGCAACACGAGAAAAGAAATCGTCCCAACTACTACATTCAATGAAGAAAAATACGTGATTTTACCCAAAATAACTTTATTCAACCCAAATTCTACAAATGAAGAATCCCGGAATGATGAAGACATCCCGGATATCAAGATAGAAGACCTGGACCAATGGAATCTCCAGCCTTCAAGATTTATATTTTTGCTTATTGTTATAATAATCATTTTATTGATATTTACTTATTTTATTTCGAAATACTTAGGAAAAGATATTTTTTGTAAAGCTACACCTACTACAGGTGATACCTTTATTCAAGGTGGGGAGGAATTACATAATGCCAACCCTGTATATTGCAGTTGAACTCCTTATCTATTCTTATTCGAATATTCATATTACCTTGTTACATTTTGATGACACATCATTTTGAACACGCCACGTGTGTGGGTGTATATTTGTCCCATTGTTCGATACTGTTTGTCGCAATTAATTTGAGATAAGGGAATGTTATAAATACCCCTCAAGACGAATTGGTCGTCAATAATTAAGTGCCTTTCTTCCTAGCTAATTGTTAGAATAGGTGGAATATCTTCCGTTGTAAATAAACCTTTTTTTAAAAGGTCGGCTTTCGCTCCAAAAACATAATTATATATATATAATGATGTTTTTAAAATCGAAAGCCAACTTTCAAGAAAAACTTTATTTATTACAACGGAAGATTATCCGACCTAACATACAGCTAGTATGAAAATCACTTAATTTACTGACGACTGATTCGTTTTCAGATTTATTTATAATATTATCTTATCTAGAAGTTTTTATGAGTGGTCATAACAATAGAGAGTTATATTCAATATGGAATGAAAGCAGATAAAGAAATCATCTCAGGTATACAGGGTTGGCATTATGTAATTCCTCCAAACCTTGAATAAAGGTATCACCTCTACCTAGTAGGTGTAGCTTTAAAAAAAATATCTTTTCTTAAATATTTCAAAATAAAATGAGTAATTATCAATAAAATGATTATTATAAAAACAAACAACAATGTAAATCTTGAAGGCTGGAGGTTCCATTGGTCCAGGTCTTCTATCTTGATATCCGGGATGTCTTCTTTTTTCCGGGATTCAACATTTGTAGAATTTGGGTTAATTGAAGTCATTTTGTGTAGAATCACGTATTTTTCTTCATTAAACGTAGTAGTTGGAACGATTTTTTTCTTGTATTAATGACAGCGCATTTAGTTCGTAGAATTGTCATGGGAGGCACAAAATGATGTCTCGTTTGCTGAGGACATTTTGGAGCGCTCGTACTACTTACACGAGGGCTATATCATTTCGTCACGATGTCTGTATTTTTCGAATTTTGAGCCGAAATGGGTCTCAATCGACTATGTTCGACTCACTGATGATGAATCCGTCGCAAAATTCGAGTCTGTCCGTCCGGCCGTCCGTCTGTCCGGCCGTAAGCACGATAACTCTCGAACGGATAAACCTAGAGACTTGAAATTTCCAGTGTAGGTTAAGATCCCAAATGCCTCGGTTAAGTTCGTTAATGGGCAGAATTCCATCAGGGGTTCCGTAAATATGGCCGTTCAAAATTTTGTTCTCCTGATTACTTGGAAACTACAGATTCGATCGAAATGAAACTTTGCACTCAAATGGAGAATGAGGTGTTCAAGCTACATGTGAAATTTTGTCCAGATCGCATGACCAGAACTATAGAAACCATAAAAAATTATAACTTTTGAACGGAAACGCCTTGGGACTTGAAATTTTCAGGATAGGTGAGGTTCTGTAATGTCGTGATGAAGTTCATCTATGAGCAAAATTATTTTAGGGGTTCCGTAAATATGGTCGTTTGAAATTTAGTTTTCTTGATAATTTTAAAACTACAGATTCGATCATCACGAAATTTTGTATTCAAATGGAGAATGATATATTCAAGCTACATTTTGTCCAGATCGCTTGACCAGAACCATAGAAATCATAGGGACTTGAAATTTTCAAGATAGGTTTGGATCTTGAATATCGCTATCACTTTCATCAATAAGCAAAATTACACTGGGGGTTCCGTAAATATGGTCGTTTGAAATTTAGTTTTCTTGATAATTTCAAAACTACGGATTCAATCATGACTAAATTTTGTATTTCAATCGAGAATGATATATTCAAGATACATTTTGTCTAGATCGCTTGACCAGTACCATAGAAACCAAAGAAAATTATAACTTTTCAACGGAAAGGCCTATGGACTTGAAATTTTCAGGGTAGGTTTGGATCGCGAATGTCGCGGTAACGTTCATCAATGAGCAAAATTAGACTAGAGGTTCCGAAAATATGACTGCTCAAATTTTTTTTTTCCTGATAATTGCACATAGATGAGGAATAATGTATTCAAACTATTTGCAGATTGCATTACCAAGACCATAGATCCGTAGAAAATTCTAGCGAATTATCAAGAAAAATGGTCACATCGTCGCCTTCAGGAGAAAATTGCGTAACTCCATTTGACAAAATTATACAGGAGAAACAAAAAACACTTTCAAAGTTAGATTATTTGTGTTGACTTAACAATTAAAGATGTGGTTAGTTGTTTTCAATGAACTACAAAATTGCAGAACGGTGGGGGTGTGCTCATCAATTATAATATTTTCAATGATTCATGGACAGTTTTAATGAATATTAGCATGTTATTATAGCCTGGAATTAGCAGTGGAAGAAAACCTGTGCGATATGATTATTCCTTCAAAGAGACATTGAATGACTTTGTTTTTGCTAGAATTTAAAACAATGAATATATCAGTTTAGATATCCTTTTCGAACTGGCCAAAGAGCACCTAGATTTCAATTGATCGAAGTCAACATTATATTATATCATAAAAAAAATTGGATACAAATACAAAAAAGTTGATCGAAGCAAAATTTTTACTGATAAACAGAAAAATATAATAAAAATAGTACAATATTGTGATAAATACTGAGAATACATGGAACATTTATCTAGATGAAATTTGGATATTCAAAAATGGTATTCAAATTTGTCAGTGGACACTAGAAAATAATCCAAAAAGTTTGCCGAGTATATTCAAGGGTAAAGGCAGAAGGTGCATTATTTTGAATGCTGAAACAATTGATGAATTTTTACCTGGATGTGATTCGATTCTTGACAGAGTAGTATTAATGATAAGGATTACTATGAATGATGAATTATTTCATAAATGGGTTATTAAAATATTGAAACCTTCCTTGCAAAAGATGCCTATCGGCCATCAATAGGATTATGTCAGCTTATTCAATAAACACATCCAAATCACTACACTATGTGGGAACAAAGTTTTCAATATTTTTATCTTTGCCCTTGTATCATTCAACGATATTTTAAGTTTATTTATTATACTTATACTGTATAGTACCCTGTTCACATTCCCTCTGCTAATACACATGCTATATTGTTCCCAATTCAAAAGTATACTGAATAATTGTAAAATTTAATGTCAAAATTCTTCATGTACTACATAGATTCTTAATTTTTGTTTCTCTCTTATTTTAATAATAATAATACGTGCAATATCAGAATAACTCTAGTTGGCCTCTCCGCCACATAAGAGACTGTTGGTGAAAAAAGGTAACATTTCAAATTTTTTGGAAAAACAGTGGAATATTCCTCCACGATGGGAAAAATTGCATTAATTGAATATTGGGGGCTAGAGTTATAATGTTCAAATGGATTGCTGCAGTTATTACGAATGTTCAGCGTGTTCAATTGAGTAAGTACACAAGAGTATAGAACGAAAACTTCGGTAAACCAAAACTTCAAATACGATTTCCCAACAAAATCCATTTTTGAGTTGTCTCCTTATTCTACGACGGGTGCGATATTATATCGAATGAAACTGTTTGGGTAACGCATCGTAGATCTTCATGCACATGTATTTCACATTATTCTGTGCAAGTGTCAATTGTTGCCTCGGGTATATATAAGGATCAATTTTCCAAGTTGGGTTGTTGTTCAGAAACGGTTCAAATAGTTCACTGTGGCTTTGTAGGAAGATAACATACTTTAGCACATATATTGCTGTTAACGTCAGGATTTGATTCCTTTTGAAAACACTTTTACAAGTCCCCAGTAAACAATACCATATGAAAGGGTTGACTGAAAATTGGCTGTGTATAGGAGCTTCAATGTATCTTGTTGAATATGGTATTTCATACTATTGAGGGTGTAGATTATGGTGGTGAGTTTTCTGTTCAAGTTTTCTATTTGGGGGTTCCATTTCTTAATATATATAACGTTGAACCTGAATTCCCATTTTTAAACTGCAGTCGAAATATTCCGTCTTTATTAATAATTATTCGATAATTCGTATACTGGACACTTTTCTAGGTTATATTTATGTTTTATTTCTATGATTAAAACCTTAGATTAGAGAAGACTATATTCTATAGTAGTCGAAGATTAAAACAGTAACTTTTTTGTAACTAGAAATAAAGCCTCGACTGGACGTTCATGGCCTGCTTCGATGTCAATAATTATTAAATGGACTCTACATTCCTTTATATATGATAGTCTATTACCAACTTAAATTCGATTTCCCACAGCCTCCCGAGATGTCAATAATTCTTAAACGAAGTATATATTTATTTACCTATGGTTTTCATTTTACAGAACAATACAATCAGACATCAAAAGAATTTTCTGTGACTCAAATGCGAATTAGTGAAACAATTGATGACGAAAACGTCCATTTCAATTAGCGACAAAGTTTGAATTAGAATCATATTGTTTGTTATTCGATTTAAATTAGACTTAGTGTTATTTATTAGCTGTTTAGTGTTAATTATTATTACTTGTTCAGTTTAGTGGTCAGTGAGGTGTTATTGGTAAGTATATAATATCAAATCAAAAGGCTCTGGCATATTTGAATGCATTTATGGGTTTATCAATAGTTTTGACTGATTTCTTAAGAAATGCAGATGCTATGAGGAAAAAACTTCGAATAAAGAATATAACAGAATGTTGTCAAGTTAAAATATAAACCTCTGATAAGAATAAGAACAATTAAAATGTATTCAGGCAAATTGATTAGAATTTGAAACAAACATGATATAATGATAAAAACTACACAAATGAAATTATCCATGAAAAACATTTCCTATTTGAAGTACCTAGTATTATTCGTCAGCAAATTTCTTAATGTTTAAGATCTTTGAATATTCAGCTTTTATCTCAACTCAAATCTTGAACAAAAAATTCAACCCATATTATCAATAATATTATTGAGAATATGGTCCAGAGAATGTAAATGTCCTACCTCAGTGAAGTTTCATGAAACGTTTCAACAACATCGCCTCAGACAAGTTTCAATTAAGAAAACGTTTCAAATAATGGTTTCCAACTTTTTCAACACCAAGCACTGAATAGTTCACAAATTGGTTCATATATTGAAATTTTAAGTACAGATTTCATGTCAAAATTCTTTATGTACTACATAGATTCTTAATTTTTGTTTTTCTCTTATTTCTATAATAATAGTAATATTTATTTAGTTCCTACAATTATTATAATACAATAATGGGGAATAACTCAAATAAATTCAATGGTTACAAAGTTGATGTAGTTTTAACTTCACAAGATTCGAAATATTCTAGCAAATTGTTAGCAATATTCAGCAAAAATTTAACTAATTCTTCTTTCAATATATCAACATTTCTTATCGAACGAAACTATTTGGGTAACGCATTGTAGATCTTCATGCACATGTATTTTGCATCATTCTGTGCTAGTGTCAATTGTTGTCTCGGGTATATATAAGCATCAATTTTCCTAGTTGGGTTGTTGTTCAGAAACCGTTCAAATAGTTCACTGTGGCTTTGTGGGAAGATAACATACTTCAGCACATATATTGATGTTCAGGATTATATTCCTTTTGAAAACACCTCTACGAGTCTCTCTATATTTCATTCAATACATAGCTCGGATGTAGTTTTAGCTTCACAAGATTCGAAATATTCTAGCCATTTGTATGGTTCAATATTCAGCAAGAATTTAACTAATTCTTCTTTCAATATATCAACATTTCTTATCGTATGAAACTGTTTGGGTAACGCTAGTAAATCTTCATGCTCATGTATTTTGAATCATTCTGTGCTAGTGTCAATTGTTGTCTCGGGTATATATAAGCATCAATTTTCCTAGTTGGGTTGTTGTTTAGAAACCGTTCAAATAGTTCACTGTGGCTTTGTGGGAAGATAACATACTTCAGCACATATATTGATGTTCAGGATTATATTCTTTTCGAAAACACCTCTATCTACGAGTCTCTCTATATTTCATTCAATACATAGCTCAGATGTAGTTTTAGCTTCACAAGATTCGAAATATTCTAGCCATTTGTATGGTTCAATATTCAGCAAGAATTTAACTAATTCTTCTTTCAATATATCAACATTTCTTATCGTATGAAACTGTTTGGGTAACGCTAGTAAATCTTCATACACATGTATTTTGAATCATTCTGTGCTAGTGTCAATTGTTGTCTCGGGTATATATAAGCATCAATTTTCCTAGTTGGGTTGTTGTTCAGAAACCGTTCAAATAGTTCACTGTGGCTTTGTGGGAAGATAACATACTTCAGTACATATAATTACATAATGCCAACCCTGTATACCTTAGATGAATCGCTTATCTGTATTGCATTCCATTTGAATATGAACATGTTACATTTTGATTACTTAGCATCACACCACATTATGACGTGGGTGTATATTTGTCGCGTGTTATTCATTGAGATAAGAAATGTTATAAATACCTTGAAGACGAATTCATCGTCAATAATAATTAAGTGCCTTTCTTTCTAGCTAATTGTTAGAATAGGTAGAATATCTTCCGTTGTAAATAAACCTTTTTTTTTAAAAGTCGGCATTCGCTCCAAAAACGTAATTGGCGACGAGGATGGGATTGTGCCGGTTTTCGTCAAGAACTGTGTTTCGAAACTTCGTGCGTGAAAACGTAGTTATCGCCGCGCTAAGACCTTCCAAAACTTTCAGTTTCAACTGTTGAGGTGCCAAATCCAGCAACAACGAGGAGAAAAGCCGTTGGAGCCCTGATTGTATGGGTAGCGCCTGCAACGACTCCAAAGAAACAACGTGGTGAGAATCCTATCTAGAAACACTTTTATTATTCCCAGTCACTGACCCTGGTCCAAAGTCTTCAATCTTTTCCCACGGTTTTGAGCGTAAAACTTTTGTGAGTTTTCTCTAGGTTTCTTAATACAAAAAACCGATTACCAGAGTTTTTCCTAGGTTTCTTATGAAATAAAAAACCGAATAAAATTAATTTTTTAAGTATAATAATAATTTTTCAAGATTACTTCCGTAAAGCATTTTAAAGGCCGGAAGAATACGAATAAGATGGCAGTCGCACCAGAACCAAATATGTTCGATAAATTAAAATTAATTGATTTATTTCCGGAATCAATAGTACCCTTTGATGGTAATTCCGCGAATCTCGCAAGATTTTTGAATCATTGCGAAAGATTTTATAATAGGTTCCGATCAGCCGACGCGTTAATAAATGAAGCGATAATCGATATCATAAAAAGTAAATTGGTGAGAAATGCCAGTGAAATCGTAAGTTCCAATGAGACAATTACAGATAACTGGAATAACTTGAAAGAATTTTTGAAGTTAAGATTTGAGAAAAAAATTTGCCTCACAGTTTTGTTTTGGCATCTCTAGAATGCCCAAAGAATACGTAATGAAAATGATTTAGATTTTCTCGAAAGAATAGTTGATTTAAAAAACAAATATGATTCGCAAGTCGAATTGTCGAATTTACCGATTCTTGAAAAGGATCAAGAAAAGAATATAGCGTCACGAGTAGCAACTAGAGTTCTGCTCTATAATATTAACCCCGAATTAAGAACAGCCTTTAGAGGTCATGGAATTATGAACTATGACGATATAGTAAATTTTATTCGTCAAGATTATTACTTTTACCAACAACCGTATATGCATTATAAAAATCAGAATAATCAGAGGAATTTTCCTCAGCAAAATCAAAGGAATGTCCCTTAAAGTAAAAAGTAAAGAAAAAAAATATTGATTTCTATTTTGTACCTGATATACTTTTTTAAGTTGTTTACATTGTGTTGATTTCAATTCATTTGTTTTATTTGTATTGATGTATCTTAAATATTATCGATAAAATTCATGTTTGCTTTGAAAAAACCGAATTCGGATTGAAAAATATTTTTGAAAGAAAAAGTAGAGTCCCCACTCTACGCCCCCGCCCCGAAAGTTTTCAAGCGTAGGGCCCCGGAAATCGTCGATCCGCCTCTGGTGCAAGTAGAACGAGCGCTCAAAAGGGCCAACTAGTTTCAACTTCAATTCAAAGTCTTCATCAGGGCTTTGAAATGGAACAACAATAACTACAAAACAATTTAGATGTTTGAAACATTTTTTAGCATTAAAAGACTAAAACATCATTTTTGAATTGTAAGTATGTAAGTAGAACAAGCGCTCAAAAATTGAAAAGCACTGCCGTGAAGTCATGAGCCTTTGAGCGCTCTTTCATCCACCTTGTAGGTAGATTCGCATTTTTGAGCGCTCGTACTACTTACACGAGGGTTATATCATTTCGTCACGATGTCTGTATTTTTCGAATTTTGAGCCGAAAATGGTCTCAATCAACAGAGTTCGACTTAATGATGACGAATCCTTCAGAAAATTCGAACCTGTCCGTCCGGCCGTCCGTCCGTATACAACACTCGAACGGAATGACCAAGAAATTTGAAATTTTCAGGGTAGGTTCGAATATCGAATGCCGCGGTTTTTAATTTTGTTCTCCTGATTTCTTCGAAACTACTGATTGGGTCGAGGTGAAATTTTGTAATCAGGTGGAGAATGACTTGTTCAAGCTACATGCAATTTTGACTAGATGGCATGACCAGAACCATAGAAACCATAAAAAATTCTAACTTTTGAATGGAGAGGCCTAGGGACTTGAAATTTTCAGGATAGGTGTGGAACGCGAATGTCGCGGTCACGTTCATCAATTTGACTAGGGGTTCCGTAAATATGGTCGTTAGAATTTTAGTTTTCTTGATCATTTCAAAACTACGGATTCGATCGCGACGAAATTTTTTATTTTGATGGAGAACGATATATTCAAGCTAAATTTTTCCCAGATCTCATGACCAGAACCATAAAAACCATAGAAAATTATAACTTTCGAACAGAAAGACCTAGGGAATTGAAATTTTCAGGTTAGGTTTGCATAGTGAATGTCGCGGTCACGTTCATCAAGCAGTATTAGACTAGGGTTTCCGTAAATATGGTCGTTTGAAATTCAGTTTTCTTGATAATTTCAAACCTACGGATTCGATCTCGACGAAATTTTGTATTTTAAGGTAGGTTTGGATCGCGAATGTAGCGGTCACGTTCAACAATGCGCGAAATTAGACTAGGGGTTCCGTAGATATGGCCGTTCAAAATATTTTTTTCCTGATGCTGATTGGATTGGAATGAAATTCCGCACATAGATGGAGCATAATGTACTCAAACTACGAGCAAAATTTTGTCCAGATCGCATTACCGAAACCTGACGTGAAGTCTGGAGCCTCGCCTTTGAAATTTTTTTTGAAAGCTGTGTGAAAATTTTTTCCATTTGTTTCTAAAACTTGAATATGCGAATCTACCTAAGGGGTGGATGAACAAGCGCTCAAAAGCTCCTGCCTTCACGTCAGTGCTTTTATAATTTTTTCGATGCGAAACTCCAGACTTCACGTCAGTGCTCCACGTGACCAATTTTTTTTTCGATTATTCGTTTGAATTTTTCACGGTACTGTGGTCTCGGTAATGCGATCTGGACAATATTCCGCACTTAGTTCGAATACATTATTTTTTACCTATGTGCGAAATTTCATTACAATCCAATAAATTGTTTTGAAATTATCGCGAAGAAATATTTTGAATGACCATATTGACGGAACCCCTAGACCAATTTTGCTCATTGATAAACTTGACCGCGACATTCCACACCTACCCTGAAAATTTCAAATCCCTAGGCATTTCCGTTCGGAAGCTATAATTTTCTATGGTTTCTATGGTTCTAGTCATGCGATTCCAGACAAAATTTTGCTTGTAGCTTGAATACGTCATTCTCCATCGGAGTGCAGAATTTCTTATCGATCGAATCAGTGGTTCCGAAGAACTCAGGTGAACAAAATTTTGAACGGCCATATTTACGGAACCCCTGGTGGAATTCTGCCCATTAACGAATTGAACTGAACCCACACTGAAAATTTACAGTCTCCAAGTCGTTCCGTTGGAAGTTATTGTGCTTACAGCCAGCAAAATTCGAAAAATACAGATATCGTGACGAAATGATATAGCCCTCGTATAAGTTGAACGAGCGCTCAAAAAAATTGTACTCATGACTTTGGCAAGAGACTTTGAATGTTAGCGCATTTAATAAGTAGTATAAAATGGTATCGTACCTACTACATTATATCTTAGATTGGGCAAAAAAAGGTTTAGCTCAAAGAAACTCATATTCGAACCATTTTCTTTCAAGTTACATAAAAGGATACTAGTGTATCCAATACGTGCCATTTCTTTAAGAATCTGGTTTGAAGGAAATGGAGCGAGTCCTGCCATAAAGTGTGGGTGAGGCATAAAGTGACGCCAGTTTTTGGTTTTGGCACACGCAGTTCTAAAATGGTGTAACATTTACTACATTACTTCTTAGATGAGCCAAAAAAAAACGGGTTTTTCTCAAAGAAATTCAGTTTTGATTTATGGCAAGATTTATTAAATTCACATAAGATGTTCAAACTGCCCTCCTTCAGCCGCAATATATGCACGACATTTTCTTAAAAAAAATCGGTATACCAGACGGGCGAATGTTCCTTCATTGACGAATTCAGCTGCTTCCGTAATTCTCTCCCGAAGCACATCTTCATCTGCATTGGCTTTAAATAAACTTTTTCTTTCACTGCTCCCTAGCAAAGAAAATCTGAGGGATTTAAATAAGGTGAGCGAGCTGGCCATAAGATTGCACCAGACCGCCCTATCCATCTGCCCGGAAATTCTTCATTTAGATATTCTTTAACTGAGAGGGCATAGTGCGCTGGGCAGCCTTCTTGTTGAATACAATTTGCTCATTCAGGCTCCTAATCTGGTACATTTTGATGTAATGAAGAGGTGCTTTTACAGTGTGTTGCTTCTATGGAAGGCTTTGCGCTTGCCTGATGCAAGATGAAAAGCCAGTGGCATTTTCCTGTAGAACTTTATCTGATACGGCAAAAAGATATGCAAATATTGAACGGGAGTTGTTTTTCCGGTTCAAAAATTCAACTACTTTGTATATGGTAGACAAGTGAAAATACATACTGATCAGAAACCGTTAGTTAACATTAATGAAGTCTATTCAAGATGACAACGACTTTTGTTTAGATCAATGAAATATGACTCACAAGTAGAATATCTACCCAGAAAACAAATGTTTATAGCTGATGCCTTATCTTGTGCTGGTATAGTATACCCCACCTTTAACAATCATGACGAAGTTCATGTTCACAGTTTGAAAGAATTATTACCTATTTCTGATAATTAATTATCTGACCTGACATTATCGACTAATTACGATGAAACTCTTGTTAGTTTGAAGCAATGTGTTAGTCAAGGTTGGAAAAATTCAAAAAAATTACCGGACGAATTGAAAATGTATCACAGTATTAGAGATCGAATTTCTGAGTGTGAAGAATTATTGTTTCATGGGGATAGATCAATCAACCCAAAATGCATGAGACGAGAAATGCTGACGAAAATACATGAGGGCCATCTTGGTGTCAAAAAATGTAGAGCTATAGCCCCTGAATGCTTATTTTGGCCAGGAATCTCTGAACACATTCAAGAATATGTTCTTTAATGTGACACCTATAGTAGTTTCCGAAATAAAAATGCCAAACAGCCATTGTTACCTCATGAATTTTCGAATAGACTTTGGAGCAAAATAGGAATTGATATATTTGAATTCAAAAATAGATCATACATTGCAATTATCGATTATTATTCAAAATGGATTGATTTTAAATATATAAGAATTAACCTTCCTAAACAAAATAAAGTCTGATAATAATCCCTTTGATTCGTATATTTTCAAAAAATTCGCTGAAGACTATAACATTAAACTGATTAATTTCCCAAATCACGCCACCTGTCTGTTCCAAAGTCAACTGTCTCAAATATCTGTATATCAAAAACTGTCTTATCGGCTCTCCTGGAACGAAATACACATGTATGACAACGCCGTAAACATCACAAGCATAATAGTCACACATGGAAATTCAACGGATTCAAGCTGAAGCCTTATTCGTCTGAATAATTGACTAATGAATAATAATGGCTGTTTATCTGAATTGACGAATTCAAGAATGAAAATTGAAAAATTTTAACTAGATAAACTAGTAAGCTAAGGGATACATGAATTGTCTTGTTGACTTGCTTACTAGTTTATCTAGTGAAAATTAGCTTCCCTGTGAGTCAGATTGACATTTTTTTCCGAGAATTTCATGTTAACACTAGAAAAATTTCTGGTTGAAAAAGTTAAATTCATCATAGCTGGTGATTTTAACAGAGATTTATTGTCCATATCCTATGAATCAAAGATGTTCTTATCGATTCTCGAAACTTATAGTTTGCAAGTATCCTCTATGGAACCCAAACGCCTAACATCGAGCACAGCAACTTGTTTAGATAACATAATTTCAAATATTAAGGGAATAACTAGTATTGTAGAGGAACATTCATCTGACCATTCTGGACCAAAACTCACCTTTGTTCATGAAACTTCATTCACAAAATCAAGTCAAAAAAGAAATATTAGAGTATTCAATGATCAGAACCACCAAACTTTTGAAGCACTCCTTTACAATATAAATTGGTCAGAGCTTTGTGTTATTCCTAAGCAAAATCTTGATGAAATGTGGAACTTCTTCTCTGAAAGGTTTGTTGATAGTTTCCAGAAGGCATATCCACTGAAATCCGTTGATTTTTCTAAGAAGAAAAAGAAACTAATAACTTCAGAAACTCAATATCTAAAAGAAAGATTAGATTTACTGTTTATTCTGTCTACATATAAATCAGAATTCGTTGATGAACATAAAATAGTGAAACGCCGTTATGATGGTGCACTAATATCTGATAAAAAGTTGTTTCATTCGTCTCTTATGAATAACTCGGTAAATAAATCTAAAACTCCCTGGAATGTTATCCGTGAACTCACAAATAAGAATAAACTAAATGAAAGTAGAGAATATAACAAAAGTGGTGCCAACATATCTCAATTATCAAACCAATTCAATAACTTCTTCATGAATATTTCGAGCACATTATCCGATAATCGCAAGACTGGTATACCCATCAACTACAGTGAAAAATCTGTCCCTAAGTCATTTTTTTTGTTCGAAGTTTTGGAACCTGAAATTTTGTGTACTATAAAGAAGATGAAACACAAATCATCCTTCGGATACGATGGTGTTCCAATGACCGTGATAAACGTCATTATATCACTAATACTGAAACCAATTTGTTTCATAATGAATTGTTCATTCATGTCAGCAGGCATCTTTCCTGATGCTCTGAAGAGGTCATTTGTTGCGCCTTGTCACAAAAAAGGAGATCTGGCTGACATATCCAATTATAGACCAATAACTCTTGTGTCATCATTTGCGAAAATATTCGAAAAAATTTTGGTGAATAGACTTCTACACTTCTTCAAAAAATTTGGTGTACTGTCGAAAAACCAGCACAGATTCATCCAGGGCAGAAGTACAGAGACAGTTATCTTTGAATTATTGCAAATAATAATTTTATACCTAGAAAAAGGTGAAATACCCGCAGGACTATTTATCGACTTTTCTGAAGCATTTGACTGCGTTAACCATCAAATCTTGCTATCGAAACTTGAGAAATATGGCATCAGAGGTATACCACTCAGACTTTTTGAGAGTTACCTCACGAATAGAAAGCAGATCGTAGTTTTGTACGGTGAAGATGGTTGCGATATGTCATCCGAGGGCATTATTTTGAATGGTGTGCCTCAGGGTACCATGTTAAGGCTCATTCTGTTTGTGATATATGTCAACAACCTACCTGACATGTTACAATCAATAGTAGACACCATGATTGAATTATACAGATCACCTGATATCAGTTCTCTCCAACACATCGATTTATCAAATTGTAATTTGTCTGATATAGCTTGTATCCTTGAAGAGTTGTATCTAAGTAAACGGGGTCTGTTACTGCTACTGAAATGCTGCCGTTGGATGAATCGGCACTAGAAGCTTATCTTTACGCCGATGACGTGAATATCTTGGTTTCTTTTGAAGATACTGATAGGGTCGTTCGCAGCTTGCGACACTCTATGTTATTTGTGGAGAACTGGTGTTTGCAAAACGGTCTGGTTCTCAATGGCGAGAAAACAAATATTCTTATATTCTCGAACGCTAGATCAAAGTGGATACCACCTGTCAGTATAGCTTTCCACAGTGGAACAGTTGGAACAAGCTGCCAGACAAATCTACTGGGAATATGTGTTGACTGCCATTTGAATTGGTCTGCACACTGCGATTCACTGACGACTAGGTTGAATTCTACCGTGTATATGTTGAGAGTTCTAAGGAATCAGATCGACGATAACACCTTAAAGATGATCTATTATGCAAACTTCCAGTCTGTTATGTCGTATGGGTTGATTTTTTGGGGAGGGAGTGCCGCAGCGGAACAAGTATTCATAATTCAGAAACTCGCTTTAAGAACAATTTTCAATATGAAATTTAGGGAATCGTGTCGAGGTACATTCAAAAGGCATAATATTCTTACATTACCAGGCCTATATATGTAAAGAGTCTTATTATTCTTCCACAAGGACAAACAATATTTTGAAAAATGCAAAAATGTGAATGCTACGCGAAGAATGAACGAATATTTTTTTCCTTCTCACAAACTTTTGATGACCGAGCATAATGTATTCTATATGTGTATAAGATTGTTCAATTACTTGCCAAGAATTGTGAGAAATATTTGTGAATTCAAAATCTTCGAGAAAACTATATTTTCATTGTTAATTGAATGTGAACCTTACACAATACTCGAATTCAAGAGTCATTGTAGTAAGTTGTAGAGTTTAATTATGTTTTTTTTTTTTGTTTGCGGAATTTCGACCTGTTTTCATTTTGTTACTGTAGCAATTATGGGAGTAAATTTTATTATTATTATTATCTCGTTTGTTGGTGCTACCAAACTCAGCTCAAAGCTGGTATCATTGGCCTACCCTGGGTACGAAGTACCAAAGATATTAGACTCAATTTACATTGTGAACTTCCGTACTGACAGGTGTTCAATATAACAGCCTTCTGGATGTCTGAATAGGTGTTTTTAGGTAGTCCCAGTTTAGCGATACTTTCGTGCAGGGTCTTGGGCACCACTCCGGTTGATGATATTATCACTGGAACGATTTCCACTTTCTCGAAATGCCACATTTGTTTGATTTCGATGGCGAGATCCGCATACTTAGCCATATTCTCCTGATATTTATTGATAATGTTGTGAGTGTTCGGAACCGCTACATCAACGAGGAAGACCGAGTTGACTCTTCTATCCAATACCACAATATCTGGTCTGTTATTCGTCACCTGTCTATAGGTGATAATGGACCTATCGTAGTGGAGTCTAAAATTGTCATTCATTGTCATCTGTGGCTGATACTTATAGTACGGTGTATAGGTGTTGAGAAGACCGAACTTGTTCGCCAGTTTCTGGTGGACGATGTTGCACACTTGATTATGTCTATGCAGGTAATCAGTATTAGTCAGCGCGCTACCACCAGATGTTATATGCCTTTTGCGACCATTGTTCTTGTTTCTCCACATCTGAAACTACTCCAAAATCTGCCTCCAGCAACGCGAGGTTCAGGAGCGTGTAACCCTTATCCGCTCTGGTTACAGTCCGATGAAGATCGGAGGTTTCGGCCTTCTTATGAAAGAACTCGCGTAATTTCAGGACCTGTCGATTGTGCAGATTGATGAGGTCAATGAGCCCCCATCCTTCTTCCTTCCGAGGTAGAGTCGTTCTTATAGTGGATGACTTTGGATGGTGGTTGTTGGTTTTTGTCATCATTGTTCTTGTCGACCTCTGAATAGCATCCAACTCAGTTTTTGTCTATTTGAGTATTCCGAAAGAGTATGTTAAAACTGGTATGGCATATGTGTTGATTGCCTGTACTAAGTGACCTGCATTCAGCTCAGACTTCATCAGTGCTTTTACTCTTCTGGTGTATTGCTCCTGAATTCTTACTTTAGCCTGTTTGTGTTCCAGCAACCTGGCTTGTTGGAATCCCAGGTATTTGTAAGATTCTCCGTTTTCCATTGCCTCTATGATATCTCTGTTTGGAAGTTTTATATTTCCGTCTATGACAATGCCTTTTTCGATATGAAGGATTTTGCTCTTGGATAGACCAAATTCCATATGAATATCACTGGAGAATCCATGCGCTTATTATTATTATTATTATCTCGTTTGTTGGTGCTACCAAACTCAGCTCAGAGCTGGTATCATTGGCCTATCCCGGGTACGAAGTACCAAAGAGATTAGACTCAATTTACATTGTGAACTTCCGTACTGTATGACAGGTGTTCAATATAACAGCCTTCTGGATGTCTGAATAGGTGTTTTTAGGTAGTCCCAGTTTTGCGATACTTTCGTGCAGAGTCTTGGGCACCCCTCCGGTTGATGATATTATCACTGGAACGATTTCCACTTTCTGGCAATGCCACATTTGTTTGATTTCGATGGCGAGATCCGCATACTTAGCCATCTTCTCCTGATATTTATTGATAATGTTGTGAGTGTTCGGAACCGCTACATCAACGAGAAAGGCTGAGTTGACTCTTCTATCCAATACCACAATATCTGGTCAGTTATTCGTCACCTGTCTATCGGTGATAATGGACCTATCGTAGTAAAGTCTAAAATTGTCATTCTCGAGAACCATCTGTGATTGATACTTATAGTATGGTGTATAGGTGTTGAGAAGACCGAACTTGTTCGCCAGTTTCTGGTTGACGATGTTGCACACTTGATTATGTCTATGCAGTTAATCAGTATTAGCCAGCGCGCTACATTCAGATGTTATATGTTGAATAGACTCTGATTTTTGTTGACACTTCCTGCATTTGTCGGATTGGGTATTAGGATCCTTGATGATGAACTTCTTGTAATTATTCGTATTGATGACCTGATCTTGAATAGCGATCATAAAGCCCTCAGTTTCTGGAAATAAGTTTCCGCTAGTGAGCCATCTATTTGAAGCCTCCTTGTCGATGTGTTTGCTGGTTGAGTTCGTGGTGGTGTCGGCCATGCAATGCCTTTTGCGACCATTGTTCTTGTTTCTCCACATCTGAAACTACTCCAAAATCTGCCTCTAGCAACGCGAGGTTCAGGGGCATGTAACCCTTATCCGCTCTAGTTACTGTCCGATGAAGATCGGAGGTTTCGGCCTTCTTATAAAAGAACTCACGTAATTTCTGGACCTGTCGATTGTGCAGATTGATGAGGTCAATAAACCCCCTTCCTTCCGAGGTAGTGTCGTTCTTATAGTGGATGACTTTGGATGGTGGTTGTTGGTTTTTGCCATCATTGTTCTTGTCGACCTCTGAATAGCATCCAACTCAGTTTTTGTCCATTTGAGTATTCCGAAAGAATATGTTAAAACTGGTATGGCATATGTGTTGATTGCCTGTACTAAGCATTCAGCTCAGACTTCATCAGTGCTTTTACTCTTCTGTATTGCTCCTGAATTCTTACTTTAGCCTGCTTGTGATCTTATTGTTATTATTATTATTATTATAGGAGAATTCGCATTTTTACCTCATCTTTTTTTTTTGGGGACACATATAAGTTGTACCTCTTGTACAATTACTTAGAACCCAAAAAACTGAAAATACATGAAATCCCAACTGTAAAATTTTCTGAGGTTAATGTCGACGATATTTGAGGTTAACAATGGTTCACCGACTAGAGAATAGAGTAAAAGTTTTCTTTCCATGTATATTATTCCTCTATTACTTCTAGTTTCAATATTATATGGTTGGCAAAACTGACGAATCTGGCTAATACCAGTAAAACCAAAGATTAGACTGTTACTCTTTGCGAATAGTTATCTATCAGCTAACTGGAAGTGAAAAGACGCTAATAGGCTATTCTCGGAATAGGAAGTATATCTTCATTTATGAGACCGATAGTTATTTTCCTGGTGATGGTTATTTATTCGGAAGTGAAGAAACCGGCCCTAAGTGTAATGAACCTAGATCTTTTTCGATTTCTGATGAAAAGAATTTCATTTCAGATATAGAAATATATCAACTTTCTCAGACTGTGATGAAAACTTGAAAAATTGTAATGATGATATAAATTCTGATGAAAATCATGTTAGTAATGATATTTCACATTATTCTTTGAGAGATAGAAATTTACTAAAAAAACCCAATAGGTTTCCTAATTGAATTTTTTTTATCTTGATTGACAAGTGTTTCCATTGGATATTTTTTTTTCATTTTTCATATGTAATGTTCATTATGACATTATTTAGCATTGAGAAAAAATTGAATTTATTTTTGAGCGCTCGTACTACTTACACGAGGGCTATATCATTTCGTCACGATGTCTGTATTTTTCGAATTTTGAGCCGAAAATGGTCCCAATCGACAGAGTTCGCCTCACTGATGACGGCAAATTCGAGTCTATCCGTCGGCAAATTCGAGTCTATCCGTCGGCCGACGATAACACTCGAACGGAACGTCCTAGAAACTTGAAATTTTCAGGGCAGGTTCGAATCTCAAATGCAGCGGTTAAGTTCGTTATTGGGCAAAATTCGACCAGGAGTTCGGTAAATATGGCCGTTCGAAAATTATAACTTTCGAAGGGAAAGGCCTAGGGAATTGACATTTTCAGGCAAGGTGCGGATCTCGGATGTCTTGGTCACGTTTATCAATGAGCAGAATTAGACAAGGGGTTCCGTCAATATGGTTGGTTGAAATTCAGTGTTCTCGATAATTCCAAAACTACGGATTCGATCGTGAAGAAATTTTGTATTTTAATGAAGAAAGATATATATCAAAGCAACATTTTTCCCAGGTCGCATGACTAGAACCATTGAAACCATATAAAGTTATAACTTTCGAACAGAAAGGCCTAGGGTCTTGAAATTTTTAGGGTAGGTTCGGATCGCGAATTTCGCGGTCACATCACAGATTAAGGGTTCCGTAAATATGGCCATTCAAAATATTTTTCTCCTGATAATTTCGAACTACTCATTGGATTGGAATGAAACATAGATGAAGAATAAGGTATTCAAACTACGTGGGAAATCTTGTCCAGATCGCAATACCAAGACCATATATACCGTAGAAAATTCTACCTACAAGGTGGATGAACGAGCGTTCAAAATCTCCTGACTTCACGGCAGTGTTTTTCGAAATGTTTTTATTAATTTTGTATGAAGTTGTTAAACTGGAAAGGGGGGATGTAAGGTTATTTATAGGTATACATAAATATAAGGTATAGACTGAGGCCAATAAATGATTATTGTAAACAGCACATGACGCAAATGTATTATGCGTATGTGCATGAAGTGTGATATCATCATGTAAACCTCTAAGTGCAGTTCAGTTGTACAGTTATCTGAACAGAATCCACTTTATAAGTTTGTGCTCCAATTATACTGATTATTGAAATATTTTTTTCATTTGAAAAGAAACTGAAATATTCTACGGATATTCTGAGTATATTCATCAGTTTTTGCACATATATTATATTTCATGAATATCCGGTGCTGTATGGGGAGCCACAGGGGACTGTTTTGGGTCCGATCCGGTCTACGATCTACAATGATCTGCCCACTGACAATGAATCTTCAAGGTAGTGTAATAAGTTATGCAGAATTACTGCTGTTTTGTACCATGCAGACACTTCGTTCCATCTGAAAGTTTAGGTAGAAAGAGATCGTTTAGAAATTAAAAGATGGTTCCAGTACCGAAGAGCGACTAGCGACACATCTGAGCACTTAATATCCAAAGTTTTCTGAAAAAAAAAAGTTTTTATCCGATTTTGTATTCTGCTCAACGCAAAACTGTTGAACTGTTGGAGTATTAATTCAATGAAACTTTTTTTTTATTGAAACACTTATTCTGAATTTTCATGTCTTTATTATTAATTCGATCAACAATAATCTTCAATGATCAAATTGAAGCCAATAATTCAAAACAAAATACAATAAAGTTTTGTACCAGCCTATTTTCACACAATATATTAATCTATATCTATATGTATATTTATATGTACAATAATTTACAATTCCTTCTGATGTATGATAGATGTCTATTTTTTGGAACCCTATTGTTGTAAATAAATATAAATTTATGTTACTTTTCATCTTTATGTATTGAGAAATAATTTTTCAATACGAATAGGAGATACCTACTTTAGTGGCGCAGCTATCATGGGACTAGGTACTGTGGTGTGCCAGGGCATTCAGCTCAGGGGGCCCTCGGACCCTGACCAGAAAACCTTGAACTGAACTGACGAAAATGTATCCCATTTTCGATATAAAATACTTCGAGGAAATCCGAATAATGTCTTGTAGAGTAGCATTAAGAGCACACAGGACAGCACTAATATTGAATGAATAAGAAAACTATGAATGTTGTGTTCTTTCTAGGTCATAACTCACGAGAGCTGCGAAATAATTTAAGAACATTTATTGCGAGTTTGAATCGAAGCTCACTTATTATCCTCAATCCCTGATTGTATCAATGAATGAATTAATATGAACCATTAGTTGGTACTCGGTACCGAGTGCTGGAAGCATATTTTTTTTCTGTTTGTTTTCATGTTTTCGCAATTTCGGAAATCACGGCTTATGAGAAAATACGTGAATCCCATAACCACATTTTGTTCTATGTCGATGAGGAAATTTTTTTTTGCGATCGTTTAGTCCGAAAAATGAAACAACACATAGGTACCCAAATACCATGATACAAAGAATATAAGATAGGATCTTCCGAGAGTCTGAATGCGAACATTCCGCGCATTACGTCACGTAAATACGAGGATTATAAGCTGCATGAGCTATTTCAAACAAATCAGAGAGTTAGGATTTGTTTACTATCCATGTGACGTCACAGCAACCTGCGCAAGATCATATCTTCTTCTCTTTGTATCATGCCCAAATACCAATGCGGGCATACACGACCAAATGATCGCAGCTACTAAAAAGATGCCATCTGTCCTATTTTTGAAGCGACGCGATTGTCGCAATCTCAAAATCAGTCAAACGGACAAGAATGAACCTGCACGCTGCACGCACCTTCGACAATACAATCGCGATTTAATTGCTGCCGAAGTCCGAACGTTCTTCGTATGAGTGTGAAATATTTTTTTGGCACTTTTTTTCTTCGATTTGATGTCTTGATATGTTATTTTTGGTCCTATTATTTGAAGTGTTCCATCAAAACTATTCACTCCCATCCTATAGGTATAAATATTGTGAAATTGCCTTTTTTAACAGCCTTTGACTCATCACTTAAACTCAGTCTATCTTGCACCTGATGAAGCCATGGTACGGCGAAACACGTGTTGTAGTTTTGTTAAACTCTCAACTAGTGAAAATCGTAGACTAAGTTGATAAGTGGATATTAAGGTTTGATTCACAAGATTTTCAATTTGTTTTTTATTATCTAACCTCTTCAATAATGTCTGTTACAACTGCTTTGTAACTCTTGGACTCTTCTTCGGACAGCTTGAGAGTTTGGTATATGGCAATGGCTTCTGGACTCATGATATTCAATAAAATAGCTATTTTAACCTCATACTTGTTATCGCATTTTCCTGTTGTGTTGTTATTAAATAGATATCCAATTGTTGCTTGAAAGCTTTGAAATTTTTACGTTTCGTTGCCTGTGAAGCTTAAAGCTTCCTGATTAACTAGTTCAACATCTACTGCGCCAACCCAAGTATCGGAGCACTACGTATCGAACTAGGGACAGCTCTGTAGCGCCTCTCCAAATTGTACGATCAGCGGCATACAAGCTTATCGATACCCTGCCAAAAATACCTCATGAAATCTCATGAAACAATATAGACAATTTATGGGAGTCTATAAGCATCCATGAGGAGAGTCTGTGATCTATGCGGACGTTATCCGTGACACATAAACTTTTTATAAGGTTTTATGAGAATTGATAAGTAGATGTTATTTATGAGCATATCCGAATACATGGTGTACTGGTTTGTATCAGGCAGTGGAGCTTAAAGGAGTCTATGAGATTCGATGAGGTTTTCCACTTTTAATTATAACGATATTATATGCTCAGTCATAAGCTTGAGAACGTATCAGAAATGAGTGGGAATTCACAATTAAAATCTTATTGAGTATCTTGAGGAGGATTTGATGGTTTTGATCAGGGATTCCTTATCTAATTTCATGCGGTTTCTATAAGCGTTTATATGGCTAAGAATAACTGAGAATTTATAAGTTTCGATGGGAAAACATGAAAACAAAGTATAAGAGTTTGTATTAGGCAGTGGTAGCAAGGTCGTAAATCTTATTTTTTCTTGAGGAGACCGAGGGGGGTAATCGATAAAAAATTTCTTCAGGTTCATTTTTATGGAAAAATTCCGTTTTTCTTGGCGATAATTCTGAAACTTTATATTTTAGATGTCTTGGGGGGAGGGGGGGGGATGCTGGTGGTAATTACCCCCAGTACCCCCCCTATATCTACTTCATCTAGTGGAAGTTCGAAGATACTATAAGATTCGATCAAGGGCGGATCCAAGGGGGGGGTGGGTGGTCACGGGTGCACGTGCCACCCCCTCCCTGTGCTCTCCCAGACGGTATTTTTGTGTACTTCGGAGATTCCATCACAGTACATACTTGGAAGATTTTTTTGCCTTCCGCTTCTTGTGCCACCCCCAGAAAAAATCCTGTGCCCCCCCAGAAAAGAAACCTGGATATCCGCCCTTAGATTCGATTGAGGGAAATGTTTGGGTCGAGGAATAACTTCCCAAGGGCGTAGATATAGGGGTTACTGGGGGGCAATTACAACCCCCCATTTTTATGTAGAACGTACTTATTTTTTATATTCTTCACGTTTGTATGTGTTAAAACACATACAAACCATATAGTAATATCTGGGAATTTCCATCAGGAACAGATAGGTGTTATATGTGAGATCCACAATTGAAAACCATAGACCCTTATAAGTAACTACTATGGAATCTCATACATTCTCATTTATTTCAAACTGCATTTCCTTATAGGAACTGAATCGCTGATACAAACGGATAGGAATCACGTTAGGGAATGCCATTAGAAACTGAAGCAATATGTAATCTCCATTAAAAATACTCATGAATATCGCATATGGTTCTATACGGATTTGCGATTTCACTATCCAATTTGGATCTCATACATTCTCATTTATTTTTAAACTGCATGTCCTTATAGAAACATAAAGCATTCATCCCAGGAATCGCTGATAGAAACGGATAGGAATCACGTTAGGGAATGCCATTAAAAACTGAAGCAATATGCATCTTTAATTCCCATTAAATACTTATGAATATCTTATACGATTCTATACGGATTTGCGGTTTCACTATCCAATTTGGATCTCATTAGTTTTCTTAGACCATTTTCTATCAGTTTCTATGAGATATTTTTGGTAGGGTAGGGACCTTTACACTTACGCTCCAGTCGCGCGCGACTGGAACGACTCGATCAAATTCGCGCGCGACAGCTTAGTGTGAAGGCAATTTTTCGCTCGCGACTGGGGCGTATAATAATTCGCACATCCGTTCGCCAGCGATTAGCCAGTGTCGTTTCTATAAAGGGAGTTTGCGTTTCCGCGCGGGATTTTGAAAGTGAGGTAGGTATTTAGAATTCGTCAGTGGGTATGTAGCCAACCTCTCCCGTTTATTGAGTAATTTCAATTTGGGCTCTCTAAAGCACACGCTAGGACTGCGCGAAAAAACGTTGCAAAAAAAAATTTACCCGCTCCAGTCGCGCGCGAAAATCACTCGCGATTTTCGCGAGCGACTGGAGCGTGAGTGTAAAGGTCCCTATTGTCAGATTGCATTCCAGGCTTTCTCTATAGGCGGCTGCGATGAAACCAAACCCGTTCCGATAGGTACCCATTTTTTGCACTGGGGCCCATAGTTACCTAGCTAGGCCACTATATAATTCAATATAAACATTCCATGAATGGAAACAGTTTCATAAAATAACATTTCGAAAGTAGGTACCTAACTATAGAACAATCTGCAAATAATGCATGACCAAATTACTTAGAATTCTTGAAATAATTAGGGCAGACTCACACCAGATTTAATTGAAGAATTCATATAGATGAATTGAATCGTTCAAGCATTCAAGAAATACATGAAAACCAGTTTTGACTTTCGATTTTTGCTTCTCTTATAGATTTCAGAAGAAATAAACGGATCGCCAATGGTCAAGTTATACAGATAATTAATCTTACTCCCCTCGGTAAAACAGATTCCTCAAAGTTTGTGTCCATGTTGATAAAATAAATAAAATATCGATGTTGTAATTGTCCAAATCGAGAATAAAGCTGTCCAATTCTCTTAGATATGTTATTTATCAATCTTACTGTTTTAATTGAATGATAAATTTAAGGATAATCCAACCTATGAACATTGTTGAATCACATACGCCGAATGTAACTTTCTGTTGTTTTTAGCATTTTTTGGTCTTGAGTTGAATATAATGCTTTGAGTTTCAATGTTTTGAGGTTGATTCTCTGAATAACTGTACACATACCTAATTCTTTCAGCTGAATTATCAATGAATGGAATCATAAGGTAAATTCATTGAAAATAAAAAAGGAGACAAGCTCGATGCCCAAGAACAGTTAGTATTAGCGGTTTTGTGTCTGATTAACGAATGCGCACTTCTACATAAGTCTGGCTGGCTCGCTGGCTGTCACGTTGCGATCATTGGCTACTGGAACTACGAACTTTCCAGGCATTTCTCGTGCCCCCTTCAGTGATTTTTTCCAGATCTGAAGGCCTTTTCATTTCCAAGATACAGCCACTGCAGGTCTCTATCCGGTAACCCGATATGTAACTACATTTATAATTTCAAGAGGAATTATTTCAAGAATAGTTCCAGAAGTATGCAAAGCTATCTGTGAAGTAGTCATATAAACACCAAACATAAATGAACTGCGAATTGATGGAAATACCTCGACTGATGGGAATGTTAGCGAAAGCAAGTGATTCGTCCAAGTGTTTACGCCACTCTCTGCTAGTGAGTAGAGATGGTGTGAAAGGCTTGGAATGCAAATGAATACGAAATAATGGTTAGATTTATAGCATTTATACCCGGCTTTATATAGCGATGTTATGATGTTGAATGCTCGAAGATAAGTGAGCTCATATTACTTACGAATTTTGGGGGTATTCTTATAGTATTTCTCAAGATATGTTATTTTTACATCCTCAATCAGCTACATATTGTCGATCTCTTATTGACTTTTGAACAAAATCAGAAATATACAGCCATATGAATAATGTAAGTGTTGAAAGAATAAATGAGAAGAATGTACTAAGAAATTCACTTTCTTTATATGTTCATCAGAAATTTTGGCTTGATTTCCAACGAGTATCTAAATATTCACAGGATTAAATCTTCAATTCACACCAAAATGTTTTTACCGACATATAATGTCATCACTATTCGCTGCACATATGTGTTGGGGGTGAGCCAAAAAAAGTTTTCCGTTATCACACACGCAAAGCTGGTATATTTCATGGGTTTTCGATGTTGTTGGCCTAGTTGTAGATATGGCTGTAGGCAGAGCTGGCATCAAGATGGAACTTGATTCTAAATTGATCGATCCCACCTCTGATTTCAGGGTTATATCGTTGAATGAAAGTAGGCTGATTTTTCCTCCTCTTGATTCGATATTCACGCCTTGAGGAGCCTGTACATGAAGTGAGCCGGTAGGCGACTCTAATCTGAAAAAAAATTATACATAAGAGACACTATCTGCATGTAGGAAATAATCACAGGCGGATTGTGTGCTGAAGTAATGTTCATTAGAATAATTCATAATTTCCTCTGTATAATGAATTGTATATTAGATAATGTCACTCTTTGCCGAGCTGAGGATTCAAAATTAGTATTTCGTCCAACTTTAACTGACTGTACTAAAAAAAAATTTACTCCTTGAGTTTGGCAAGTGACTTTGAAGGTTACGCATTTAATTAGGACTCTAAAATGGTATAACACTCACTAAATTATTGCTTAGATTGGCAAAAAATGTTTATCTTGAAGAAACTCAGTTTCGAACCATTTTCTTTCAACTTACAATAAAAGGATTCTAGTGTATCCAATACGTGCCATAACTTTAAGAATTAATTTGAATTAAATGGAGCGAAACCTGCCATAAAGTGTGAGACAGATAATGAGGCCACTTTTTGGCATTGGCACACGCAATTGTGAGATGGTATAACATTTACTACATTATTTCTTAGATGGGCCAAAACAAAGTGTTTTCTCAAAGAAATTCTGTTTCGATTCATGGCAGGATTTATTAAATTTTCAAAAGATGTTCAAATTCCCCTTCTTCAGCCGCAATACATGCACGACATCTTCCATCTTCTTAAAAAAAATCGGTATATCATAAGGGCGAATGTTCCATTATTGACGAATTCAACTGCTTCCGTAATTCTCTCCCGAAGCCCAAGTACATTTTCAATTGGCTTTTAATATCCTATCCATCTGCCCTGAAATTCTTCATTTATATATTCTTTTACTGAGTGGACATAGTGCTCTGGCCAGCCGTCTTATTGAAACCAATTTGGTAAATAATTAACTGAAAAATCTGAATAAATTTCGCCATTTAATACCCCTGGCAACTCAAAAGGTCCTATGACTCTTTCAAAATTCCAGTCCACATGTTCACTTTAAACTGATATAGTGCTACTCGTGCAAATTGTGTAGGTTCGTGTAACCATTTTTCTTGAATGTCGATTCATACGAACAAAAAGTAATCTTACAGTTATGATCTTAAGGCCCTTATTGGATACACGAGAATCATTTTCAGTGAGTTGAAAGAAATTGTTCACAACAGTTTTTCTTCAGAAAAAACCTTTTTTTCTGCCCAATCATAATGTAGTAAGTGATATACATTACCATTTTAGAATCCTCATTTCAGCAAAGAGTGACATCATCTTTCAAGCTGGAGCAGTTGGCTTAAAATCAAAGGATAACATAGGAGAAATAAAATTGGAAGAAAGTAAAGATTTGTAGCAACAAGAGTTCAAAAATCATCACATTTCTCGAATAGAAATAAATACAATATAATTTGGAAAATACAAACATGACTTTTGAGCGCTCGTTCTACAAATCAATTTTCTACTTTCATTTTCCGTATGCAAAATTTCGAAGTCTTCTTCAAACGCATGATTATTGATTTTCAAATGATCCGCATATGTCGAATGTCCTCTACCTTTAATAAAACAGTTATACTCCGTTTGAGAATTATTGACATCTCGGTTGGCTGTGAAAAATCGAATTTAAGTTGGTAATAGACTATTCAGTAATATTTTGGGTTGCTGAATTCAGGTTGGTATAGGAATAACACTAACATTACCCATAGAAATCTTGCTTTGATGATTTTATCGAGATATTGGTGAATAATTATAAAAATTAGCTCTGAATTTGAGTATTTTTTGTCTTGTGCTATTGAAATAGCTGGAATTGAACAGGATACATCGAGCCTAACAAGAGAACGCCAGGCAGTTTGTCGGTGTTACTTCGAGTTTTTCAAAGATTTGGCATATATTTCCGCTAGTGTTTCAGGTAAACTGTTATTCACCGACTCAAAGTGTATTCTGATCGATCGATGTCTCTTAAATTTTCAGATTTCACCAAGCCCTGTCCGTAGAATATTAGCATGTTATTACAGCCTGGAATTAGCAGTGGAAGAAAACCTGTGCGATACGATTATTCCTTCAAAGAGACATTGAATGACTTTGTTTTTGCTAGAATTAAAAACAATGAATATATCAGTTTAGATATCCTTTTCGAACTGGCCAAAGAGCACCTAGATTTCAATTGATCGAAGTCAACATTATATTATATCATAAAAAAATTGGATACAAATACAAAAAAGTTGATCGAAGGAAAATTCTTACTGATAAACAGAAAAGTATAATAAAAATAGTACGATATTGTGATAAATACCGAGAATACATGGAACAAAACGTAAAATTCATTTATCAAATTTTGATATTCAAATTCGTCAGTGAACACTAGAAAATAATCCAAAAAGTTTGCCGAGTATATTCAAGGGTAAAGGCAGAAGGTGCATTATTTTGAATGCTGAAACAATTGATGGATTTTTACCTGGATGTGATTCGATTCTTGACAGAGTAGTATTAATGATAAGGATTACTATGAATGATGAATTATTTCATAAATGGGTTATTAAAATATTGAAACCTTCCTTGCAAAAGATGCCTATCGGCCATCAATAGGATTATGTCAGCTTATTCAATAAACACATCCAAATCACTACACTACGTGGAAACAAAGTTTTCAATGATATTTTTATCTTTGCTCTTGTATCATTCATAGATATTTTAAGTTTATTTATTATACTTATACTGTATGATACCCTGTTCACATTCCCTTTGCTAATACACATGCTATATTGTTCCCAATTCAAAAGTATACTGAATAATTGTAAAATTGCTCATCAATTATAATATTTTCAATAATTCATGGACAGTTTTAATGAATGAAAATAAAAATTGACTTTCTTAAAGTATTCAACACCGAGCAATAAATAATTCACAAATTGGTTTATATACTGGTTCATATATTGACAGTTCGGTACAAATTTCATGTCAAAATTCTTCATGTACTACATAGATTCTTAATTTTTGTTTCTCTCTTATTTCTTAATACATTATAAACTTTTTTCCAATCCATTCTTTTGGCCCTGTGCTTGCGAAGTATCCAAAAATTTTTTTCTGTTGCACCACTAGCTGCCTGCTAGAATTCCATTAATTATCCTTCTTGAATCCTGACATAAAATGGTACTCTTATAGTTATATGGTTAGAATTTTGCAAGATTTCCAATACCAATAAATATTGCATGGTCCTGAGTGATGAATATTTATTTGAATGATCTTCAATTTTCCATGGTTGACTTTTATATGAACGATAAGTTCAGATAATTTCATATGAAAGCATTCCACGATATTTTTGCGCTTTCAAACCTGAATTCCCATGTTTGAACTGCAATCGAAATATTCCGGCTTAATTATTCGATAATTCGTATACTCAACACTTTTCTAGGTTATATTTATGTTTTATTTTTATGATGAAATTTAGTTACTTTTTGTAACCAGAAATAAAGCCTCGACTGGACGTTCATGGCCTGCTTCGATGTCAATAATTCTTAAATGGACTATGTTCTATTGTCTATATGTCTGTATTAAAGGTAGAGAACATTCGGCCAATGCGGATCATTTGAAAATTAATAATCATGCGTTTAAAGAAGACTTCGAAATTTTGCATACGGAAAATAAAAGTAGAAAATTGAACTCTTGGAGAGCCTTGAGATGGATAAACAAAAATCATCTGTATTCTTATTGTAGGTATTGATTGAACGATCAAGTATACTTGCATTATTCATCATTATTGGATCTTTTTTGAAGAAAAAAAATTTATTTTTTGTCTCTCTTCTAAATTGTATATGAAAAAATTTAAAAATAAAAACAAAACACAAATTAATAAATAAATAACTAACGTCAACAAATCTTTCCACTTAATGGCGGTAAGATAAGTATAATTGCATGTCATTAATATATCATTAGTATTGAACCCGCATCAGGGGTTTGCGCATAGGATTGACAATTATCCCCACCTATTGATTAGATAAGTTTTGCACTAGTGGGTAGCTTGAAATTTTATAGAAGTAATTAAGTTATACCTTAACCACCTGAAGATGATGCTTCGCATCGCAACACGAATTTAACCCAATGTAGTGGAAAACATACTAGTTATTCTATTGTAAGTTTGATAATGGATTTTCATCAAGTATCGGCAGATTCTATTAGACTTTTTAAGATTGTTCAAAAAGATGTCGTGCATGTATTGCGGCCGAAGAAGGCCAGTTTGAACATCTTCTGTGAATTAATTAAAACTGAATTTCTTTACGAAAAACCTTCTTTCGGCCAATCTGAGGGATAATGTAAGTGTTAGAATTTCGTGTGTGGACACCTTATGGAATGACTCACTCCACCTCATTCAAACCAGATTCTCAAGGTTATGGTCTTGGATACAGTATTGGATACACTAGAATCATTTTTAGTGAGTTAAAAGAAATTGTTCGAAACTGAGTTTCCCCGAGAAAACTATTTTTTTTTGCCCAATCTTAGAAATAATGTAATAAGTGTTATACCGCCAAACTGATGTAGGTAGTACATTTTTTTCAGTACAGTCAGTGGCATTATCTTCCAAGCTGGAGCAGTTGACTTAGAGTCAAAGGTTACAGATTACTGAAGCACTATTCAGGATAATATAGGAAAAATAATATAGGAAAGAAGTGAAGAATTGTAGCGACAAGAGTTCAAAAATCATCACATGGTGTGCATTATCTTGAAAAGAAATAAATGCAACATAACTAGAGTCTTATTTTGATATTAATCATACTGAAACAATATTTAACACCCCTTGTATACCAAACTGTTCAAATCTTATTTTGCATCACTTATTAGATCTGACTGATCTCGAATATCTACCTCAAATCCGAATCGGCCCTGACGAGAGTTGTTTGCACGGAGCCGGTGAAACTGGTTCCTCCTTCTCCAGAAACTCTCAAGCTGTCAGCTCCAACTAGAACTTCTTGGTCATCTACCGAGAATAAGAGAACACCTCGATCGTCCATGATTTTGAAACTTTTCGCTAGGCACTCGAAACGGTCGTCTCCTGTGAATGACACTCTATATAGTAACTTTGACTCGAATAATTTTGGCATATAATTTCCATGAGTAGAAACGTATATCGACTTTAAAAATCACTCAGTAGGAGTTGATGAATTCAATAAATGTATACATAATTTGTGTTTAATCAATTCCATAATCATCACATTCTCAATCTAATCAAGATAGAAGAATATCTATAACGGCTGGATCTGTTATGGATTCTATCAGTCTGCGAGGCATGCTTGAAATTGAATAATCTATGGTGTCCTGGGGAACGCGTCCTAGGATTTTCTAGTTTGGAGTAGAAGGTCAATAATGTTATTCGGTGCACATTCTGAAACTCCCAACCAATCATTTCTAATCGACCGTGTTATGAAATATCTGTCTTTCGAAGCAGTAATCATCAAATGACCATCTCGCCGAGCTTAAGTTGCTCGAGGTTGACCGGATCCATAAGGTCTGTTATGAATTCCTTCTTCTGACCACCTAGACTAACACTGTATGCTATTGATGATTCGTAAACAGCTTCTATGCCTCCAGCACAAAACGCTACGAAATACTGTTTTGAACAGAAATTGAATTTTTTTGTCTATATTGTTATAAATTCTCATCAGTAAGCTCGCACACCAGAGCAATAAGCAACATGCAATGCATTCAAGCTATCTCGCATAACAAAGTATTAAAATATCACTTGTTCAAAATGTCGTCGTCTGATGAGGACGAACTTATGAGTTGTGGCAGTATAGGCGAAGTAATGGGAAACGAAGACGATATTGGATTCATCCATCATTTCAAGTGCTCATTGGAGCAAGTGTATATGCCGATGAATAAAACAACAAAAGTTTGAATATAATAATATGCTCCACAAATTTGATATTGAATGACTGGATCATCCGATATGTCCAAATAACTACCAAACTAGACTCACAAACGTTTGTGTTCTAGGTGTGAAGACAAATCTACTAATATTGCTAAACTACAGGCAATATATCGGGATGTCAATTTGAAAACTTGCCGGGCCAATTATGTCACGACAGGGATGCTTCGAGAGAAAATGACGAAACATGTCAATTTTATTCGGAGGGGGACATATTTCGAGCACAATTGTAAGCACAAATCTCCTCATCCCTAGGTGTAGGGGTTGTCACCCCTGAATTCTCAATAGAGAATAGAAGGTGAGCTATACCTCAATTGAAAGAAAATTTGTCCCTCTTTTATACTTTGTGTACTAATCGAATGAGATGCTTGAAATTATTTCCATTACTGGCCAAACAATAATACAGTCTGTTCTTAAATGTTTGTCTCACCATCGCAAAAGTTTCGCGGGAAATTTTGCGGCATTCTTACCTAATCCTATCCTTGAGTTCTTCGATGATTTTAGATTCACCCAAAGAAAAAAATCTAGAGCGGTCAAATCTGCGGACCGTGGGGGCCACTCGATAGCTCATCTACTACCGATCAAACGGTGAGTATAATGCTGATCCAACCACAGTCTCACCGAGGCAAAGTAGTGAGGTGAAGCTCTGTCCTGTTGAAAACGAAGTTAATCTTCACGTAAACCGGTATTCCAGCTGCATCCCTCTGATTTTATAGCTGCTCCACAATAAAAGGGTCTATTATATTTACCAACAAATTAAAATTCGTTTCCCCATCTAGATTACCATCGATAAAGATTGGACCAATAACATTATCTTCATACATTGCAGTCCACACATTTACTTTTTTGGGAATCTGAGTGTTGAGTGTGTCCTTCTCGATAGAGGAGTGGATTCTCATCATACCAATAACGGCAGTCCTGCTTATCGATACGATCGTTGAGGAAAAAACTACATTCATCGCTGAAACAAATGTTTTTTATGATGTCAGGTTCAGCAGGAATCAAAATTGTCATAAATCCGAAAAATTCAGTGCGTTTATCAGAGTCTCGTCACCAACTTCTTGCACTATTTGCAGTTTTTACGGAAAAAACTAATGTTTCCTCAACACCTTTCGCACTGGTTCATTGGAAACGCCTCTATTTCGAGCCGCTTGTCGCAGCGAAAGTTTCGGGTTGATGGCAAATTCTCCAAGTATTTCCATCTGAGCAGCTTCATCAAGCACGCGGGGTGTAGCCCTCTTTTAATTTCTTAAGGAGCATGTTTTTTCAAATTTTGCCACCAATGTATGTATTCTTGGCTCGGTATGTAGTCATGTGTCACTACTTTGTCTGGGTGTCGTTCATCAAATACGGTGCCAGCTCTTCGGAAACAATTATCCTGTTGCGCATAAAGGTTAATCATTTTAATTCGTTCTGGAAGTGGATAAACCATTTTCATGAACACTTGCACTACAGCCGGACGACAGGAAGTCAATTGTTCGCGAATTCTTATACCCGATCCACACTCATGCCGCGAATCTTGGCGTGAACTTCACGTGTAAATAAGCCAGGAATATTCGCAGTTTGGTTCGCGCGATCCCATCCACACTCGCGTTTCGCGGGTTCGCGGACGTTCACGGCATGAGTGTGGATCGGGCTTTGGATAATAAAATTTTCAACTAGTACCATGCAAATACATGCGTGTTTTTGATCTTATGCAGGTTACCAATTGATGTACATATGTGGCCAGGTTTTTGTGATGAAAATATATGCTTCCGTATATGTCACTGTCTTTTATTGCAGTTGTCAGGTTCATACAAGAGATAATTTACGAGTGTATAATACACTAAGTATGAACACTCTGTAACTACTTCCAGGTTCCAGGACTCAATAAAAAAGTGCAAACTGTAGAGGGACAAATTGTTTTTCAATTGAGGTATAGCTCATAATCCATTCCCTTTTAAGAATTCAGGGGAGACAACCCGTATACCTAGGGTTGAGGAGATTTTGGCTTACAATTGTGCTCACAGAATGTCACCCTCTGAATCAAAATTGACCTGTTCCGGCATTTTCTCTCAAAACATCCCTGTCGTGAGATAATTGGCAGACTTCACATCAGTGCTTTAGGCGACCAATTTTTTCTTTCGATAATCAGTTTAAATTGTTTACGGTATCTATGATCTTGATAATGCGATCTAGACAAAATTTCGCACGTAGTTCGAATACATTTATCTTCATATATGTGCAAAATTTCATTCCAAGCAGTAGTTTCGAAATTATCAGAAAAAAATATTTTGAACGGCTATATTTACGGAACCCCTAGTCTAATTTTGCTCATTGATGAACGTGACTGCGACATTTGAGATCCACACCTATCCTGGAAATTTCAAGTCTCTAGGCCTTTCCGTTCGAAAGTTATAATTTTCTATGATTTTTATGCTTCTAGTCATGCGATCTGGACAAAATGTAGCTTGAATATATTATTCTCCATTTAAATGCAGAATTTCGTCATTCATCCGTAGTTTTGAAAATATCCAGAAAACTGAATTTCAAACGACTATATTTACGGAACACCTAGTCTAATTTTGCCGTCATCGTCCGATGACGCCCGAAAACGGCCGATTAACCGTCGAATCCGAACTTGCTGATATAGGCGGAAACACATTGTTGTCACGTCACGTGAGCTCATGGGACGTCACGTTGAACGTGACATCACGTGATATTGCGCTTAGAGACACACTATTCAACATTCGGGCAGTTTCTAAGTATTCCGTGATGCAGCGAAACAGAGATTCTTCTTCATCAAGCTCTTCGGAATGGGAAGGAGATATAGGGTACGTTCCACTAAACGCCCGCAACGATTGTAACACCCTCTGTATCGTTCCACCTAAGGCCTGTGGTAGTAGCGAGCGGTCGCTCGACGTCATTCATGACGTCACTGTTCGCGACCACTTCGCCCACAAAATATTGGTGGGTCAGAGTAGGCTTTCACCAAAACGTAGAGG
This sequence comes from Aphidecta obliterata, assembly GCA_963966015.1. Classification (NCBI taxonomy): domain Eukaryota; kingdom Metazoa; phylum Arthropoda; class Insecta; order Coleoptera; family Coccinellidae; genus Aphidecta; species Aphidecta obliterata. The sequence goes on along the minus strand of OZ014429.1, from coordinate 7,553,372 downwards.
GAAGTTTGAAATTTTCAAAGCAGCTTCACAACAACTGAGCATTTACCTCGATATCCTAAATTAAATATTTCTTATATTCAAATATATACTTTCTGTTTATATAATTATACGTTCAACCGTTAATGAATATCATTGAAAAATAAATTTACCTGTTATTTTTAATTGTGCTCCTATTTCTCCCCAAGCTTTTTATCGTAAATTCTGATCCCTGTACACTGATGAAGAATGATCATAGTTCGACCAAATTTTCATCCATTTTTGAGCGCTCGTAATACTTACACGAGAGCTATATCATTTCGTCACGATGTCTGTATTTTTGAATTTTCAGCCGAAAATGGTCTCAATCGACTATGTTCGACTCACTGATGACGACTCCGTCGTTAAATTCGAGTCCGGCCGCCCGTAAGCACGATAACTCTCGAACGGAACAACCTGAAATGTTCAGTGTGGGTTCAGTTCCCGAATGCCTCGGTTAAGTTCGTTAATGGTTCAAATGCCACCAGGAGTTCCGTAAATGTGGCCGTTCAAAGTTTTGTTCCCCCGATTACTTGAAAACTACATATTTGATCGAGATGAAATTGTGCACTCGAATGGAGAAAGAGGTGTTCAAGCTACATGTGAAATTTTGTCCAGATCGCACGACCAGAACCATAGGAACCATATAAAATTGTAACTTTCGAACGGAAACGCCTAGGGACTTGACATTTTCAGGATAGGTGTGGATCTCGAATGTCGAATGTCGAATGTCTATGAGCAAAATTATACTAGGGGTTCCGTAAATATGGTCGTTTGAAATCATTTCAAAACTACAGATTCGATCGTGGCGAAATTTTGTATACTAATGAAGAATGATATATTCAAGCTACATTTCTCCACATCACATGACCAGAACCATAGAAACCATAGAAAATCATATCTTTCGAACGGAAAGGCCTAGGGACTTGAAATTTTCAGGATAGGTGTGGATCTAAAATGTCACGTTCACGTTTATCAATGAGCTGAATTATACTAGGGGTTCCGTAAATACGGTCGTTTGAAATTTTGTTTTCTCGATAATTTTGAAACTACGGATTTGATCGAGATGAAATTTTGTTTTTTGATCGAGAATAATATATTAAAGCAACATTTTGTTCAGATCGCATTACCAGAACCATAGAAAACTTGGAAAATTGTAACTTCTGAACGGAAAGGCCTAGAAACTTAAAATTTTCAGGGTGGGTTTGGATCGCGAATGTCGCGGTCACGTTCTTCAATGAGCAAAATTAGACTAGGGGTTCCGTAAATATGGCCGTTCAAAATATTTTTTTCCTGATAGTTTCGAAACTACTGATTGGATTGGAATGAAAATTTGCACCTAGCTGAGGAATATTGTATTCAAAGTACGTGCCTCGAGACCATGGATACTGTAGAAAATTCTAGCGAATTATCGAAAAAAAATTGGTCAGCTGAAGCATTGACATGAAGTCTGGAGTGTCGCCTGAGTTGCTTGTCGTAATTTTTCACTTCAATCACTTCACAAAATATCAGACGTTATATCACGTGCGGTTGGAAAATGTAAATTTGCGGGATAGCTCTGGTGTGCTATGACGTGACAGCAGATGCTAACCTCGTGACCGCGTCAAATGATAACAGTGTTTTTCTAAGCGCATAAACTTCCATGCATTATTGTGGTTACACATTCTGCGAATATGATGTTATTGTGCGTGATAGCACGTGAGCTCAAGTGACGTGACAACAATGTGTTTCCGCCTTATCGGCCGACGTCTACAGTGCAAATAAAGTAAATGATTTATAGTTTAATTCAATCGTGTTGTTATCTTCCTAAACGAGTATGGATATCGAAAAATAATTAGTGATGTTCATAATAGACCAACCCTGTGTGATAAACTTTCAAGAAATTATAATAATCTAGATGTTTCGAAACGGTTATGGGCTGAAGTTGCATCGGCAACGCACGATGTCGACTCAAGTACACGGTTGCAGTATGAGCACATACGTATCCGAGTTACTCGTCCAGGCAGTTCTGTCCGCCATCGTCCGACAAAATCGGTTTTGGTGTGCGCGAGCCGTAAAGCTACCCTGAAAATTTCAAGTCCCTTTTCCGTTCGAAAGTTATAATTTTCTATGGTTTCTATGATTCTGGTCATGCGATCTGAACAAAATTTTGCATGTAGCTTGGATATATCATTCTCCATTAAAATACGAAATTTCGTCACGATCGAATCTGTAGTTTTGAAATTATCGAGAAAACTAAACTTCAAACGACCATATTTACGGAACCCCTGGTCGAATTTGCTCAATAATGAACTCAACCGAGAATCGAACCTACTCTGGAAATTTCAAGTATCTAGGTCGTTCCGTTCGAGAGTTATCGTGCTTACGGCCGGCCAGGCGGACGAACATACTTGAATTTTTCGACGGATTCGTCATCAGTGAGTCGAACCTTGTCGATTAAGACCATTTTCGGCTCAAAATTCGAAAAATACAGACATCGTGACGAAATGATATAGGCCTCGTGTAAGTAGAACGAGCGCTCAAAAATAAAATGTGTTGTCACCCGTTGCTAGTTGCGTATATCTGCGGTATGCGAGGCGCCCTTAGAGACTAAACAGAGTATCCGGTATATTGCAATTGTTCGACTCTTTCTGGCTTCCAGAACATCAGTAAACTCAAACACAACGATATGAAATTAATTCTGGTATAACTTCTATCCCAAAGTTTTCTACTCTACTGTTACTCACCTAAAAAAATGAAATTTTCCAAATATCCATCTTTATCCCTCGTCGACAAAGTTAAATTCATACTGGATTCTATCACTATCGGTTGACCATATCTTGATTTGATACTACTAGCTAATAAACTATCAAGAACAAAAGCTCTCCCTTCTAATCTTATTCCACCATTGACTATTTTCAGATGGCCCATGCCCTCCTGAAAAAAAAAGATTAGTTTATATTTGTCGAAAGTTATCAATCATAATTAAGTAGGTAATCAATTATTCTTGAAGATGATAATGTGCAAAAATACCGAGCGCACGATGGCCCGTCTTTCCAATCGGTTTTCCAAATCGATGTATGTGTATGGTGCTTATTTATTACCTTCAAAATAATCGGATACCGACTGTCCCTCGTCTGTGGTGACTTTTATTAGCTTGTTCTGTAGTCGGAGGTAGTAGTTCATGGTATATTGGACATTTTATTTTGTGAAATAATTTGCTTTTTTAACCGAAAGAAGTTTTAGTCTCGAACCGATGTGCAGATAGATAATTTAATCGAGTCTGGTTCCCCTTTTTTTCTATCGCTGGTTTCGATGCAGGTTAGATACTTCTTGTTAGGGGTTCTACTCTTTTGATAGTTGGTTTGTTTCTGAGAAAATAGCGTTGCTTTGAACATTGAGTTCCATATTCCTGACGCGATGTGAATTTAGAACTGTACCTATAAATTCGGTAGAATTAATTGATGAATCATATTTCCTTCAGGTGCAATTATTTATTTATTTCATACTTCTACGTTATAAACGAATAAACCCTCAGTTACTGTAGCTATAAACATGGTTATAACTCCCTTGGGAGTTATACTAAGCAGTAATAAATTTTAACTACCTCTAATGTATCTACAAAAACAAACCGACGAAATTATTGTCGAATTTTCCACTGAAATTATTTCCCGAATTGTAGGGATGGTCCATCGAACTGTTGTCCCTATTTATGACTGTAGTCAAACATGAAGTTGATATTTCCCTTCTTTCATCTGACATGCCAGCCAACATTCTTGCTTTTTCATTCTTCAATTCCATGTTGTCGACCAAATACCATTCTGTTACTTCTCCATCCACCATATCTCTTCAATGTTTTCATATTTGCTCCTGCATTAACCATGGCAGTCGGAGAAGCCCTTCACAGACAATGACCCGTGAAAGTTTCTGGATTCGGCAAATCCAAAAAACTAGCAGTTTCGCTTTGAATGTATTCTTCCCAACGGGCTGAACTGTGCAACGCTATTCGCGATAAGTTAGAAAAGATCTTTCCGGATCCGACGGGAGCAAAGATATATACTTCCTCAATAGACCCAATGCAGAGAACTTGTTTTCTTTCACAATTGTAATTTTTTTACGGATATCTGTTTTTCTTTCCGGAATGTCAATCACCATAACATAGTCCCCTTTCTTCAATGTGATTAATCTTCATGTTCGAAAGTTCTTAATCCCTGCAGCCCCCGAAATTCTTACTTACTTCCATCTATATAATTATAAATTCTTATCATTAATTTTCATTGACTACTTAGTCCAAAGGGAATTAGGACTATACAATTCAGACTGTGAGAAAAATATAACATTTCACTAAGACTGAAACGTAGAAGAATAAAACATACCATGTCTTGAAAGTTAGCCAACATTATAGTTTCACTCATATTTTTGCATTCAACATGTTTATTTTCGGGCACGAGCTTTTTCAGCCTTTCGCAACAAATCACCTGAAATCTCAATTCTCTCCAAGCTTTCATTCATTTTAACGAATTAATAAATTTGACAAATATTTACAAACTTGTTAGTTGATATGTCCATAGTAATCATGCCTATTTGATTCTTAAACTACGTTTGTTTGATTTTGAAAACCAACAGAATTTGAACTGGAATAAAATTAATTATCTATCACGTGAGTTATTGGATGTTAACAATCTCGGGCAACTTAACAATCCCTCGGGACTAACATCTGGATCGGGATTGAAATATGTTGCCCTCGGTAATCAAAATCCTCATAACACCTTTTATACATAAATAACTATTTCACGTATTACCTTAATAAGGTATCTTCGATATCCGGCAACGAACTCCACAACTTTTATCCTCTCGAATCGTAACTCGATTACCATCATTCATCCCTGCGACAGCTAGAGTTGACTTATGGTCACAATTTACAGAAACAGCTCGGAACTGAACTGAGCATGAGTAGATAATAATAATAATAATAAATCGCCTTTATTGTTTACAAAGATATGCATTAGAAATTGACAATGAGAATACTTCCATGATGTGGCGGAGTCTAGCTAAGCTATTCAAACTCAACCACATCAAAGAAGGAAAGGAAAGAAACGAAAAAAAATGCTGCACAAGGGATGAAGAAAGTTAATACATCATATAGCAATCACAAATTATGACCCTCCGAATATAGAGTTAACGCTAAAATTCCTGAGATCCTTTGACAGTGAGTTCAGAAGTGAAACAGCACAGTAAATTAAGGACCTACAAAACATGGCAGTCCGATGACGGGGAACAAGAAACCTGCCCCCGAATCTGGTACCCCTACCATGTCTCTGGAGACTGCAACAATTTTATGGTGAAATCAGAAAGATGAAGTCTTCTTCTACTCTCTATGCTGAGCCCCCGTTGAAACCAAGGCACCGCTTGTATGATCGAATTTTCGCAAAGCATACACCAAACGGCAACAGTTGTTCTGAACCCTCTGGACGCGATCCTTCTCCACTCTCCGCAAACAAGGACCATATAAGAAATCACAGTAGGTAAAGTGAGATAGCACGAGTGACTCACAAAGCATCTTTTTTATTCCCTGACCCAAAACATGTCCTTCGAATAAAGGAGCTTCAAGTTGGTATAGGCTCTACTCGACAAATTTCTGACATGTTTACAGAATCTCAAATCAACATCAAGATGCAAACCTAGATTTCTGGCTGACTCACGCAAAGGTAACCTAGTATTCTCTACCGAAACATTCAAAGCATTCTTGAGGACTTGCCTAGTATTTTTTGAGAAGCAGAAAAGCATCGTTTTTATCGCGTTGAGGTTCAGTGCATGCTGCCTGGAGACTGAAGATATATTGGCCATCTCCTCATTCAAACGATCATCAACAATTCCTACGTCGAAAGGATCAAAATGCATGTATAATTGCACATCATCAGCATATGCCTGCACCTTACAATGAGACGCAGACCTAAGAATATCGGCAGTATAAATAATAAAGAGAAGCGGACCCAAAATAGAGCCCTGTGGTACGCTTATACGAATATCTCCTGGAGAAGAATATAAACCGTTGTTGAATACTCTCTGAGATCGTCCCTGCAGATACGAATGAAGCAAGGAAACAGCCGGCCCATAATCCATAATATATGAGCTTGGAAATGAGAAGAGCATGATCAACGGTATCAAAGGCCCTAGAATAATCCAACAAAATGAGCGCACTTGCTATACTCCTATCATGAGCCTTCATCAGATCATTCAACACAGTTGTCAGTGCCGTGGCAGTACTAAAGCCTCTTCTAAAAACACACCGACTCTGAGGGAAAATTTGTTTTTCACGAATTTGTATATCTGGTTGTATAACACCTTCTCAAAAATTTTAGAAACAGTTGGCAAAATACTTATGACCCTCAGGTCATCATAATTATTCACAACATCAGACTTCTTAGGTCGGCCAATAGAAACCTTCCACACATCAGGATAGTAGCTCTCCTCAATACAAGTATTAATTAATAATATTTACTATGATCGCATCGATGAATGGGCTACAGTATTTCAACATCTTGAATTAACGTTAACCCTTTTTTGTGGGCGATGAGGGTGTAATATTTGGGAATATGTATATTTAACTTCAAATTCAGTTACACATCTCGAAGGAGAAAAGTCTAGACATTGTGTTACTCCGTTATAATCAAACGGATGTCGTTAATTTTGAGCGGAGTGATAATTCAGACCACCTGCAGATTCCGATAGTAAAGTTTCAAGTTGAGCCATTCATTGACAACATTGAAGTCGATGGATTTGTTATGACTACTGGAAAAATTTGGAAGTACGATCGATTTGTGGGAAAATTTCGGAGAATTTTACAGTGTGGGCGTTTCGATGTCCACTCAGGAATTGTGTTTTTGGAAGTGGGAAAAAGTTTACCTTCGAGGGACTCTGAAAGAGTGAGGGGCAGTTGTGACCTGTCGGGAACGAAGAGGAGGTCGCGGACCACGGGCCGTTGCTCGCCAGGTCATGATCTCGGGAGTCGGTGACTTGGGTTAAGTCCGTTGTTCGGAAGTGAAAAAGAGCCGGTTAGAGGCCGGGGTAGTTTCGGTCGGGGACCGTGGAGTTAGTTGTACGGGGTGAGTTTTCCAGTTAGGGGACGGGGTAGTTCGCAAGTCGGAAAGGTGCCACGATAGGTACAGAAGTCAGGTTCACTTTTCGATTTGGAAGTAGTTGCTCGCGGAAAGGGGAATCAGAAGATTAAATCGTACGGGGTACGTATTCGGTTAGAGGCCGGTATGGAAAAATAACTTAGTATTTTTCAGTCGATAATTTTATTAGGGTTCGGATTGAGGTAATGGTTGTGTTAGATCGTGGAAATAAGTGTAGAAGAAGTTTTATTTTGAGTAGAATTGAAAATCGAATCGCGTGACGGGAGTGCGAAAAATGAAAAATAAAGTCAATATCGTGTGTTGGTGGATTTTTTTTCAAGTAGGTACAAAAAGGAATCAAGTGGTTTGCAGATCAAGGTAGAAAAATTCAGTTCGAAGTTTTAACCCCTATATATGTGAATGATGCTATTGTAATCCCCAATATTATTGATATCTCGACCCGAAGTGGATTTGATGTATTTTTCGATTTTATGTATGGAATTTGAATAATAGTTGAACTGACCCCTCGTACATTTGGATTAGTATGTTCACGAGAAGTAAAAGTTTAATTGTCCAATTTACTTACGATTATGAGAAACTAGGTGCATGATAGATGTTTTATTGCGATGTTCTTTTTGATTTCGATTTTATGTACGCATTTTACCATAATTTTTCGTGAATATAATATGTTCTTCTAGAATTTTGAGGTTTTTTTCCTGAATACCTGTTCCCCAGAAAAGATAAAACACAAGACTTCCTCCTCGTGCAGGGAGCATGAACTCAATTCTTTTCGGACAATAGATGATAAATGGTGACATAGATTAACGAAGATTTTATCTTAGTAACTTGTACTATCGATAAGACTACAAGGCATTTTATTACAAACAAGGCAGTTTATTTACAAGGGAGAGATTGTGAATATCAATCGAAAGGCTTAAACTTGGTACATTGAGACCGTGTGTAGAAGGATGACAGTGGACTAGTATAAATAAATGGTAGGAAATTGATATATGATCTATATGACATTTAAGATAATGAACGAAATACATACATCATTGAAGTGGTTATAATATGTAGATGTCCTTTAAAATATAAATGGGGGTACAATTTTGGATGAAACCAAAAAGAGGCAGAAATAGAGCATAGCTCAGAAGGGTCAACTTGAAAGAACAGCGGACCCGAGTTGAAGAAATTGTTGCTCGCGTTGGATTTCCTTGTTATGACCTTAGTCTTGCCAATTTTGTACCACAGAGTGAATGAAATAACATAAAAATTCGTGTCTCAAACATTATCCACCTTGAAATATTTTACTTTCTATCATATCGTCGATTGGTAAATATTTTTTTTTTGAAATCCTCGACAAAATACTCCGAATGGCAGCTACCCTGTAAACTCCATCTTTTCCTGGATCCAATTCTATCCTAGCTTCCATCGCCTTAGATAACACAGTTTGAGGAAAACATTTTTGGAAACAAATTCATTTGGCTATATCTACGGAATCCTTCGGTGGATTTTGCCTATTAACGAACTAAAGCGGTGCTTTCAGACCTCGAACCTGAAATTCTCAAATTTTAGCCCCTCCTTTCGAAAGTTATCTTGTGTACGGATGGACGGACAGAATTGAATTTAACTTTGAATTCTTTATATGTGGTTCCAACGTAATCGTTTGAGACCATTCTCGGTTCAATATTAGACCAGGCAATAGAGCAGATAAAGGGTCATTCTGTGACAAAAACCTCGAGTGTGGGGGTACGTGGGGTGGTCCATGGATGTTTAGTGATATGTTTTCGACTCGCAAATATGATTGCTTTTCTTGTAACTTCGAGAAAAAACACCACAAAAACGGTTTTTTCTTTTAGTTTTTTGCTCGTAAAATCTGAACCAATGCTGACACTTCCAATAAAAGAATTGTGGAGAATTAAAAGACGAAGAAAATACTAGTGCAACTCAATCGGGTCATTATTACCGTAGAAAAGACGGAAAAACCGTGAAATCAGCGTTTTTTCAAAAACTCATAACCCGGTTTTGTTGTGGTTTATAGTTACTTTGAGTGTGCACAACCAGGACGTTGTCGGATAAATAGTTTTTGCGAAATTGCGATTTGAATTATTTCAGGTTCTATTTTCCGGAAGTGCTGGATGCGTCGGAAATTGTCCGATTTTAATTTACAAAACGGATTTTGAAAGAAGAAGTACGGTACTACAAAACTTCAATCTTGATTTTTCGTTGAAAAATTGCAGAAAGGTGAAAAATACGGGGAAATATAACCAAAACCGGTCCAGTGCTCCATCAGGGACGAATAGTGGGGGTAGCCGGCCGATGCGGGGAATTGCTTTCTAAAATGAAAAAATTACGAAAAGCACTGCCGTGAAGGCAGGAGCTTTTGAGCGCTCGTACATGCACCTTGTAGGTAGATTTGCATTTTCCAGTTTCAGAAATCAATTGAAGGAATTTTTGACTGCTGTCAAAAAAATTCTGAAACTTAGGCAAAACTCCAGACTTCATGTCGGTGCTTCAGCTGATCAATTTTTTTCCGATAATTCGCTAGAATTTTCCACGGTATCTATGGTCTTGGTGATGCGATATGGACAACATTTTGCACGTAGTTTGAATTCATTATTCCTGAGCTAGGTGCATAATTTCATTCCAATCCGATCAGTAGTTTCGAAACTATCAGGAAAAAAATATTTTGAACGGCCATATTTACAGAACCCCTAGTCTAATTTTGCTCATTGATGAACGTGAAAGTGAAATTTGCGATCCAAACCCACCCTGAAAATTTCAAGTTCCTAGGCCTTTCCGTTCAAAAGTTAGAATTTTCTATAGTTTCTATGGTTCTGGTCATGCGATCTGGACAAAATATTGCTTCAATATATCATTCTCGATTAAAATACAAAATTTCATCTCGATCGAATCCGTAGTTTCGAATTTATCGAGAAAACAAAATTCCAAACGACCGTATTTACGGAACCCCTTGTATAATGTTGCTCATAGATGAACGTGATCACGACATTCAAGATCCACACCTATCCTGAAAATTTCAAGTCCCTAGGCGTTTCCGTTCACAAGTTACAATTTTCTATGGTTTCTATGGTTCTGGTCATGCGATCTGGACAAAAATCAACATGTAGCTTGAACACCTCATTTTCCATTCGAGTGCAAAATTTCATCTCGATCAAATCTGTAGTTTTCAAGGAATCAGGGAAACAAAACTTTGAACGGCCATATTTTCGGAACCCCTGGTGGAATTTGGCCCATTAACGAACTCAACCGAGGCATTTGGGATCTGAACCTACACTGAAAATTTCAAGTCTCTAGGTTGATCCGTTCGAGAGTTATCGTGCTGACGGACGGACGGACGGACGGCCGGACGGACAGACTCGAATTTTCCGACGGATTCGTCATCAGTGAGTCGAACATAGTCGATTGAGAGCATTTTCGGCTCAAAATTCGAAAAATACAGACATCGTGACGAAATGATATAGCCCTCGTGTAAGTAGTACGAGCGCTCAAAAATCGAGAAAAGCACTGCCGTGAAGTTAGATTCGCATTTTCCAGTTTGAGAAACAAATTCAAAAAATTTTTGACAGCTGTAAAAAAAAATTTCAAACTAAGGCGAAACTCCAGACTTCACGTCAGTCTTTAGGTGATTTTTTCTTCGATATTTCGCTAGAATTATCTACGGTATCTATGGTCTTGGTAATGCGATCTGGACAAAATTTCCCACGTTGTTTGAATACATTATTCTTCATCTATGTGCAAAATTCCAATGAGTAGTTTCGAAATTATTCGAACTCAGATCAAAAATGACATGTTCAAGCTACCGTTTGTCCAGATCGCATCACCATGACCATAGATAGGGGATAACGGGGTATTGTGGGATACCGGGGCATAGTGTGGTAGCGCCAATAGAGCTACTAAAAATGAACGCAGGATGGCGAGTTATTGACGATGCTGATAGTTTGTAGTTGCCAGTCAAACTGTGTGTAAGTTAATTGTTCTGGAACGCCGGGACCTTTTGTTCAGAAAATTATTTGAAAAAACGCAATTGTCCTGAATATTTGATAAACATTCGTATTGACATCAAGTTTTTAGTATTTGTGCCTCAATTAAGACAAACTTTCCTACAGATAGAGGTGTGCTTTAGGATTGTTTTCATATATTTAACACGGCCTATAAGGAGAGAAGGTAAGAGTCACAGCCATGTTTGTTTAGTAACGCCAAATGAGGCAAAGCGGAGTAGTCGACAGGGGCAAAGAGGGGAAACCTTTATTTTGTACCCCACAATGCCCCATATTTTTCTTATGGTTTTTTGTTTAGAGACATACTCCCTTTAATCACAGCGCGATGGTTCAGACGTACAAGAACAAAACAGAACTGCACTCTTGGTCTCTGAAGCCATATTACCCTTACTGAACATCGCAACGGGTTACAAAACGCAGAGGAAAAACAGCGATAATGACGGGGTCGCCTTACAAAAATGAATTAGTGAAACAATAAACAACAAAAGTCAAAAATGCCCGCGAAAAAACATAATGAAGAGTTCTGAAGGTGAATCGGATAAAATCACGACAAAGAAAATTGAAAAACTTCAAGGCAAATTCAAAATATATCTTCTGACGATGACGAAGATGCTTAATGTCTGTATTGTGGGTCCTATGGTCTCAGTCCAATGAAGGTTGGATTAGGTACAGAAAGAGCAGTCGTTGGGCATATTGCTTGTGTGCCGGTGGAGACGCTAAGCTTAGCATCTTTGTGCTATGTGTAGGTACTTAAGTTATTAATATTATATAAATTAATATACTTGTATATTAGAATATATTATGTGTTTAACGTTTCTCTCCATTCGTTGAGTTGATAAAAAAAACTTTTTTTTCAAATCTGTATGATTTTCATTCAATAACTGATATGCCACATTGCCGAACAAACTACCCCACTTCGCCCCTTATGCTGGGGCATAGCGAGGTGAATGGGTTTTAGCGAAAATGTAAATCGATTATTTAATGATGTAGCAATGAAACATCGTAGCACATAAGAAACAACACGTCAAGTAAGTGATGTAAACTATCAAAACATTTTTATTAATTGGTCACCGTATTAATTGCTAAGAAATCTTATGTACCCCACAATGCCCCGCTCTCCCCTACCGTAGAACCGAGGGGTAAACCGCTGGGCAAAAACTGTACACCGGACATCCCCCTGTCTAAGTACATCCCCGGGACATCCCCGGACATCCCCGGACATCCCCGGACATCCCCGGGACATCCCCGGACATCCCCGGACATCCCCGGGACATCCCCGGACATCCCCGGACATCCCCGGGACATCCCCGGGACATCCCTGGACATCCCCAGGACATCCCCGGACATCCCCGCAAATCCCCAGGACATCCCTTTTCCCATTATAAAACAAATATTTCAACTTATAGAGACTGAATATTCCCGAATGTACAAATATCAAGACGGAAATTATGAAACAAGTTTGTAGAACGCGCGTAGAAGAGGGTTCCGTAGTATAATTTTTTCTGTAGAAATTTTTATACCTTGGATTTTCGTTATAGTTTTCCTGTAATCTATGTGTAGACCTCTACATTCAAGATTTTTCTCAAAACATTAGGGAATACCCAATTTTCGCCTATTTTCGAGCGCTCGTACTACTTACACGAGGGCTATATCATTTCGCCACGATGTCTGTATTTTTCGAATTTTGAGCCGAAAATGGTCTCAATCGACTAGATTCGACTCACTGATGACGAAACCGTTGGAAAATTCGAGTCTGCCCGTCCGGCCGTATATACGATAACTCTCGAACGGAACGACTTAGAAACTTGAAATTTTCAGGTTATATTCGAATCTCAAATGCCGCGATTAAGTTCGTTATCGGGCATTATTCGACTAGGGGTTCCGTGATTATGGCCGTTCGAAATTTTGTTCTCCTGATTACTTCGAAACTACTGATTCGATCGAAGTGAAATCTTGCACTCAGGTGAAAAATGATGTGTTCAATCTACATGCAAAATCTTGTCGCATGACCAGAACTATAGAAACCATAGAAAATTATAACTTTGTAATGGAAAGGCCTAGACTTGAAATTTTCAAAATAGGTGTGGATCTCGACTGTCATGGTCACGTTTATCAATGAGCAAAATTAGACTAGGGGTTCCGTAAATATGGTCGTTCGAAATCTAGTTTTCTTGATCATTTCAAAACTACGGATTTGATCGAGACGAAATTCTGTATTTTAATGGAGAATGATATATTTAAACTACATTTTTTCCAGATCGCATGACCAGAAACATAGAAAATTATAACTTTCGAACGGAAAAGCCTAGGGACTTGACATTCTCAGGGTAGATTCGAATCTCAAATGCCGCGATTAAGTTCGCTATTGGGCAAAATTCGACTAGGGGTTCCGTGAATATGGCCGTTCGAAATTTTGTTCTCCTGATTACTTCGAAACTACTGATTCGATCGAAGTGAAATCTTGCACTCAGGTGAAAAATGATGTCTTCAATCTACATGCAAAATCTTGTCGCATGACCAGAACTATAGAAACCATAGAAAATTATAACTTTGTAATGGAAAGGCCTAGACTCGAAATTCTCAAAATAGGTGAGGATCTCGACTGTCGTTGTCACGTTTATCAATGAGCAAAATTTGACTAGGGGTTCCGTAAATATGGTCGTTTGAAATCTAGTTTTCTTGATCATTTCAAAACTACGGATTTGATCGAGACGAAATTCTGTATTTTAATGGAGAATAATATATTTAAACTACATTTTTCTAGATCGCATGACCAGAACCATAGAAAATTATAACTTTCGAACGGAAAAGCCTAGGGACTTGAAATTTTCAGGGTAGGTTTGGATCGCTAATTTCGCGGTCACGTTCATCAATGATCGAAATAAGACCAGGGTTTCCGTAAACATAGCCGTTCAAAATATTTTTTTCATGATAATTTCGAAACCACTCATTGGATTGAAGTAAAATTCTGCACATAGATGACGAATGATGTATTCAAACTACCTGGAAAATTTTGTCCAGATTACATCACCAAGACCATAGATACCGTAAAATTCTAGCCACGTATCGAACAAAAATCACCTAAAGCACTGACGTGAAGTCTGGAGTTTCGCCTTAGTTAGAAATAGAAATAGAAATTTTTTTGACAGCTGTCAAAAATTTTTTGGATTTGTTTCTGAAACTGGATAATGCGAATCTACCTACAAGGTGGAGAAACGAGCGCTCAAAAGCTCCTGACTTCACGGCAGTGGTTTTCAAATTTTTTTTTCTGAATATTTCATAAAATATGCATGTTGGCAGTCTAAAAAAAATATTTTTTGTCTACACAATGGAAGCTTTCGTATGAAATATATCATGATACTTAAAAAAAATCTTTTTTCTATTCCTTCAAAAATAAGAATTCGTTCATTTTAGTTATGCGTACGTCATTGGGTCATGACAACGCTTATATTTTCCAAATTCCTATCCAAACTTTCGAGTAAATTAGGATGAAATTGACTGTGACAAACAAAATGAGGAAGAATTGAGTAGTCAAATTCAATAATCTCATTATTAAAACAAACTTATAAAAGCATGAAAATAAACATTTCATAAAACGAGTGAAAGAAAAAACAATTATTTTCAAATGATAAATATATGGAGAAATATATAAGAATCTCGATAAAAATATATGAAGAAAATACATAGAAAATATATAGAAAATATATAAAGAATTTATATGAAAAAAATAATTCTCATCTTCCAAACACATAAAATAACTAAAAACACAAAAATAAATGCTCTTCAATAATCTCTTAATAATAATAACACATAGTGGTACTCAAATTAAAATTAATCTTTGGAATTCTTTCAGTCTTTTAATTAGTTCATAGTCCAATTCGTTGGGATTTCAATTTAAAATGTTTTTTAAACAGCTTCCTCCAACTGGTAGCTTTACCTGAGTTTGAGGACTGGTTTGGTTGTTTAGAGGCTTTCAGAGTAGAAGGTCCAGAAAATAGAAACTCCCTCTCAACATCTGCGACGTCTGTAGTTTGTCTGTATTGAATAATGATGAACTTCACATTTCAATTATGCGAGGAATGTTTTCGATTAGAACGAGGATTAAAATTATGTGCTATCCGATCAAAAAATACAAATTTATCAGTTTGTCAGTTTTGTGACCCAACTGGGGAAGTCACGAAAACATGTCAGAAGATGTTTTTTGTAGAGAATGAATTGATCCGAGAAATGGGATTTCAGGCAAAAATATAAAACTTGTTTTTGGACAGAGTCGAAACAAAAATTTTTCTATTTTTATGGAAGTGAAACCTCACAATTCCAGCACTGATTTCTCTCTGGCCGTCATATTCTCACTGAATATGCTAGTAATTTACAGGGCTTCAGGTATTATGCGAAAAATTCGATCTTTTTCTGCACTTCAATGCCCTCTTCGAAATGAAGCGTGTATGGGCATACCAATGTTGATATAAAATCTTCATCTTGAAATACATTTTTCTATCCACTTTCAAAGTCTTGCTTGTGAAAAGTGAACCCTGCTGTATTTCAATAAGTTTCATGATCCATAGATCGATATCGAAAATTATGATTCCTAATTTCAGTCGCCCTACCTGTCTATCCATAGCGCTGCAGCTCTTCATCGGTTTGAGATATTGAGTTTAAATTGATTTGAAAAAGGGTCGATAGAATTCTTCTACCGATTCATTTGATAACGTCAATGGAAACAATAATGTCTTTCAGTTATTTCACTATAAACTGTATCATAAATGGGCGAATTGGGAAACACAAATTTTATTATATGGCACAATAAACCATATACGCTGATTCAAAATGAAGGGTATACCTTACAGCTGATGTTACTTTGATAAAAAAATTGGTGGGAATCACCTCCGATAACTCAGAAATTGAATATATTATGCTTGGATACTCCTGGACATCCCCGAGACATCCCCGGACATCCCTGGACATCCCCGGACATCCCCGGACATCCCTCGGACATCCCTGGACATCCCCGGACATCCCTTGGACATCCCCAATCTTGTACACCGGACATCCTCAGCGGTTTACCCCTCGCGTAGAACATTCTAGCGACGTATCGATAAAAATGGTCTCAATTGACAAACTTCGACTCACTGATGACGAATCCGTCAAAAAATTCGAGTCTGTCCGTCCGGGCGTCCGACCGATAACTCTCGAACGGAACGGAACGGTTTGAAATTTAGTTGTCTTGATAATTTCAAAACTACGAATTCGATCATGACGAGATTTTGTATTTTAATGGAGAATGATATATTTAGGCTACATTTTGTCCAGATCGCATGACCAGAACTTTAGAAACCATAGAAAATCATATCTTTCGAACGGAAAGGCCTAGGAACTTGAAATTCGCAGCGTACGTTTGGATCGCGAATGTCGCGGTCACGTTTATCAATGAGCAAAATTAGACTAGGGGTTCCATAAATATGGCCATTCAAAATATTTTTTCCTGATTGTTTGAGAAACTACTGATTGGACTGGAATTAAATCCAACGAATTATTGAATATAAATCTTTCTATTTCTGTAACAGCTTATTCGGCATAATTGACAAAGAGCTGCTGTCATTTTTTTAACAGCTGTCAAAAATTTCATCAATAATCGCTTACTAAAACTGGAAAATGAGAATCTACCTACAAGGTGGATGATCGAGCGCCCAAAAGCCCTCTTCTTCACGGCAGTGTTCTTTATAATTTTTGATAATTTTTCCTATGAATAACTGTTTCCGTACATGTATTGTTGTGGTATTATCAAGCAACAATCATTCATCTCTCAACTTTTATAATACACACATCGGAAAAGTCGAGGGATATTCTTGAAAAGTCATACAAGTGTGAAAAAAAACTTTTTTATCATTCAAACGGTACTACTTACGTACTGATCAGTTCATTTGCTCCGGTTTGAATACGCCTTTTTCCGGGGAAAATGTGGAAAATATAATGAAAAAACTGGACTAACATGGTAGATGGAAAAAGTAATTCTATAATACTCAGTATTTCGATTTAATTCTGTCTAAAGTATTCCTCAATAGTATTGTTGCATTGAGAATATTGTGTTAAACTATGGAACGACGACATTTTTATTCAGACGAGATGAATCTAGCAGTAGGCCTTCTTCAAGCTGACCTGCGACAAGTCGAAGTAGCTGAGTAGATGGGTGTCTCCCAAAGAGTCATAAGTCGTTTATGGAGGCATTTCAGGGAAACTGGAAGTCCGGGTGAACAACTCCTAGGGCGTAGACGCTGTACAGCGGCAAGTCAGGAAAAGTTGTATTGCTAAGTGTTAGAAGACACCTTACAATCACAGCACCTGAATTGGTCATGGAATAACAGCGAGCGCATAACATACCCGTTGGGCGAGATTATGTGAGAAATCGTCTCCACGAAGCCAATCTTCATATTCGAAGACCAATTTGATGTTCATCTCTCTCTAGAGGCAATAGCGCTGCCAGACTAGACTGGTGAGAAGAATATCAAAATTGGGATGCATTTGATTGGCCAACAGTTTTGTTCACTGATGAATCCAGATTTGGATTTCATCCAGATTCTCGTCAGACATGAGTGTGGAGGAGATCCAGGAATGTGGAACGTTTAAGAAATGTTCAAGAAGTTCACAAATACAGAGGTGGTACAATAATGGTATGGGACGGAATAGTTATATATAGGCGGCAGAACCGACCTCGTTTTTCCAAATGGTCAGATCAGCAGTATGTGGATAATATGTTTTAACCCATTGTGCGTATATTTGCTTGTGCTGTTGGTGCAAACTGCGATTATGACGAACGGGTTGGAAAACGAGGGAAATAAAGTATTGCCATGCCGCGCACAATCCTCGGACCTTAATCCGATTGAGCATGTATGGGACATGCTTCAACGTAGAATTACTCCCATTTTGGACAATATCTAAAGTGGTCTTCAATTCCGAGAGCTTCTTACCACAGAATAGGCAAGTATACCTCAATCGGACACTGACAATGTCATTTTGAATATGAACAATGGGTGGAGAGCTGTTCTTAACCAACGTGGAGGTCATACTACTCATTAGTTAATTTTTTGCATACTTGATCATTTTTTTGTATAGCTTGTGAAATTATGGTTTATACTTTATTTTTTTTGAATAATTGTGTTCGTTTCAAGCAAAAAATTAATAAAATGTCATCTTAAACATTTACTCATTACTCTATAATTTTAGTTTCCTCCTTTATCAACTGAAAAAAATAAAAAACGCCTATTTATAAAAATATTATTATAATTATTATTATTATTGTTTGTTTATATCCCGACTCTCCTAGGTCTCTGTGAGATCCCTCAGAAGCTCAGAGCATGTGCGAGTTAGGAGAGCCGGTTGTGTTCTGTGTAGGCTTTGTTACTGTTTCCTTACGCCACCTGAGGCACAGCACTGTTAATTGTTTACCCAACAGTGAATGGTGGAACCGTGCTCCATGTCAGTTTCTTTCCCGACCGGAGGATTCGAACCCGGGAACGATCAAGGAGACCGGCACCAAAGTCGACTGCGCTATCCACTGCGCCACGTCCTTAGACTTTTCCGATGTGTGTATGTATGTGCTTGCACACTAAAAAACAATACAACAGATCCAATCTAGTCGGAGATTTCTTCTTTCTTGTTCTGCCGATATCGCTATATATTCGACTCGACGGACCAAGGACCATGTTAAGTTGGCGTTGGATTTTTTTTCACCGATTTTGAAATGAATTTTCGACTCAAGATTGTCAAGATCTGAACTTTTTCGTATATTTCACTGAAACCCTGTTCGCCATTTCGTCGAGGAGGCGATTCCAATCTTCGAAGATTCGGTTGTACTGGAAGTACATCCGGCAGGAAGAGCGGAATGGTTCCTTGGTAATTTTGAATACTTGGCCTCTAAGGATATTTCAGTTCAAATCGAACAAGTTCCTAAGGTGATCCAATGTTGAAAATCCCAAGAAACTGGAGTCAGTTTTCGATGTTAAAAGTGAGAAAAATACCTAGAGACCTCCAGTAGCCAAGCTGTGTTGCATACTACTCAGGCTCTGGGGGGCACAATAGACTTTAAGGTCGCTGTGCAATTAAACCCCCCTTAAATATAAATCTAAATCCAAGGCAGGAGCCTTGGATGAAGCTGATCGTATTTCTTTCTCGGAAAAAGAATGATTCAGCTTGTTGTATTTTGTTTCACAGCTTATATATTATGTGAATAAAAACATTATAAATCTTTTGAGCGCTCGCTTAATCAAACTTGTAGGTAGATTCGCATTTCATAGTTTTATAAACCAATTGAAGAAATTTCTGACAGCTGTCAAAAAATAACATCAGCTCTTTGTCAATTATGCCGAATCAGCTGTTACAGAAATATAAGGATTTTTGAAAGCTCGTTCTACTTACACGAGGTCTATATCATTTCGTCACGATGTCTGTATTTTTCGAATTTTGATCCGAGAATGGTCTCAATCGACACGGTTAGACTCACTGATGACGAATCCTTAGAAAAATTCGGGTGTGTCCGATCGTACACACGACAACTCTCTAACGAAACCACATAAAGACTTGAAATTTTTAGGGTAGGTTCGAATCTGGAATTCCGCCGTTAAGTTCGGTATAGGGCGAAATTCGACCGGCCGTTCGAAATTTTGTTTTCCTGGTTACTTTGAAACTGCCGATTCGATCGAAATGAAATTTTGCACTCAGATACCTAGGAGCTTGAAATTTTCAGGGTAGTTTAATAGCTCGGATGTCACAGTCACGTATATCAACGAGGAAAATAAGACCAGGAATTCGTAAATATGGCCGTTCGAAATATTTTTTTCCCGATAACTTCGAAACTGCTGATTTGATTGAAATGAAATTTCGCAAATAGATGAAAAATAATGTATTTAGTTGATGTGCGAAATTCTGTCCAGATCGCATCACCGAGGCCATAGATATCGTAGAAATTTCTAGTGAACTATCGAAAAAAAAAATTGATCACCTTAAGCGAAAATTCGAATCTACCTACAAAGTGCATGAACGAGCGCCCAAAAGCTCCTGAATTCACGGCAATGCTTTTCATAATTTTCCATTCAATTCGTTGGAATTCAAAGTGGTTCTGGTTGAGGTTGTTTCGAAGTAATCAGGAGAACGAAACTCCGATTGGCCATATTTACAGAACACCTGGTGGAATTCTGTCCATTGAAAAATTCAACTGCGGCATTCAAGATTTGAACCTACACTGAAAATTTCAAGTTTCTAGGTCTTTCCGTTCGAAAGTTATCGTGCTTGCGGCCGGCCGGACGGACAGATTTGATTTTTTCGACGGATTTGTCATCAGTGAGACGAACCTTGTCGATTAAGATCATTTTGGGCTCAAAATTCGAACTATACAGAAATCGTGAGTCGTGACGAAATGATATAATAGCCCTCGTGAATATACGGAAAAGTTCAGATCTTGACAGTCTTGAGTCGAAAATTCATTTCAAAATTGGTGAACAAAAATCCAACGCCAACTTAACATGGTCCTTGGTCCGTCGAGTCGAATATATAGCGATATCGGCAGAGCAAGAAAGAAGAAATCTTCGACCAGATTGGGTCTGTTGTATTGTTTTTTTAGTGTGCAAGCACATACATACACACATCGGAAAAGTCTAGGTATATTTTTATAAGATTCGTCATCAGTGAGTCTAACCTTGTCGATTGAGACCATTTTCGGCTCAAAATTCGAAAAATACAGACATCGTGACGAAATGATGTAGACCTCGTGTAAGTAGAACGATCGTTCAAAAATCCTTATATTTCTGTAACAGCTGATTCGGCATAATTGACAGAGAGCTGATGTTATTTTTTGACAGCTGCCAGAAATTTCTTCAATTGGTTTATAAAACTAGAAAATGCGAATCTACCTACAAGTTTGATTGAGCGAGCGCACAAAAGATTTATAATGTTTTTATTCACATAATATAATAATTATATTATAAGCTGTGAAACAAAATTTAACAAGCTGAATCATTCTTTTTCTGAGAAAGAAATACGATCAGCTTCATCCAAGGCTCCTGCCTTGGATTTAGATTTTTATTTAAGAGGGGTTTCATTGCACTGCGACCTGAAAGTCTATTGTGTCCCCCAGAGCCTGAGTAGTATGCAACACAGCTTGGCTACTGGAGGTCTCTAGGTATTTTTCTCACTTTTAACATCTAAAACTGACTCGAGTTCTTGGGATTTCCAACATTGGATCACCTGAGGAACTTGTTCGATTTGAACCGAAATATCCAAGTATTCAAAATTGCCAAGGAACCATTCTGCTCTTCCTGCCGGATGTACTTCCTGTACCACCGAATCTTCGAAGATTGGAATCGCCTCCCCGACGAAATGGCGAACGCGGTTTCAGCGAACGTGTTCAAGATTTCATGCGACAGAGGTGAAGTGCTTGCGTGCAAAAATTTTTTTTCCAGCCACAGAAACTTTGTTCCTTCTTTTGAGCGCTCTTACTACTTACACGAGGGCTATATCATTTCATCACGATATCTGTATTTTTCGAATTTTGAGCCGAAAATGGTCTCAATCGACTATGATCCACTCACTGATGACGAATCCGTCGGAAAATTCGAGTCTGTCCGTCCGGCCGTAAGCACGATAACTCTCGAACGGAACAACCTAGAGACTTGAAATTTTCAGTGTAGGATCAGATTCATTCAAATGCCTCGGTTAAGTTCGTTAATGGGCAGAATTCCACCAGGGGTTCCGTCAGAGCTGTGCCGAGCACTGAATATTAGTGCTTAGAGCACTAAGCACTAAGCACTTGGAAAGAAGGGATCCGGAGTCGCGAGCACTAAGCACCAATTTCCACAAAAGGCTCGCGATTACTGAGCACTTTGTGAAAGTAATTCGATATTTCGAGCACTAAGCCCTAAGCACTTTTTTCAAGAACTGTTGAGGTGAGGTCATTTTAATCGGAAGAAAAATTGTACCTATTTTGTTAAGCTATCATATGATAATATGTGAGGTCATTGACAGGTCAGAAAAGATGTATAGGGTGTCTCGAATTCGATGCTCACTTTGAGCATGTCGAGAGCTATGTGTGTTGGAAAAAATTGTTCGAGGACTCCGGATCTCTTTGGTTGAAATAATATATATTCATAAATATATCGATTCATTTTCACTGGACTGAATATCAATACTAGATCTCAAGGTATCGAGGTTTGGCGTCGTTCGCATATATTCGTGTTACGACAAGATTGGAAAAGGGCTTAGTGCTTAGTAATCCGCAGAAGTGCTCGGGAGCACTTTAGGGATTACTAAGCACTAAGCCTTTTGCTGAAGTGCTTCAATTACTAATGGAGAATGAGGTGTTCAAGCTACATGTGAAATTTTGTCCAGATCGTATGATCCGAACCATAGAAATCATAGAAAATTGTAACATCCGAACGGAAACGCCTAGGGACTTGGAATTGTCAGGATAGGTGTGGATCACGAATTTCGTGATGACGTTCATCTATGAGCGAAATTACACTAGGGGTTCCGTAAATATGGTCATTTGAAATTCAGTTTAATTGATCATTTCAAAACTACAGATTCGATCGTGTTGAAATTTTGTATATTAATGGAGATTGATATATCCAAGCTACATTTCTCCAGATCGCATAACCAGAACCATAGAAACCATAGAAGATCATAACTCTCGAACGGAAAGGCCTAGGGACTTGAAATTATCAGGATAGGTGTGGATCTGAAATGTCGCGTTCGCGTTCTTCAATGAGTAGAATTATACTAAGGGTTCTGTAAATACGGTCGTTTGAAATTTAGTTTTCTCGATAATTTCGAAATTACGGATTCGATCGAGAAAAAATTTTGTTATTCAATGGAGAATGATATATCGAAGCTATATTTTGTTCAGATCGCATGACCAGAACCATAGAAACCATAGAAAATTATAACTTTCGAACGGAAAGGCCTAGGTACTTGAAATTTTCAGGGTAGGTTTGGATCGCTAATGTCGCGTTCACGTTCATCAATGAGCAAAATTAGACTAGGCGTTCTTGTAAATATGGCCGTTCGAAATATTTTTCTGATCATTTCGAAACTACTGATTGGATTCGAATGAAATTATGCACATAGCTGGTGAAAAATGTATTCAAACTACGTGTCAATTTTTGTCTATATCGCATCACCAAGACCATAGACACCATAGAGAATTCTAGCGAATTATCGAAAAAAAAATTTCGAAGTTTCGCCTTAGTTTGAGAATTTTTTTGACAGCTGTCAGAAAATTTTTTATTCGGTTTCTGAAACTGGAAAATGCGAATCTACCTACAAGGTGGATGAACGAGCACTCAAAAGCACCTGACTTCACGGCAGTGCATTCCGTAATTTTTTATATTGCAGAATACTTTTATAATTTGAGTGCAGGGGTTGTACTGCTCCAGTTTCACCAAAATTTAAGAGATAGATAGATAAACTTTATTTGATCCATTATATCCTCACAGATGTGAATCACGTTAAAAAAAAAAAGAAAGAAACCTATAACCTACCCTAAATCCTCAACACTATCCAATATATAATCTTAATTAGTTACTTGGAAGTTCATTTGAATCTTCATCATCCATGAAATCTTTAACATTATAATAACATTTTCTAAGCAAAAAACTTTTTAACGATTTCTTCTGTTGTACAATATGCCTACTTATAAAATTTTGAGGTAATTTATTCCAGATTGTTAGTATGAAATGGGTAACATTTTTCTGCATATATGTGCGATTTGTTTTTTCAGCACTCAAATAGGTCTTGCCCCTAGTATTATATTCATGTTTCAATATGAAAGATTTAAAATCATTCTAATTATCGATAATATACATTACACATTCATATATGTATGAACTGTACAAAGATAGTATTTTATACGTAATAAAGACACCTTTACATGACTCATCAGGTCTCAATCCAAAAATACTTCTCAAGCATCTTTTTTGAAGAATGAGGATTCTATTTGCTTCAACCGAATTCGCCCAGAAGATAATTCCATACCTAAGTGTGAACTGCACATAGGCATGGTATGCTGTCAGTGCTGCATCAATACCAATCGTTCTCGACAGGCTTCTCAATGCATAGCAATATCTTGCTAGGCCCGTGGCCACATCTTCGATTTGTGACCTCCAATTTAGGTTATGATCAATGTGCACTCCTAAGAATGTTATGGACTCTTCAGCTGTAATATTTTTTTTTTATAAGTTACATTCAAAACATTCTGTTGACTCCCATCTCTGAATAAAATCACCTTTGTTTTATTGATCTTTCAAGGTCATTGTTTTCGAACCTTTTTCTTCAAGTCCTCCTCCAAACGAGCTTTACATTCATTAGCAGTGGTACCTGAACAAATCACCGATACATCATCAGCAAACATTACAGTATTATTTGTTGTGACCTGTATTAAATCATTGGTGTAGACTATATATAGTAGTGGGCCTAGTATCGAGCCCTGAGGGACACCTCTCTCTATTTGAATGGCATCAGAGATTATTCGTCTCCCATCTATTCCCCTCTTTACCGTTCTTTGTATTCTAATTTTTAGGTATGATCTAAATAGCTCCAATGCCTCTTATTCCATATTTCTCCATTTTTTTCAGCAATATCTCATGCTTCACTCTATCAATAATAATATTAATAATAATTGCCAGCAATTTCAGATTAACGGTCCAAAAATTGTAGAAGATTTTATCCATCTTTTCAGAATGAATAGGCTAACATCTTCGATTTCTCCTTTTCTTTTTCAAGTAGATACTTCCCCAATCAAAAGTCGCCAGGTGGTTCCTCAGAAAATGCGTAACCAACCAAGAAACGATTAGGTGAGAGTGCCTCCAGATCATGAGATCCAACAGAGACATCCATTAAAGGTCTGGAATTCACAATATTTCTTCGGCTTCGGCAAAGAGTGTTGAAAGTGTAGTGTTGAGGCACTATCCATAAATGACCGTACCCAATGCTTACCTCACTGTGGCAATAAGTCTTTTCCATATCCCTTTATGTGTGGAGCACCTGGTGCAATGAAATTGAAGAGTATGTTCTTTATTGCCATGCTATCTGCCAAAATAGATTCATACAGTTCTGAAATGGATTTTCGTATTCTGGAGAAATAAGATTTTTCTAAAATCGATATCCAAAGTTGGCATTTGCGCTCCTATTAGCCAACGCAAACATCGTATTTTTCGAGGAATGTCACTTATAAGCGACTAAATAAAGAAAATATAAAAAGCACTGACGTGTAGTCAGGAGCTTCTGAGCGAAAAATTTCCCAAATAATAATCGTATGTGAGCGTGAAGCAGCAAAAATGTAAGAAGAAAATGATTGTAGTAATTTTTTATGTACACCACCTGAAATTGCAAGTGCCGCTGAAGTCGAGACATTAAACCTATTACCAGTAAAGTCGCGGGGAAAGTATGAAAAGCAGTACGAACTCTTCATCACATGGTGTAATTCAAGGAAAGTGAGAAGGTACACTGAAGACGTAATGATGGCTTTAGTGAAAAGGCTTAAACTTTGAACTCTGCTACACTTTGATCGGTGTACTCAATGCTACGATCTGTGTTATCTTTAAGAAAATAGATTTTCGCAATTATGTGAACTGATCGATTGCAGGAAATATCTTGTCTGTAATTCGAGCGATAATTCATTGTCGATTTCAATCGAAAATATATCGTCGGTAAATTGACAAAGGGGCGTATCTGCAAATTTTGGTTTTTCAAGATATCTGCGATCAAAGTTCTCCGGTGTACTACAAATAACCTGATTAAAATTTTCAACCCCTTATTTTGTTTCTCCCACTGGTTTCCAATGAGTTACGCGAAATGAGGTTAGCAGCACTTCATAGAGACGAGAGCTATGGGTTCCAAAGTGAAGCTAAATCAGAAAATAAAAATTTGCAGATACGCCTCTTTGTCAATTTACCGACGATATCATTTTGCGCTCTTAATTCACAAATAGCTATTTCGACTTCGAAGTATTCGTATACAAACGAATGATTTATTGGCGAGTGCGTTTCCGAAGTGGAAAGTACCCGTGTGATCAAAACAGCCAGCATCACTTCAACATCAACATTTCACAAATGACACAAATAAAGTGGCGGGTTACATCTTTGAGGAGAATAAAAATCATATTGACGGGACATGATTTCAACTTTGATGCCGTAAAGAGCCTGACAGCACAACCTGATTATAAAACTCAATAGCTCAAACACTCAAACACCAGTTTGAGATATGTCCATCAACATTAACACAAATTCCTTACAAACTCCCTCCTTTATCCATTTACACGGATTCAATACTCGGGAGTAAAAAATGTTCATGCTTCCATATTGCAGACTGAAAAAGACACAACAGGAATGGAATTACGCTTGCCGGAAGTTGTATAATACACTTCCTGAATGTCGGAAGAAGCTTTTATTGGAAAGGACAATTTAGAGTATAAATGAATTCTTAAATTGATTGAATTCTTGAAATTTTTGTTCGTCTTACTCGTTTTTGGTAAATTCGTCATTTACCCATTCAATAACAGAAGTATTTTCGGTTTTATTAGTTTTTTAATTTGTCTGACGAACCGTGTAAGCTTTGGCGATAAAATCATTCGTTGTTATTTTACTATGTAAATTTTTAATGACAAAATAAATATGACATATAAATATAAAAAAAATTATGCCGTGAAGTCTGGAGCCTTTGAGCGCTCGTTCATCCGCCATCCGTCGGTAGAATCGCATTTTTCAGTTTCAGAAACCAATTGAAAAATTCTTGACAGCTGTCAAAGAAATTTTAAAACTAAGGCGAAACTCCAGACTTCACTTCAGTGCTATAGGTGAGCCATTTCATTCGATAATTCGCTAGAATATTCTGAGGTATCTATGGTCTTGGTGATGCGATCTATACAAAATTCGCATGTATTTTGAATACATTATTCTTCATCCATGTGCAACATTTCTTTCCAATCCAATCAGTAGTTTCGAAATTATCAGGAAAAAATTTTTTGAACGGCCATATTTACGGAACCCCTAGTCTTATTTTGCTCATTAATAAACGTGACCGCGAAATTCGGGATTTCGGAAATTTCAATTTCCTGGGCGCTTCAAAAACTCTTGTGCTATGAGATTTTTCTGCGCATTAGTTTTATATAATCTATCTTTGAGGAAGATGTTTGCTCCCTTATATTTGTGGAAGTACGGCTTGGTTCATGTGGAATGACTTCTAATCCAAAAGATTCCAAAATATCAGAAAACTTTACTGTGTTAATGTTGCCTGGCTTGAGATAATCGGTATTGAGATCGGATATTGGGATAATGTATCAGCCATCATAAGGCAACAGTGAATCCTTTGTAACAAGGTGATAAAGAACTTTTCATTGTTACCTGAAGGTGGCCTATACACACTCATTACACATATTTTAACATAATTGAATATAAGTTTGATTGCACAACATTCATAAAGAACAGATAAATCTAACGGATGCACCCATAAACCTGATTTGACCAGAAGAAAAGTCCAGCCATGACTATGGTCAAAACGACAAAAAGCTGAAATATTTTCATAACCCTCAAAAGCCACCGATGCAACACCGCTTCGATTGCACGAATGTTCGACAATGCTCACTACATCCGCACCCTTCGAATTTATTAATACTTCTATTCCATTTATTTTGTTTGAAATACATTGTGCATTCATGTGTAAAATGCTTAGCTTTCTAATTCAGGATTTCGTTGTTGTCGAGGACCTCCCTTCGCGATAATTGCGCTTCTCCCTGCGAAAAAAAGAACTACCGAAAGAAAAATCACGTATTACCACTCCCTCTGGCCAAAAGTCTTATACATATCCAAAGTGGGTAATCCTACACTAAATGCAGAGTTATTACTTCTGGTTATTAATTTCTTCACTGCGATATTTCCGTGACCATCGGTATCTTTCAGGTGATCTTTAATGTCATCTTCCTCTATTTCACTTCCATCTATTTTCCCAATATAGATCCATTATCTTCTGAGTATGAAAGAAATTTTTATTCAGATTAATTGAATGAAAATATGGAAATATCTTTAGACTAGAGCATCACACTTCTCTCCCTCACGAAGGTCGGCACCTTGACGTTAATGTGGGGGCTTAAGTAGGCTGTGATGATTCTTGAGGCGATATCGACGGAACACTGTTCTGGTAGGGTCTCCCATGTCGATAAGGTTCAAGTTTGAGCAGTGAAAACTAAGACCGACCCCCAAGCCAAGGTGGAAGATATCGTGCCAAGGGCTGAATGGCATATGGGTTAAGTGTGAATAACGATTCCCTGGGGAAACCAGGTCGCATCCCCTTGTTATTAGACCTTCCCTCGGTATCGAAGCTCTGCTGAGGGTGACTTCTTATTTCTTCGTCACTCGTGGGAACTGTATGGATCCAATGAAACAAAAAACCCCACAGGGTACTAAAGACCCTGAAACCAAGGGCTCCTCTCCTGGAGGAGTCCCAGGTAAAAACCCGATGAAGGCACGGAGCGAGGTCCCTTCGATCAACGAAGGAGCTTCACAATCGGAGCTGCCATCGGGGACTGCCCATAAAAGGCGAAACCACACAGGTGCGGAAAAAAGAAGGGCGAGAAGGGCTCGCGCGGACTTAGCCTGTCATGAGGCAGGAGAGTCGGCAGTCGGGAATTCCCCCCTTCTACGGACAGGCGGTGCCAAAAGGAACGCCCCCGACATCAACACTCCACCCTTGTGTGAGCGGCCTGCGAAGAAGGCTAACAAGCTTCCGGATAGGCCCTCATATAAGGAGGTTGCGAGCCTGCCCCTGAAGGTGGCCCTCGTACACGGGGACTGGCCAGACAGGGCGCTCTCGAAGGAGGAGTGCAACACGGTGGAAATGGCGGTGACTGCTGAGATGAACAGGATCCAGACTGGCAAGGCCTTCCCGCATTTCCAGAGTGTGGAACTGAACCACCAGGGGGCGATTATAACCTCCTGTATTGATAGCATTAGCCGGGACTGGTTGTCAAATAACGTGTCCAGGTTAAAACTTTCAAAAGGACTCC
Organism: Aphidecta obliterata; assembly: GCA_963966015.1. Lineage (NCBI taxonomy): Eukaryota > Metazoa > Arthropoda > Insecta > Coleoptera > Coccinellidae > Aphidecta > Aphidecta obliterata. Next base: position 7,524,195 of record OZ014429.1, on the reverse strand, counting down.
ACCTTAAGATGATTGAGGTGAAGGACCTGGAAAGGCTGACGAGAGTGAGTCTGCAGGTGAAGGGGCCACATTGCTCCACGCCAACAGACCTCGTTCTTAGGCGTTACAGATGTCGACTCCGGCCCTTAAGACAAGGAGCTGAAGAGTCTACAAGAGGAGTGACGGGCCAGAAGTGGCTCAAATCATTCTGGGAGTAAACAAGGCATCTCTCGAGGTCCCGAAGACCAATAAGTACCAAGTTGGAATTGGTATGAGGGCGTGCACCTTCAAGGTCATACAAGGTCCAGGCCGGAAAGCGGATGCTCCAGCCTCTTCGTCTGCGAAGGCTGCTCCTGAAGTGGGGCCCTCCGCTGAAGGGCAGGACGTCCGCGAGGGAGAGGAGGTGCCCTTCGACCCGACGTTGGAGTCGGGTGATCCGATGGAGGTGGACTCCGAAAGGACTCCCATCGTACCTGTGCCTCCTACTGCATCGCCGGAATCCCAGGAGACTGGGAAGCAGGGGGGGGGGTGCGCTTGTGGATGGGGGACCAAGCCGGAGCTCCACCCCACCGGATGACATACCGGTAGATCCTCAAGGATCTACTGGTACGACGAGACAGTCGGCGGACTGAGGATAATCATTTGTCCTCATGGCTACTGACACGTATTTCACACAAATAAACTTGCACCATTGCATAGCGGCTACCGATATTCTCCGGTTGCAGCTGGCGAAGGTGCAGACATTCCTAGCCCTGATTCAGGAGCCCTGGGTTAGAGGAGGTGAGGTGAGGGGTCTCTCCTTTCGAGGAAGTAGGCTCTTCTGCACGCCCAAGGACACAAACCCGAGGGCGTGTATACTTGCTTCTGATAATGTTGGGGCTCAATTACTAACCAATTTCTGTTTCAGAGATCTTGTAGCGGTACGGTTTCCGGCCTGCAAGGGACCGCTAGGAAACTTGGTGGTATGCTCGGCATACCTCCAATACGACTCCCCGGACCTTCCGCCAACGAAGGAAATGGAGGAGCCTGTTAGGTTCTGCGAGCGGAAAGGATGGCCCTTGCTCGTTGGTTGTGATGCGAATGCACACTACATTCTGTGGGGTAGCTCTGGCGTCAACCCGAGGGGCGAGGCTCTGGCCGACTTCCTGTTCTCAACCAGTCTGAACCTACTCAACAGGGGTGACAAGCCGACCTTCATCACTTCAAGAAGAAGGGAGGTGCTCGACATCACCATGTGTAGCATCCCTATCGCCGATTATATTGAGAATTGGCGGGTAGCTACGGAGGTGATCTCTTTGTCTGATCACCGGCACATTTGCTTCACCATTAAAGGTAGAAGATCTTCAGGGGATCCGGAAATTTTCAGGAACCCGAGGAAAACAGATTGGTTCAGATACTTGGAGTTCCTCTCCGACAATCTGAGATGGGTTAACCTCAAACCTAGAACTACGAGAGGGTTGGACACTGCAGCTAGCAAACTACAGGAATCCATAATCTCGGCCCACCATAGCAGTTGCAGTCCCCAGTTTGGAAGACCGAAGGGTCAGACGAAATGGTGGACCTCTGAAATAAATGATGCCAGACGCGATAGCAGGCATCTCTTCAACAAGGCAATGAGATCTGGCCTTACAAATGACTGGGACGAATACAAAGCGGCCCTGAAAATATACAAGGAAAGTCCAAAAGAGAATCGTGGAGGCGCTTTTGTAGTGATATCGAGGGCGCACCTGAAGCTAACCGGCTCAGGAGGATACTCTCTGCAGGGGGCCCTCCACGGATTGATTACTTAAAGCTCTCGATGGGGCATAAAACATGCTCAGATGAGGAAAGCTCGAGACATCTTCTAGAGGCGCACTTTCCGGGCTTCGTTGAGAATGGAAACAAACAAACTGAGTGCCTCATGTGAGGATTGGAAGATGGCTTCACAGGTGGTTACATACTCTCGATTACGTTGGGCTATCAACGTCTTCGAAAGTTTTAAGGCAGCTGGTGAGGATGGCATCATCCCGGCACTTCTTTCCAAGGGGCTGGACGTGCTGTCGTCCCCACTGCTCCACATACTCCGTGCGAGCCTGGCCTTGGGACACATTCCACTGTCCTGGAGGAAGGTGGGGGTTATTTTCATACCCAAACCCGGTAAACCATCGCACTCAGAAGCGAATGACTTTCGTCCAATAAGCCTCTCCTCCTTCTTAGTGAAGACGCTGGAAAGGTTGGTAGAAAGACACATCAGAGAGGTTGCTTTAGTGGCTAGACCACTGCATCCCTGCCAGCATGCGTACCAGTTAGGTAAGTCAGTTGATTCTGCTCTTCATTCGGTTGTCAACCGCATTGAGGACGGAATACATAATAAAGAGTTCACACTAGCTGTATTTCTAGATATAGAGGGTGCTTTCAACAACACTGCTTTTGCATTGTCAAGATGGCGGCGAGTAGGATGCAGCAGTTTGTTGTCGAGTTGAATAAGTTGAAGAAATGTGAAATAATCGACCTCATTTTATATAACAAATTGCCACAGGCGAGTGAGAATAATAGACTTCTACTCGAAATAAAGAATAGATTGACTAGGCTGCCCAGAAGTGAAAAAAACGATATTTTCTTGGAAAGTTGTGATACAGTGGTGGACGGTGATGTGTGTTCACGTGACTCATGTATTAGGTCAAAAATTGACTGTGAAGTATTTAAAGTGAAGGTAGGAGCATTAACTAGGATAAATTCATTGATGGAAGAGCGAGTAGATGAACTGAAAGAAATGATCCACTTGATGAAAGGGGAGATTTCTAAAAGGTCAACAAAAGATGATTCCACAGCACAACAGGAGACATCTTCTGGCCGATTTAATGAACCATTGCTTGAAAATCCAGTGATATTAGAAACTACCACAGATTCCTTGAATGACCGGGTGACAGACGCAGCTCATGTGGGTGCTGACAAATCAGTTGATTTTCAACAAAAACATTCCGCTGATAAGAAGTGACAGTCCAGACCAGAGCTTCTGTACCGGTTATACGTAAACAACACAAGAAGCCGGTGGAGATTATAGGTGTGAATAAATCTGTCGGCAGTATCCACTCTATCCCTAAAAAGGGTTACCTGCATGTGAGTAGGCTTGCAGTTGATACCAGTTCAGACATGTTACTGGAATACCTGAAAAATGCTGCTCCTAGTGTTGAATTCTCCTGTGAGAGGTTGGAGAGAAAAATCAAGTCGTCTTGTTCATTCAAATTAACGTATCCACTCTCTCTTAAGGATCAAGTATTTGTTTCAGATATATGGCCCGAGGGTGCAGTTGTTCGGCGATTCGTTTTTGCTAAGTCAAAATTTCAGCATGCGAGGATAACAGAGAATGCAACCTGAATGCGACTCCCTCAATGAGTGTGTCTGTTCTTCATCTGAATGTTCAGAGCCTTTTTAATAAAGTTAATCTCATTGAGGTTGTGGCTGACAGATATGGAATCGACATTTTCTGCTTTGATGAGCACTGGATGAACGATGATAAAATAAGTAGTGCTCATATTGCTAACTTCAAGTTGGTATCTGCCTTCTGTAGACCCTCGAAAAAAAATGGAGGGTCTGCCGTATTTGTGAGGGATTGTTTATCTGCATGTGTATCGTCAGTAAATGCCCTTAATGAATTTGGATTGGAAATGGACCTGGAGTGCTTCTGTGTCAGTGTTGGCGATGTTTGTATTGTGGACGTGTACAGGTCCCCCTCAGGTGACTTCGAAATTTTTATAGAACGTCTAGATAATTTGTTGCACCTTGCTTACAGGAATTTTCCCGTTGTTGTGTTGTGTGGTGACTTGAATATTAATTCTGACTCGAACATTTGTATGTTTAGATTATTTAATAATGTACTGGATAGTTTTGACATGGTTTCTCTTGTGAATGAACCAACAAGACTTCAATCCACCGTGGACTATGTAATAACTAATGAACCTAAGCTGATTAACGAGTTGAATAACTTTGATATTGGTTTTTCTGATCATAATGCTCAGTTGTTCAAGTTGGACGTCGCGGGGTTGGAACGAGGAAATAAGTCCTCTCATTTCATGGTGAAATACAGTAGAAGTTTTGAGGATCATGGTATACACGAGTTTTTGTGGCGTTTTGATACAGTTTTCGGTGGTGTTCCCTCTGATCTTAACGTCATTTTTGATGACTTTTTCGATAGCTTTTTGTGGGCTTTCGATGTTAGCTTTCCCTTAAAGGAAAGGAAAATCTTCTCTACCAAACAGACATTTCATTTTTCCCATTAATTGATAAGCGAATTAGAAGAACTTGAGAAATTAAGCTGGTTAGTGAAACAATGTGATAATCCACGGCTCAGAACGCAATATATTACTGCTAAACGCGAGTTAAGTAAAAAATGTATTAAAGAGAAACATCTATACTATGAAAATATCATATCCCGGTCTAACAATAAAGGCAAAGCCTCTTGGACGTTGGTGAATAAGTTCAGAGGTAAATCCACATACAACAATGATATACAAATTCATCATATCGGGGTCGATTTTGTTGAACCCAGTGGGGTTGCATCTGTTTTCGGAAACTATTTGTCATGTGTGATACCTGAAAAACTGAATGTTTACTTCAGAGGTCAGTTACCTTCGAACAGGTCGATTTCTTCTTGCACTACATGTGTCAGTCACCAGTGCAGTTCATTCATGCCAGTTACACATCATGATATAGAAAGTATGGTTTCAAGTATGCGTAGCGATAGTTCCGCCGGTTTTGATGGAGTCCCCATGACCTTCATTAAAAAAGTTATTCCAGAATTTTCTGAAATATTGGCAGATCTCATTAATTCCTCAATATCAGCTGGCATTTTTCCGGATAGGCTCAAGCAAGCAGTTGTTGTTCCAGTTTTCAAAAAGGGTAGCTCCGAGAGCGTCGAAAATTATCGGCCAATTTCGATTTTGAGTTGTTTCTCCAAAATTTTCGAAAAGGTTTTGTACGAACAAATAGTCGGTTATTTAACGAAGTTCAGTTTATTGTCCGATTCACAACATGGATTTCGAAGGGGCAGATCCACGGAGACCGCATGCACTGAGCTGATTTCTCTTATTTCGGATAGGTTGGACAACGGTGATCATGTTGTTCTATTGTCGTTTGACTTGGCTCGTGCATTCGACTCTATCGAGAGATCTTTTGTTTCTTTGAAGATTTCTAAATTGGGTTTGAGAGGTTGTATCAATGATTTAATATCATCTTTTTTGTCAAACACAAGATTTTCAGTGAAGATTGGTGATCGTGTCTTTGGGGATTTCAATCAGTCATTTGGTACTCCTCAAGGAAGTATATTGGGGCCCCTTATATTCCTTCTGTTTATAAATGACCTGGTGGATCACATAAGCGTGGGTAAAGTTTTCATTTATGCAGATGATACTGTTATAGTTATTTATGAAAGCGACATAGACAGTTTGAAAGATAAAATTAGGAAAGTGTTAGCAGAATTCACCTTGTGGTGTGATTCTAACCAGTTGATGATAAATCACTCTAAACCGAATTGTATGCATATCCATACCTATAAAAGACCAACCCTAGACCTCAGTTTCGACTTGAATGGTCATAACCTTAGGTTTTGTGAGTCAACCATTTTCCTTGGTCTTAGCATCGATTGTCACCCTGGTCATTACAAATCGACAACCTATGCAAAAAGCTCAACAAGAGTATATTCCTTATAAGGTCTCTAATGGAAAATGTAAGTTTAAAAACTGTTTTAGATGTTTACTATGCTTTAGTGTATGGGGCTATGTCTTATGGTGTGGTCATTTGGGGACGAGCAACTGAGGCAGCTCGTGTGTTTATTCTGCAGAAGAGGTTAATCCGGGTGATCTTTCGATTGCGATTCAACGAGTCATGTAGGGGTACTTTCAAAAAAATAATATTTTAACTTTTTATTCCTTATATATGCTTAAGCTACTGACCCATATCCATGCCAATCGGCACACTTTTTTGAGAAATGGTCATTTCCACGGGTATGATACTAGAGACAGAGAAAATTTCAATGTACCAGCGCATAAAACTAAATTATATGAGAACAAGTTGCGATGCAAGTATTGACTCTATTGTTTCATGATACAAGTTTCAGTGTGTGTTGTTCTGAATCACGTATCTGGTATCAGTTGCAGTTTCAAGCGATACAGTGTCTGGAATCCCATTAACACTCCGGCGGTCGAATTTGTGACATACCACGAAACTGATTTTATAAATATTTCTTAGTTTAATTTTTTGTTTAAATTTCATTATTATATGTTTTATCTGTTAGTGATTCATTCATTTGCATCATAATTGAGCGCTCGTATGTGGTTTCGAAATAATCAGGAAAAAAAAATTTGAACGGCCATATTCACGGAACCCCTAGTCTTATTTTGCTCATTGATATACGTGACCGCGACATTCGATATCCATACCTATCCTGAAAATATCGTGTCCCTAGACCTTCCGTTCGAATGTTATAATTTTATATGTTTCTGGTCATGCGATCTGGACAAAATATAGCTTGAATATATCATTCTCCATTAAAATACAAAATTTCGTCACGATAGAATCTGTAGTTTTGAATCAAGAAAACTAAATTTCAAACGACCATATTTGCGAATCTTCTAGTCTGATTTTGCTCATTGATATACGTGAACGCGTCATTCGAGATCCAAACCTATCCTGAAAATTTTGAGTACCTAGGCTTCGTTCGAATGTTTTAATTTTCTATGGTTTCTATGCTTCTGGTCAGGACAAAATGTAACTCGAATATATCATTCTCGGAACCCCAAGTCAAATTTTGCCCAATAACGAACTCACCCGCGGCATTTGAGATTCGAACCTACCCTAAAAATTCCAAGTTTCTGGGTTGTTCTGTTCGAGAGTTATCATGTTTACGGCCGGTCGGATAAACTCGAATTTGTCGACAGATTCGTCATCAGTGACGAAATGATATAGCCCTCTTGTAAGTAGAACGAGCGCTCAAAAATATTATACATTATCTAATATAGTAAAAGAATATACCACCTCATTATTGTCTCAATACTCCCAATTATACATAGATCTAAAACAAAGAATTTGTTAACACCGCAATAATAGTAAAATTAAAAAAAAAAAAAAATATCCAACTGTTCTTGTCGAACAGAATATAGAGACGGGACATGATTTCGACTTTGGTGGTGTAAAGATCCTGAAAACACAATCTTATTATAAAAAATTGAAAAGCACTGCCATGAAGTCAGGAGCTTTGAGAGCTCGTTCATCCACCTTGTAGGTGGATTCGCATTTTCCAGTTTTAAAAACCAACTGAAGAAATTTTGACAGCTGTCAAAAAAATGACAGCAGCTCTTTGTCAATTATGCCGAATCATCTGTTAAAGAAATATAAGGATTTTCATTCTATAATTCGTTGGAATATAAAATGGTTCTAGTTATGCGATCTGGAAAAAATATAGCTTCTCCTTTAAAATTCAAAATTTCGTCACGATCGAATTCGTCGTGAAAATATCAAGAAAACTAAATTTAAAACGACCATATTTACGGAACTCCTGGTCGAATTTTGTCCAAAAACGAACTTAGCTAATTATCAGGAAAAGAATATTTTGAACGGCAATATTTACGGAACCCCTAATCCAATGTTGCTCATTGATGAACGTGACCGCGACATTCCAGATCCACACCTATCCTGAAGATTTCAAGTCCCTAGGCCTTTCCGTTCGAAGGTTATAATTTTCTATGTTTTCTATGATTCTGGGCATGCGATCTAGAAAAAATTTTGCTCCTAGCTTGAACACATCTTTCATCATCAGAGTGCAAAATTCTCATCACGATCAAATTAGTAGTTTCGAAGTAATCAGGAGCAGAAAATTTCGAACGGCCATATTCACGGAACCCCTGGTGGAATTCTGCTCATTAACGAACTTGACTGCGGCATTTGGAAACTGAACCCACACTGAAAATTTCAAGTCTCTAGGTCATTCCGTTCGAAAGTTATCGTGCTCACGGCACATTTTCGGCTTAAAATTTCGAAAAATACAGGCATCGTGACGAAATGATATAGCCCTTATGTAAGCAGAACGAGCGCTCAAAAACGAGTATTACAGGTGATCATATGAATTAAAAGCAATCCTAATTCTGTCAATGAAAGAACTGACATAGACGAATTGAGTTTATCATATTTCAATTAACATTCATTAGTTTTTATCTCGGAGGGGCATATGTTGCATCATTCCTCAATTAGATTTCAGAACTTAATGTGTTTGTTATTTTACAAATTTTTGTATACCGAAGATAGCACAACTGTGGAAGTAAGTAAGTATATTATTATGGAAAAGTTTATTCATGCATGTGTACATATTGAAATTACTGTTCTTCACTTCAGTAGTTTTTGAGTTTGTAATTTTATGCTTGTTTCTTAGCTACGGATTTACTGTCTTTCCTAGAGCCTTGATGATTCAAAAATAAAATTTGCGGAACGTTGGCCATCACAAAAGAGATTTCTTCATTTTACGTTTCCTCATCCCATAAAATTCCAGCTTTAAATTGATATTGAAAAGAAAAAAAATTGAAGGTAAACGATAACTCGCCGTGAAACATTATATTCAGAACTTTGATAATCAAGAGAATACCAGAATTTCAGCAAACATTCTCGCGCTCAATAATTCCACTCGCTGTCCATTCCTTACGTAGGAAGGAAGTTAACGATTTCGAACTCCAGAAAAATTATGTTTCATATGCGCTAGTTATGTTAGGTTAGGCTGATTCTGAGAAAATTTCCGTTCAGGAAACATTAGAATGAAATCTTCAGAGCTGAGCCCTACTGTCGAAAGTTGACAGGAATCTATAGCACTGATAACATTGGTTTTGAGATGAAACTATTATCTCTAGACCCTCGTCTGGTTCATTATTCGGTTTTATCATGATGTATTCGCAACAAAGAAAATAATTGTGGAATTTCGCCCTTGAAATCCTCAGTTAATTACTTCCGTGAATGAAACTAAACAACACAGCGGCGAAATTTTAATGGGCGCAAATTTGGAATCAGAAAGAATTTCAAACAACTGTTGCTCCTCAATTAAACAGGTTTTAATATAGAAAATTAAAAAAAAACTCGTCTTCTCTTTGCCTTTGCACTTCTTACAATAGAGAATCCTTATCTGAAGACCTCAGGTTATAATTACCAGACGAAATTACATGAAATGCTCTTCCAAAGGATATTATTCCGCAAAATTGTTTTGTTTTACTCCTGGAAAATTTCTTGAAGAGATTATTTCTGTTAGTTACCCCATTATGCTCTCGGAATTATCTGACGGTGTGAAAAATAGAAAGGTGTCGAATGGGAGACAAAAAATATATCAAGATAACGAGATTACGGTAGGTATAAAATATCAAAAAAGCGTTGAATTGGTCCATTTTTTTTTAATAGTATGATATAGGAAATTTTTCTGGAATTCCCATCTTTTTGTGGTAGGTTACCCATGTTTTTTTGGAAGCAACGCGGAAATTTACATAAATGAAATATATCCGAAAGTTTATTTTCTCGATATCATTAGTTATTTGATATTTCCATTTGATCAGTTCTAGCAATTCCTGATTTGATGGACGTGAAGTAAGAATTCTTTAGATTCATGAAGTCTACTCTTCCATATAGGGTAAGATTCATTATTCTGTGATGGCTCTCCTCAAGTTCGCAAGATGGCGCTACCTGACGACATGCAGCGGTCGCTCCTGCCTGTTTCTGGCAACGCATGAAGTATACTACCGATTTTGAGATGTCTAAGATAGGAGCTACTGGATATGCCTTACAAGCAAAAGCTCCAGGATGAAATGCACATTCCTATCGTAGAGTGCAAGAAAGTCTCGCGACTGTGTAAATGACCGAAAATAGTTTTATATTCAGTTTTTCAATGTGTACATCCCATTTCATCGTGAACGCCCAGGAAACTAACAAACAGAATTACTTTCGACCAAAGATCAACCACCGAGGCTCAGTGATGTCGGATATAAGCCCCTACCTTTGTCTGTATGAAAAAGACTAAAATCTGTTCTCGCAAATCCAGACTCGAATCGTTAGCACCACACCATTGACTAAATGTTCCAAAAAAAGTTTCAGTTGTTTTCACTGAAGATGGCACATCAGAACTGGAGATGATAACATTTGTGTCATCTGCATAAGGGGTCAGTTTACAGATGGCAGAATCAAGCACATCAGGTAATTCATCAATATATATTATGAAAAGAAGTAGTCCAAGTACACTTCCCTGCGAAACACCTCTACTAACCATTAACTCATTGGAAATGACAATCTTGTCTTCTATTACTAAGGAAAGTCTTTATCAACTTCAAATGATTTTCACAAATGCCATATGCCCTCAAATTTGAATGGAAGCATTTCATGATTCACACAGATAAATGCTCTTGACCAATCCAAAGAAAGTCTCAGAAAATTGAACCTTTCTCGAATGTATCCTTTACCATATTTAAGATATCAAAAGACATGAAATTCTTGAATGAATTGAAGTAGCCGGTTGCATAAAACCTCCTCGAAAATGAAGACAATTGACTTATTGGACGATAGTTGCCAAAATACTCACATAATCCCTTCTTAAACAGAGGTTTTTCTATCACTAATTTGAGGGCATCTGGAAATGTACCCTCAGTAATGGAAGAGTTAATAATATAACTCAATAATTCAGCAATTACGCGTATTTAATGATATCCATTGGAATCTCATGAGAACCGCAAGAGGGAGAGTTCTGAAGCAGTAGCAATCATTTCAGTGGCTATAATTTTTTTCTATTATAAGATGAGGATTTGGATATGGAATACTATTACCATTTGAAAAAAATAACTGAAAAAAAAATTGTAATCGGTACATGCTGGATAACCTGAAGGGTGTTGTTGCTACCTTACACTATTTCTGCAAGTTAGATCTCTAGAAGTGTGTTTCACGATCAGTCTGACATCAGTTCAGTCAGTCAGTTTGATCAGAATGATGTGAAACTGAATATCTCCTCTGAGTGGGAAACGTTTTATTCCACGTTTTTGACACTTGTTCTACTTACACGAAGGCTATATTATTTCGTCACAATGTCTGTATTTTTCGAATTTTGCATCGAAAATCGATAAGGTTAGACTCACTGATGACGAATCCGTCAAAAAATTCGAGTCTGTCCGTCCGGCTGTGCGAGCGTAGGCACGATAACTCTCGAACGAAACAACCCAGGGACTTGAAAATTTCAGTGTGGGTTCAGTTCTCGAATGCCGCAGTTGAGTTCGTTAATATGCAAAATTAAACTAGGGGTTCCGTAAATATAGTCGTTTGAAATTTAGTTTTCATGATAATTTCAAAACTACAGATTCGGTCGTGGAAGAATTTTGTATTTTTATGGAGAAATATACAAGCTACATATTTCCAGATCGCAAGACCAGAACGTTAGAAACCATAGAAAATCATAACTTTGGAACAAAAAGGCCTAGGGACTTGAAATTTTCAGAATAGGTGTGGATCTTGAATGTCGCGGATACGTTTTCAATGAACAAAATGAGACTAGGGGTTCCGTAAATATTGTCGTTTGAAATTCAGTTTTCTTGATAATTGCAGAACTACGGGTTCGATCGTGAAGAAATTTTGTATTATATTGGAAAATGATATATTCAAGCTACATTTTTTCTAGATCGCATGCCCAGAATCATAGAAACCATAGACAGTTATAATTTTCGGACGAAAAGGCCTAGGGACTTGAAATTTTCAAGATATTTGTTGATCTCGAATGTCGCGGTCACGTTTATGAATGCGAAATTATACTAGTTAGCCGCTAAAGATATTTCTTTCCTGATATTTCCGAACCTAAAGCACTGACGTGAAGTCTGGAGTTCCGCCTTAGTTTGAATTTTTTTGTCGTTTAATTATATTTATTATTCTCTCTCTCTCTCTCTCTCTCTCTCTCTCTCTCTCTCTCTCTCTCTCTCTCTCTCTCTCTCTCTCTCTCTCTCTCTCTCTCTCTCTCTCTCTCTCTCTCTCTCTCTCTCTCTCTCTCTCTCTCTCTCTCTCTCTCTCTCTCTCTCTCTCTCTCTCTCTCTCTCTCTCTCTCTCTCTCTCTCTCTCTCTCTCTCTCTCTCTCTCTCTCTCTCTCTCTCTCTCTCTCTCTCTCTCTTTTTGAATTATACAATATTTTTCAATATCCAACAAATTTCAATTATAGAATAATATACGGCTGTTTATCTGAAATTATCAAGTTCAGGAATGAAATAAGGAAAATTATACTAGATAAACTAATAGCAAGCTAACAAAACAATTCATGTATCCCAGAGGCCAACAAATTTATTATTTGCATACGTAGACCGGTTTCGATCCATATCAGATCTAGTCAGTACGGTTAGCAAAATGACAAATTCGATGTGAGAAACAGAAAGCCTCTTAAGGCGTGTACAGATATGCTCCGAATATCGTACCGAATCGCGTCGCGTACCCCGCGAGAGCGAATCAAATTCACGAATTCAAATTGCACCTCTACGTGCGATGAATTTGATTCGCTCTCGCGGGGTACGCGACGCGATTCGGTACGATATTCGGAGCATATCTGTACACGCCTTTAAACATAAGGCAACGTTGATCTGAGAAAATTTCCCAAATAACGCCACCTCTACATTCCAAAAGCAACTGTCTCGCGTATCTGTAGATCAATTTGATCTTCGGGCGCAAATGATAAATTTGTTCGTCTCTGGAATACATTAATTGTTTTGTCAGCTTTCTGTTAGTTTATCTAGTATATTTTCTCTTATTTCATTCCTGAATTTGATAATTTCAGTCATGTTTAGATGTACAACATCGTTTTTTGAAGATGATCTATTACAGATCCGAAATATGTCTTTTCGAAATCAAAGTTTGAGACTCAGTTTGTGGAGTATAACTCCGATCATTCTTCGATTGTAGAGCAATATGCCACAGAAAACACTCAAAAACATTTGCTATTAATGTTAGGAAACATCTCAAGTTGAGTCAAATGTTTCACATCGACTTGATTTCAATGATATTGTGGCAGTTTTTGTTGATTTTGAGTTTATCTCGAAAGTTATTTCTCAGTATATGTTAATTGGTATATTGGTAAACTCTTACAATTCGAATCCTACTTATACCATAAGCTTTGTTTTACTTACTGCAGAAAATTCCATGACCTTCAGCATCCATAGAGTTAAAGCTAAGTTAATGATGACCATCAATAGAAGCACCAATATAAGCACGTAAAGACATCGTTTCCTCCAACCGTATATTCCAATTCTGAAGTGATTGAGAGAATGTTTTTCCACTGCGTGGTTTCTCTGGAACGTCGAACAGCCCGAGTATGGTAGGTGATCTGAAGCACTGGGTTCATTTTTTTTCATTCTGAAAAAAGCAGAATTTGAATAGATAATCGATTCGGATCCTTTAATACTGAAAGAATGCTATCCTCATGATGTAATTGGTATTGTAATGACTCTTACTGGCATCCTAAAAGCACGCGAATAATTTATTGTGGATGTGTGTTGGTGTTTTATTTACAAAATACCAGTTCACATCAAATTTTTAGAGGTTAACGATGCTTTTTTGCATTTCCTAGTACTTACTGAATGCCCATAAAAAATACTTCATATTTGCTCATCAAAACGTTTTTGTAGGACCAATATCAACTGAGATAGCTATCGAGTGAAATATAATTAATCTCTTGGTACAAGGAAAAAAAGGAATAGTAGAAATGAAAATGTTGAGATGTGCGGTGTGTCTAAGCTGATATTAGGTCGAAGACAGTAGGATGCAGTATAATAATAGGTTAATATTATCAGAAGTGCTAGATTATGTTATTTTTAATTGAAGTTCAGAAGGTGAAAACCGGAGGCGAAGAGAAAAGGGAAAATTATGGCAAAAGTATGATAAAGACTGGAATCCAAGAATAGAAGAATCGGCTGACGTAGAATCAAAAAATATTGAGCCGCTCCTAAGTGAAACTAATCATTTATCTGAAAAATCACAAGATTGTTAGAACAAAGTGAGAGAATCGCTCAACTAACAAACTAACAAATTATGGATCAGGAATAAAAAAGATTTATCAGACGTTAGAAAATAACAAAGCTCCAGGTGAAAATCGTATCTATAACCAAACACTCAAAGAACTTCCGAGAGACCGATAGTAAAACTACCTTATCTATTCGAAATTTGTTTGAAATTAAATTACTTTTACGATTAATAGAAAAATGCCTAGGTTTAACCCATCAAAAACCGAACAAGGAACTTTTTTTGCAATTAATGTTTAGAACAATAAGCATCATGTCAACAATTTCTGAACTATTTACAAAAATTATACTGAACCGACTTCAAAACCACGAAAAATTACACCCACAAATCATTTCGAACAATATGGATTTGAAGCCGCACACAGTCCACTGGCGAATTATAGATCAAATAAACAAAATTACGAAAAGCACTGCCATGAAGTCAGGAGCTTTTGAGCGCTCGTTCATTCGTACCATTCAGGTAGATTCGCATTCTCCAGTTTAAGAAACCAATTGAAAAGATTTTGACAGCAGTCAAAAAAAATTTCAAACTAAGGCGCAAATCCAGACTTCACGTCAGTGCTTTAGGTAGCCAATTTTTTTTCGATAATTCGATAGAATTTTTTACGGTTTCTATGGTCTTGGTGATGCAATCTGGACAAAATTTCGCACATAGTTTGAATACATTATTTTTCATCAATGTGCGGAATTTCATTTCGATCGAATCAGTAGTTTCGAAAATATCAGGAAAGAAATATCTTGAGCGGCTAACTGGCGAATTATAGATCAAATAAACAAAATTGCGAAAAGCACTGCCGTGAAGTCAGGAGCTTTTGAGCGCTCGTTCATTCGTACCAATCAGGTAGATTCGCATTCTCCAGTGTAAGAAACCAATTGAAAAGATTTTGACAGCAGTCAAAAAAAAATTCAAACTAAGGCGCAAATCCAGACTTCACGTCAGTGCTTTAGGTGACCAATATTTTTTTTCGATAATTCGCCAGAATTTTTTACGGTATCTATGATCTTGGTAATGCGATCTAGACAAAATTTTCCACGTAGTTTGAATACATTATTCTTCATCTATGTGCGAAATTTCATTCCAATCCAATATGTAGTTCCAAGATAATCAGGAAAAAAAATGTTGAACGGCCATATTTACGGAACCCCTAGTCTAATTTTGCTCATTGATGAACGTGATCGCGAAATTCGCGATCCGAACCTACCCTGAAATTTCAAGTCCCTAGGCCTCTCCGCTCGAAAGTTTACAAAATTTCGGCACGATCGAATCCCTAGTTCGGAAATTATCAAAAAACTGAATTTCAAACGACCACAGTTACGGAACCCCTAGTCTAACTCTGCTAATTGATAAACGCAACCGCCTCATTCGACACGATCAAATCCATAGTTTTGAAATTATCAAGATAACTGAATTTCAAACGACAATATTCACGGAACCACTACTCTAATTTTGCTCATTGATGAACGTGAACGCAAAATTCGAGATCTACACCTATCCTGAAAATTTCAAGTCGCAGGCCTTTCCAATACAAAGTTATAATTTTCATGGCTTCTATGGTTCTTGTTGAGCAAGCTGGACAATTCATCATTTGGCATTATTTTGCATGTAATTTGAAGAGGTCATTCTCCATCTGAGTGCAAAATTTCACTTTGATGGAATGAGTAGTTTCGAAATAATCAGGGGAACAAATTTTCGAGCGGCCCATATTTACAGAAATCCTGGGCGAATTTTGCCCAGTAAAAAACTTAACTGCAGCATTCGAGATTCGAACCTTCCCTGAATATCTCAAGTTTCTAGGTCGTTCTCTTCGAGAGTTATCGTGTATACGGGCGGACGGACGGCCGGGCCATTTTATGCTCAAAATTCTAAAAATACAGACATCGTGACGAAATTATATAGCCCTCGTGTGAGTAGTACGAGCGCTCAAAAACTTCAATATGTACTAAAAAAATTACTGCAGTACTGAACTCAGATATAGAATAGGCGTTTGATATACAGTTTGGCATGATGCTTCCATCTAAAAACTGGTATCAAGCAACCTTCCCCCTTATTCAATTGAAATAATACCATCATATCTGACAACCCGCATTTAACCCTTAACCACTTATCATACGTCTCAGAGACGGCACGACCTCTTCCAATTCGTCAGATGACCTCTCCCTTTCAACTTCTGCCCTTGTCCTTTCACGTAAGTTATCACCGTAACACACTCACTTGTATCCTGAATTTGATTGTCGTGCATCGTCTAGTTTTCGAGATATCTTTAGTGAAAGATCAATTGCCATCTCGTAGACGTATAATTAGCGTTAACGTAACAATAAAAAGTAAAATGAAGAGCTGAAAATATACCAGATGAGTGGAAACATTAGAAAAAAGAAAAATTGGCTCTCTTTGTTCCTGTCGAAGGAAAAAAAGAACGGCCAAGGGCGTAGATCTTTTTTTCTTGGGGGGGTCATCGATAAACAAATTTCGTCAGGTTCCCATCAAGTCTTGGCGATAATTCTGAAACTTTATATTTTTGAAGTCTTGGGGTGGTAACTAACCCCAGTACCACCTCCATATCTGGCATATGTTGAGAATGGCATATGTTTGTCACGAATTACAGAATCCAATTTGCCTAGAGTGTGCGAAAAAAGTTTGTTCGGATTGTGTATCAAATTCTTGATAGACAAGCATTGTCAGTTTTTTCAAAATACTTGTTTTGGACCAATTTCTTTGACTACATTTCATTTCAATTCTTATTGTATCAAGACTAATAAAAAATTCACATATTTTAAGAGTATTTCAATTTAATTTCAGTTGTTTAAAAGATCGATGTCAAAATGCTGAATATTTGGAACTCCTTTGGAAATTTGTGATTATCACTGAATATCGGACTTTTATTCCATTTCTGAGCATAATTTTCACCTCTGGAATAATAAAGAGAACATATAAATAGTTCACAAAGTAAAAACTATAGAATCTAAAAGTAATATGACGTATATTTAGTGACAATATTTGATACGTTAGTAGTTAAGCGTTAAATTGAGGGAACTTCGTATATCTAGTTTACGCAGGTCTTAAAAATCATTCGATAGGTACATATCAATGATGTACATATCAATGATGTACCAAAAAAGAAACAGAAATAATGTTATTCGCCGATGACACCGTCATTTCTTCGAAATCTTGGTCAACAAAATAAGGTGATGAATATATACAGAAAGACAATTCTTTGTTGGAAAAGAATGGAGATAAAAATCAACCCTTCAAGAACATCTTCAACATATTTCACGCATAGGAGGATTGAAAAAAAAACAATTAATTGCTCAAAAAATTGAATTTGATTATACAAAAAAAATACACAAAATAGAACAAAATATTTGTAACCTTGGAGCAATAAATTATAATTCACATATTCAAGATGCATTCAAGAAAGTGAACATGGCTGATAGTGTAATTTATCCAATAATTAGCAATAAATGCAGACTGCCAAATCTGCCCAATATGGAGTAATACGCACAAAACTAATTATAGTAAACAATAGAAATATAGGGCAAAAATGAATCGAGAAAAAACAAAATTAAAGATAAAGATAAAAAACAGTCTTATTCTTTCAGAACAAGACTGTTATGAAGTTGTATTTATTCTTAGAATTGATTATTGTTTCAACTGGACTGCCTGTTTGTTGTACCGCCTGAACCTGTGCATGTGAGTGATAAAGTGAATATATTTGATAAATCAGTATTTCACAAAGGTGTGGTAATTGAAATCCTCAACTAACGATATAACAAAGACTAAAAATCCAAAAAAGACTAGACATCTACGTCCCCAATCAAATCAAAGTATCGAAACCTATTCATCACCCGTTGTTTAATTATCCTTTTCCCCCTTCTCCGTCTCCTCCACTTTTTAATTCACCTGAGAAACAGTTGTGCTTTATTTTGAGACAGAAGATTCTTCAAGATTTCGAGACAAAAGTTCATTCAAACATAAGCCTGCAAATTATTCATGTTCAACTTTGCTGGTTTTTCTTCTACTAGACTAGGGGTTTATAATATAATTAAATTTACTTTCATTAAGGTTACAGGCATGTTCACGAATGACGAAAAAATGAGAATAAATCGGAGATATCCACGAAGAAAACTTGTTGTCGGCATTCCTATCTTATATATTAACATCTTGCCAATTACGAGCAAATGAATGAATACAAACATGCTGAATGAATGAAGTGAGTATAAAATATACAATTATATAAATTAAAAACATGTAAAATAAGTAAATTCAAACATGTAAAATGAGTAAATGTAAAAATGCTGAATGTAAAAGATGAGAAAATATAAAAATTCAAAATTGTTAAAAAGTCAAAATTTTAAAATGCAAGAATGTAAAAATTATGAAAGCACTGCCTTGAATTCAGGAGCTTTTGAGCGCTCGTACATCCACCTTGTAGGTAGATTCGCAATCTCCAGTTTTAGAAATCGATTGACGGAATTTTCGACAGCTGTCAAAAAAGTACTCAAACTTAGGTGAAACTCCAGACGTCACGTCAGTGCTTTAGGCGACCAATTTTTTTATCGAAAATTCCCTAGAATTTTCTACGTATCTATGGTCTTGGCGGTGCGATCTGGACAAAATTCGGCACGTAGTTTGAATACATTATTCTTCAGCTAGGTGTAAAATTTCATTTCAATCCAATCGGTAGTTTCGAAATTATCAGGAAAAATATTTTGAACGGCCATATTTACGGAACCCCTCGTCCAATTTTGCTCATTGATGAACGTGACCGCGACATTCGCGATACGAGCCTACCCTGAAAATTTCAAGTACCTAGGCCTTTCCCTTCGGAAGTTATAATTTTCTATGGTTTCTATGTTTCTGGTCATGCGATCTGGACAAAATGTTGCTTCATTATATCATTCTCTATCAGAAATATTTTATCTCGATCGAATTCGTAGTTTCGAAATTATCGAGAAACCAAAATTTCGAACGACCGTATTTACGGAACCCCTAGTATAATTCTGCTCATTGATGAACGTGAATGCGACATCTCAAATCCACACCTATCCTGAAAATTTCAAGTCCCTAGGCCTTTCTGTTATAAAGTTATGATTTTCTATGGTTTCTATGGTTCTGGTCATGCGATCTGGAGAAATGTAGCTTGAATATATCATTCTCCATTAGTATACAAAACTTCGTCACAATCGAATCTGTAGTTTTGAAATTATCAAGAAAACTGAATTTTAAACGACCATATTTACGGAACCCCTAGTATAATTTTGCACATAGATGAACGTGATCACAAGATTCGAGATCGACACCTATCCTGAAAACTTCGAGTCCCTAGGCGTTTCCGTTCGAAAGTTACAATTTTCCATGGTTTCTATGGTTCTGGTCATGCGATCTGGACAAAATTTCACATGTAGCTTGAGCACATAATTCTCCATTCAAGTGCGAAATTTCATCTCGATCAAATCTGTAGTTTCCAAGTAATCAGGAGAACAAAACTTTGAACGGCCATATTTACGGAACCCCTGGTGGAATTTGGCCCATTAACGAACTCAACCGAGGCATTAGGGAACTGAACCAACACTAAGAATTTCAAGTTGCTAGGTTGTTCCGTTCGAGAGTTATCGTGCTAACGGCACATTTTCAGCTCAAAATTCGATAAATACAGACATCGTGACGAAATGATATAGCCCTCGTGTAAGTAGTACGAGCGCTCAAAAATGAAAAATTTTAAAATTGCGTGAATGTATAGATACAAAATGCCACTACTCTAAATAAATATGAAGTAATCCAACAATAATGAAAACCGATAAATATACAACAACAAAGTAAAACACAGAAAATACAATAAACCATGTGGAACAGAAAACATGAAAAATAATTAATTAACAAAAATTTTTTTTAGTACCAATTCAATCCAGTTCGGCTATGATGAATGATTAATCACACGGAAATATTAATCATTTTCACCATGCTTTCCATAGACAAATCTTGCAACCAAACTTCAACTTTTTTTCGTAGTGAGAAGTATCATCTATGTCTCTGATGGTCTGTGGAACCTGACAAAACAGTTTCGGGGCTGTGTAGTAGAATGACTGACCAATCGTTTTTGTAGTCTTTTCTATAAAAAACTCCTGCTTTTGTTTGTGTCTTGTGTTATGTTCATGTTTTATGTATTTCAATTCTTTTCTATTTTTATATTGTGAGCAGAGAATCTTATAAAAATAAAGTTTTTATAGTTCAAGAATAGGTATCTCTTTGAATAGTTTTTCTGTAGGATATGTACGTTCCTTATTGTATATAATCTGCAAAAAGTATTTCTGCATCACTTGCAATTTTTCTACGTGACAGTTGTACACTCCTTCCCAGGCAGATATTCCATATTGAATATGAGATTCTAAAAGTGAATGGTATAAAATTTTAAGCTCATGTATTTTGAGAAATTTTTTTAAATACTTGAATGTGTACAGTATTGATTTTAGCTTCTTTAAAAGTTTATTCATGTGGATGTCCCATTTAAGTTGGTTATCAATTTCGATTCCAAGGTATGTAGCATACTTCACATATTGGATTGAATAAGTTGCATTTTCATCTTTCAGTGTAATCTGATCAATATCGGGTTGGTTAGATTTATTGCAAGAGAGCGTTATACACTCTGTTTTTTCTAAGTTCAGTGTTAGATCCATTTCGGTAAACCAATTTTAATTTTTTTTTAGGTTATGTTCCGCTTTGTTTTTAGCTTCCTCCCAAGTAGCAGCAGTAAAGAGAACTACGGTATCGTCTGCAAAAAATGATATATCTTCATCTGCTT